>JARQOD010000002.1:425572082-425636118 GCA_033576555.1 Oophaga sylvatica
CCATATCAATACCTTTATATATATTCCTTTTTTGAATGATGTCTTGATGTGACTACTCCTAAAAATATGTAAGGATATGTTTCCGCGGTGAATCTGCTTCCTGCTTACATGAATATTGTTATAACTTTATTTTAGCAAATGTCAAATATAATTCTTGTTTTTATTTTATTTTATTATAATTATGTTCATTTTGTTTTAAATGTTGATTTCATTTAATAAATTAAATTGCATAATATCAATAAAAATACGAAAATCCATTCATTATTAACCTGCGGTTGTCTGGTGTTAAATTTTATTATATACAACGCTTCCCTCATCTAAGCTTCTTTATTGTCCCCTCCTTTTTCCTGATTTTTTCACCAGTTCAAACCGTTAATATGGATTGTCAGTCCTCCCCTGTGATATTGTCACAATGTCGTGTACCGCCGAAGTAATCTAGTAGCATTCGTGTGTTTCACCTAGGTGTTCAGCAAACGTTTGGATAACTTCCTTAGTTGAACCGATGTAATTAAGTTGCAAAATTAAGGTTACATGATCCAATTAGTGGTTGTACAACAATTTGAATTTATCCAATTTTTTTTTTTGTTCCATTAGCTGGTATACATATTTGGCACCGTTTGTTCATATAGGTACAGGCTGGGGCATCGATTTCTGCCACGCGATAATTTCCTTTCTATTTAACCATTGGCTCGATATGTTCTTTTTGTCAATGGGAGCAACGCATTGTTTTATGTTATGCCTCCTGGCTACAAAACATACATTTGTCCTTGACTATGTATGCAATTTTTCTTTAACATAATTGTGGCAATGAATTTTAACTTGGATAAATTTTTTTTTGTTTGAAATTTTCGTTGTGAAATCAATGCCCTTCAATTTTGTATTCTTTTAATTGGGGATACTTTTTTTATTATCTAGGGAAATTTTTTAAAATTTCTCTTCCGCTTTTATACGCGCTTGTTTTGATGCCAAATTTTATACCCTCTTTCTTTTAATTAGTTCTAATTGATTAGCCTTTCTTATATTTAGTTATACGAACATTGCCCTTTAATGCGCAAAAATTGACCCTGGGAATGCCCGTATTTTTATGTGCTGGATGCTCTACTGCACGACAAAACATTACCCGCTTCTGGCTTCTTAATTTTTGATAATTGATTGCTTTATTATTGGGATTTATGTCTGTTAACCGTCTAAAAATGGTAAGTTCTGTTGAACATTGTGAGGAAATACAGCGTAAATTGTTGTGATTTAATTGTTCGATCCATTCTTGTTTATTGTTACTACCTTTCATTAATCAACAATCATCTGCAATCTTCGTAACCATATCAATTGCTTAAATATTTGTTGTCATTGTAAAAATAATTTTTGCTCTAATATGCTAAAACAAATTGGCCAAACTTGCAGAGAATGCGTCCCATTTTGGGCAACCTTTTATTTGGCTATAATATTTTTACTGTAAAGTAATAATTTTTTAGTAGAAGAAACTGTAAAAATGAAATGCTGCAGTTTCCATTCATATGGTATACCCATAAGTGTACTCGCAAGTACTGACATAGCTGTGTCTGAGGGATAGTGTGATAGAGACTCAATGTCACTCCTACCCACTTTTTTTATTTCCATTAATTGGTTTTTATCTCCTAATTAACAAAATACTCCTTCATATATCCGGGGATTTGTGACCACAATGGTTGCAAAAATTGTAACCCATAGGGCAATTTTTCAAAATTGAAACCTATCGCCGAAAAATGCCTTATGGGTGGCGGAAATGTTTTTTTATTAATTTGAGCTGGTTCTGAAGGTTTGGGTGAATGGCATTATCACATATAATGCATCTGATCTGTTGTGTCAAATGATGTTGTATCCTATATTCAAAATCGCCTTTAATCGATTTGGATATCTTTTATTGGGTTCTCGCTTAACCCACGTTGTTTCTGGTGTATTTTAGTGGTTAAATACTTGCTGTTCCAAAGTGTCTTTTTCAATGATTATTATTTTTCCTCCCTTATCTGCCTTTTTGTATTGTAAATAAGGGTTATTTCTTAGGCTTCTATTCTACCTATTCTGGTTTATTTTTTCTTTCATATTTTTTTCAACCTGTGATGTAACTTTATTAACTGCGTTCTATGTTTCTGGAATTTTCAATGTCCTCCGTGGTGCTTGGCACCGGTAAATTTTGGGTTAGTGAATCTAAATTTGTTTTTACATTTTTTTTGTCACTTTTTCCCTCCGCTCAATACTTTCTATCTGTTTATTCAAAATCCAAATGCATGAATTTATTCTTTGGCATCACGTATTGGTTATAAGACTTTATTGTTTCTCAGCAATTCATTTCTAATGTAATTTTAAAGTAACATTCCTTACAAATTTATTTAAACCCAAAAACAGGTGCCAAATAAATTAAAAATCAGGTTTTGGTCAAGTTAAATCCTTTATTCAGAAACGCAGCTGAAAAGCGTTAATACGCATGCGATAGACATGTTTGCTGATTTCATTTTTGCCCCTTGTTTTATACGCTGCGGTTTTACATGCTCTTCTCCACTTTCCCCCCCGAGTGCTTGCGCCATCTTCTTTTCTCCTTTTGCTTCTCCTTTTCTTTGTCTTTGTCCTTTTCCTTGCGCTTTCCTTTTCAAAAAAATTTCTTTTTTTGACTGTAACTGTCTTATTATCGAGATGTCTAGTTGTGTTGTTCGGACTCATTTTTGTGAAAGAAACTCTTCTTCCTCCTTAGATTTATTGTTCTTTTTTCTTCTTTAGCTGACTTTTTCAATTAGATTTGTTCTCTTGAATATTCTGTTAGCATTTAATTTTCCCCCAAGTATACACACGTCTTCACACATACAATACGGGCATTACCCATGGGTCAATTTTTTGGCATTAGAAGGAATGTTCGGATATAATAAATATGAAGAACACTAATCAATTAGAAGCTAGATTTAAAAGAAAAGGGTATAAAATTATGGACATCAACAAACCGCTAAAAAGCGGAAAAAAGAAAAAAGTAAAAAATTTCCAGATAATAAAAATGTATTCCAATTTAATAAGAATAACAAAATTGAAGAGGCATTGTATTCACTACGAAATATTCTAAACATTTAATAAAATTGTATCCATAGTTAAACATTCATTGCCACTAAGTATGTTAATGAAAAATTACATGACATAGTCAAGGGACAAATTTGTTTGTAGCCAAGAGAGGCTAACAGAAAACAATGCGTTGCTCCCATTGAAAAAAGTGCATACGAGCCAATGTTAAAATGAAAGGAAATTATCCTGTGGCAGAATTCGATGCCCAGCCGTACCATTGAACAAAACGGTGCCAAATATGTTAACCAGCTAATGGAACAAAAAAAACATTGGATAAATTCATTATTAGTTGTAAACCCCCCCCCACTAAGTGGTTAATGATAACCGTAATATATGCAACTTAATACATCGGTTCAACGATAAGGAATTATCCAAACGTTTTGCTGAACACCTAGGTGAAACACGACCGAAGCTACTAATTATCTTCGGCGGTAGCCGACATTGGTTTCAATATCACAGGGGTAACTGACAATCTCTTATTAACTGGTTTGAACGGGTGAAAAATCGGAAAGAGGAGGTGATCAATTAAAGAAGCTTAGGGAGGGAAGCGTTTATATAAGAATTTTAACACCAGACAAACCGTAGGTATGAAATAATAGAATGGTTTTCGTTTATTTATTGAAGTTATGCAATTAATTTATTAAATGAAATCAACTTTTAACAAATGAAGCATAATTACTAATAAAATAAAATACAATGTTATATTTGACATTTGATATAAATAAAAGTTGAAAAAATATTCAGTTGCAGGTAGCGATTCACCGCCCGGAAACAATCCATTACTATATTTTAAGAGGAGATCAGCATCAAGCTATTCAAAACAAGATGAAAGATTAAATGGATTGTACGGTTTAATAGTGGCTTGCAAAGCGATGTGCTTGCTGAATGTTAAGGAGTTTAGTAGTATTAACCAACCACCCTGAAGACAATCATGTACAGAAGGTGGTGAGTTTTGGAATTACTGGCCTTATTTTAAAAGTGGCGTCCGCAGTAGCTGACCTAGTAATTTGACAAAGCTCTCTTTTGGAGCAAACATGTAATTGCAAACATTACCCCCCACCTTTATGCAAGCAACTTTTTGAGACAAGCGATTCAAAAAAGGATTTTTTTGACTTCAATGGAGCTGGATTGGATTTCTTAATGAACTTTCAAACGAAGGGGGACGTTTCTGCATTTTAAACCTTTTGCTCCTGAAAGGACCCTCAACAGGGAGGTGAGCTGTGCATTTCTTTGGGGCGCAAGCCTCATTTTTGTTCTTGCATTGAAACCCCGGCCTTTATCTTCCCCTAGTTTAACTCCTGTGTGAAGCAAAGTAACTAACAAGGAGTTAAACCGTGAAACAATACTACACCTAAGCAAAATTTTTAAGTGGTGAAATGATAAAAGTCTGGTTTTTAAATGTAAAGTAAAGCTTCCATATAAGAGATGAAAAACCTCAAAAGCGATTATAAGCATTTGAGGACTTATATTCAATAGTAAAATTGAATCGCTAAAAAACAGCTAGTGTTTGAGCTTTGCTTTTAATAAACACTTCGTATAATTAAAGGAAATAAAGCATTTAACAACTGGGGGACTTAATTCTCAAACCCCCGCTGTGAACGCCTGATTTTCTTTACAAAAAGAAAAATTCCCAAGTCAGAGAATGTATTGGAACTGCGTTTAGAAATTTGCAAGGTTGTAAATGAAAGTCAGATTGTGGTGGAATCATCTAGTCAGTTCAACATCTCAAAGGCCATGATCCCCGCCGTTGGTTTGCAGATTAAAAAACCTTTCAACAAACAATATGGCCAAGAGTTTTTAAAAACGCTGGTATGCCATCTTATCGGTGCAACTAGGACTTGATAATTAATTGTTCATTATGAAACAGAAAAGCTGCAGAATTGGATGTCCAAATAAAAGCAGCTAAAGAAACCTTTTCCTTACGCAATTAAACAAAGCAAAAGAAACTCCAGATAAGCTTAATAACAGTATTAAAGAAGCAGAGAACATAAAGCGGCCCAAAAGGAGAATAAATAAAAAAAAGGGATTTATTTGTTTGAACTACCGTGTGTATACTTGGGGAAAACAAATGTGAACAAATATTCAAGAGAACAAATCTATATTGAAAAATCAGTAGAAGAAGAAATAGAAAGAAACAATAAATCTAAGGAGGAGAGAAGATTTCTTCCAGAAACTGGTCCATACAACTAGCAACTTGCACTCTGATAATGAAGACAGTCTGCAGTAAAACAAAAGGAATTTTTTTAGAAAGGAAAGTCGCAAGGAAAAGGCAAAGACAAAGAAAAGGGAAGCAAAAGGAAAAGAAGAGATGGCGCAAGCACCGCGGGGGGAAAAAGTGGAGAAGACATGTAAAACCGCAGCGTATGAAAAACAAGGCAAAAATAGAAGCAGCAAACATGTAATCTATTGCATGCGTTTTTCTGCGTTTAGCTGCGTTTTCTTGAAAAAGGATTTAACTATTACCAAACCAGATTTTATTTATTTGGCACCATGTTGGATTTAAATAAATTTGTAAGGAATTTACTTTAAAATTACATTGCAAATGAAGTTACTGAAGAAAAACAATGAGTCTTATAACCAATCGTGATGCAAGAATAAAATTCATGCATTTGGATTTGAATAAACAGATAAAAGTATTGAGCGGAGGGAAAAAGTGACAAAAGAAAATGTAAAACAAATTAGATTTCACTAACCAGAATTTTACCGGTCCCAGCACGCCGGAGGAATTGTAAATTCCAGAAAGCAGTAGAGAGCATTAAAAAGTTACATCAGCAGGTTGAAAAAATAGTGAAAGAAAAATTAACCAGAAAGGTAATGAAGCCTTAAAAAATAACCCTTTATTACAATACAAAAGGCGATAAGGGAGGAAAAATGTAATCATTGATAAGCCTATTGGAAAGCAAGTATTTAACCATCTAAATACACCAAAACATACCCCTGAGGTTAAGCGAGAACCCAATAAAAGATATCCAAATGGATTAAAGGCGATTTGAATATAGGAATACAAAAATCTATATTGACACAACATATGCAGAAGCATTATATGTGATTAATGCCATTCACCAAACGTTCAGACAGCTCAAATTACTAAAAAACTATTTTCCGCCACCCAAAGCCTATTGTTTCGGCGATAGGTTCAATTTTTGAAAAATTGCCCATATGGTTGACAAATTTTTTGAACCCATTGTGGTCACAAATTCCGGATAATAAGGATGTATTTTCGTTAATTGAGGAGAAAAAACAATTAAGGAATATAATTAAAAAGGGGTAGGGGTGTGACTATTTTTCACATTACCCCCCTTGACCAGCTATGTAGTCTTGCGGTACACTTATGGGTAACAGATTAAAGGAAACTGCAGCATTTCATTCTTTTGCAGTATCATTCTTACTAAAAATTATCTTTACAGTTAAGAAAAATTTTTTTAGCCAAATAAAAGGTTGTCCAATGGGTCGGCATTCTTGCAAGTTTGGCCAATTTGTATGTAGCTACTTAGAGCAAAAAATTTTTTTACTAATGACAACAAATATTTTAGCAATATGAATTTGGTAAAAGATAGCAGATGATGTGTTGATTATATGGAAGGTTAACAATGAATACAAGAATGGATCGACAATTAAATCCAACAATTTACCTGTATTTCATACATGTTCATGACAGAACTATACCATTTTTAGAGTGTTAACAGCATAAATCCAATAATAAAGCAATCAATTTCAAAATTTAGAAAGCCAGAAAGCGGGTAATGTTTTGCTACGTCAGTAGTATGCACCAGCCATACAATGGGCATTTCCATGGGTCAATTTTTGGCATTAGAAGGCAATGTTCGGATTAACTAAATAGAAGAACAGGCTAATCAATTAGAAGCTAATTAAAAGAAAGAGGGGTAAAAAATTTGGACATCAAGCAAGCGCGTAAAAAGCGGAAGAGAAATTGTAAAAAAATTTCCTAGTAATAAAAATGTTCTCCAATTAATAAGAATAACAAAATTGAAGAGGATTGATATTCACTACAAATATTTAAACAATTAAAAATTGTTCCATGTTAAACATTCATTGCCATAATGTATGTTAATGAAAAATTAATGACATAGTCAAGGACAAATGTATGTTTGTAGCCAAGGAGGCATAACAGTAAAACAAGGTTGCTCCCATTGACAAAAGTAGTTTCGAGCCAAGTTAAATATGAAAAAATTATCGCTGTGGCGAAATCGATGCCCCCCTTACCTATTGAACAACGGGGGCCAATATTTATAACCAGCAATGGAAACAAAAAAAATTGGATAAATTCATATATTAGTTGTACAAACTAATGTGGTATACATGATAACCTGTAATATTGCAACATTAACTCATCGGTTCAACGTAAGGAAGTTATCCAAACGTTTTGCCGAACACCTAGGTGAAAACCGACCGAATGCACTGATTTCTTTTCGGGGTAGCACGACATTGGTAAAATCACAGGGGTAGGACTGACAATTCATATTAATGGTTTAGGGCGGTTGAAAATCAGGAAAGAGGAGGTGATAATTAAAGAAGTTGGATGAGGAAGCGTTGTATATAATGATTTTAAAACCCAAAACCGCTAGGTATGAATAATAGAATGGATATTTCGTATATTTTATTGAAGTTATCAATATAATTTATTAAATGAAATCAAATTTAAACAAAATGAACATAATTACTAATAAAATAAAATACAATGAATTATTATTTACTTTTTTTAAAAATAAAAGTTGCATAAAAATTTCAGTAATCAGGTAAGCAGATTCACCGCGGAAAACATACCATTCTATATTTATGGTGTCGCCAAGACTCATTCAAAAAACAAAGTGAATAGTATATAAATGGATGATAGGTTAATAGTGTGCTTGCAAAAGCGAGTTGCTTGCTGAATGCATTAAGGGTTTGTTATTAACCAACCACACCTGAAGACTAATCATGTACAGAAGGTGGTGATTTTGGATTACTGGCGCTTATTTTAAAAGCGGCGTCCGCGGTGAGCAGCACCTAGTAATTTGACCAAAGCCAATCTTTTGAGCGAACATTAATTGCAACATGTACCGCGCACCTATTATGCAAGCAAGCTTTTTTTAGATGACAAGCGATTAAAAATAAAGGATTTTTGATTTCTTAGGGTGGATTGATTTCATTATATGAACTTTCAAACACGAAGGGGGGGACGTTTCTGCTAATCCTTTGCTTGAGAGGACTCATAACAGGGAGGTGAGCTGTGCATTTCTTTGGGGCGCAACCTCTTTTTGTTCTTGCTTGAAACCCGGCACTTTATGCTTCCTCCCTAGTTTAACTCATGTGGAAGCAAAGTAACTAACAAGGAGTTAAACCAGTGAAAAATATATCACCCTAAGCAACATTATTTTAATGTGAAATGATAAAAGTCTGGTTTAACAGTAAAAGTAAAAGCTCAGCATATAAGAGATGAACGAAACCTCATAAAGCAGATTTTTAAAAGCTTTGGGATGTATATATCAATGTAAAATTGAATCGCTAAAAAAACAGCAGGTATTGACTTTGCTTTTTAAAGCCACTTCAGATCAATATAATGGATATACAAGATTTAATCAACTGGGGGACATAATTCCAACCCCGCTGTGGCCTAGATTTTTGTTACAAGAAGAATCTCCACGTGCAGCAGAATGTGGATTGGAACTAGCGTTTTTAAAAAATTTTCAAAAGGTTGCTAAATGATCAGACAGATTTGGGGGAATCCTCTAGCCCGTTCATAATCTCAAAGGCCAGATACCGGTGGTTGCAGATTAAAAAACCTTCAAAAAAACCAATATGGCCAAGATTTGAAAAACGCTGGTATGCCTTTATCGGTGATCTAGGACTTGTGACTTAATTGTCATTATAAACAGAAAAGCTGCAGGAATTGGATGTCCAAAAAAAGCAGCTAAAGAAAACCATTATCCTTTCAGCAATTAAACAAAGCAAAAGAACCCAAGAAAGTTAATAACAGTATTAAAGAAGCAGAGAACATAATAGCCCACAAAGGAGAATAAATACAAAAAGATTTATTTGATTAAGAACTGACCGTGTGTATATTGGGGAAATCAAATGCGAACGAATATTCAAGAGAACAAAACTATATTGAAAAAAATCAGCTAGAAGAAGAAATGAAAGAACATAAATCAAGGAGAGAGAAGAGTTTTCTTTCCAGAAACTGAGTTTTCCGATACAAACTAGCAACTATGAATCCTGATAATGAAGACGTCTGCAGTCAACAAAAGGAATTTTTTAGAAAAGGAAAGTGCAAGGAAAAAGGACAAAGACAAAGAAAAGGAGAAGCAAAAGGAAAAGAAGAAGATGCGCAAGCACCGCGGGGGGAGAAAGGGAGAAGAGCAGTAAAACCGCCAGGGAAAACAAGGCAAAATAGAAGATCGCAAACATGTAATCTATCTCATGCGTATTAACTGCGTTTGCGCGTTTCTTAATAAAGGATTTAACTATGTACCAAACCTGATTTTAATTTATTTGGCCCATGTTGGATTTAAATAAATTTGTAAGGAAATTTTCTTTAAAATTACATTAGCAAATGAAGTTACTGAAAACAAATATGGTCTTATAACCAATACGTGATCCAAAAATAAATTCATGCATTTGGTTTGAATAAACAATAGAAAAGTATTGAGCGGAGGGAAAAAGTGACAAAAAATTGTAAAACAAATTAGATTCACTAACCCAGAATTTTACCCGGTCAAGCACGACGGAGGACATTGATAAATTCCGAAAGCAGTAAGACGCAGTTAAAAAGTTACATAAAGGTTGAAAAAAAATAGAGAAAGAAAAAATAACCAAAAGGTAGATAAACCTTAAGAAATAACCCATATTACAATAAAAAGGCAGATAAGGGGAAAAATAGTAAAACTTGATAAACATATTGGAAAGCAGTATTTAAACCATCTAAAATACACCAAAACATAGTGAGGTTTAAGCGAAACCCAATAAAGATATCCAAAAGCGATTAAAGGCGATTTTTAATATAGGAAACAATCATCATATTGACACAACAGATGCAGAAGCATTATTGTATTAATGCCATAACCCAACGTTAAGACCCGCCAAATTACATAAAAAACTTTTCCGCCCCCTAAGGCCTATTGTTTGGCGATAGGTAAAATTTTTGAAAAATTGCCCATTGGGTTGACAATTTTTGCAACCCTTGTGGTCACCAAATCCCGGATATATGAAGGATTATTTTCGTTAATTGAGGAGATAAAACAATTGAAGGAATACTAAAATAAGTGGGTGGGGATGTGACATTGAGTCTTATACACATCTATCCCGATGACACGTTGTCATTTCGAGTACACTTATGGAGATACACATATGATGGAAACGCAGCATTTATTCTTATTGCATTCTTCTTACTAAAAAATTATTTACTTGTACATAAGAAATTTATAGCCAAATAAAAGGTTTCCAAGGGGATCGGCTTTCCCTTTGCAAGTTTGGCCCAATTTGTATGTAGCATATTAGAGCAAAAAAAATGATTTTTACAATACAAAATATTTAAGCAATGATATGGTACGAAGAATCGATGAGTGTTGATTAATGGAAAGGTTATAACAATGAAGTACAAGAATGGATCGAACAATTAAATCACAACAATTTACGTGTATTTCCTCACAATTTCATGAAGAAATACCAATTTTAGACATGTTAAAGATATAAATCCCAATAATAAAGCAATCAATTATCAAAACTAAGAAAGCCAGAAGCGGGTAATGTTTTGCTCGCGCAGATGTATGCATCCCAGCACATACAATACGGGCATTACCCAGGGTCAATTTTTGGCTTGAAGGCATTGTTCGATTAACTAAATAGAAGAACAGGTATCAATTAAAGCTAGATTAAAAAAGAGGGTATAAAAATTATGGACATAAAAGCAAGGCGTATAAAAGCGGAAGAAAATATGTAAAAAATTTCCTAGATTAATAAAAATGTATTCCAATTAATAAGAATAACAAAATTGAAGAGGCTTTTGATATTCAACAAAAATTCTAAACAATATAATAAAATTGTTCCATGTTAAACATTCATTGCCACAATGAGTTAAGAAAAATTACTAATAGTCAAAGGACAAATTATGTTTGTACCAAAGAGGCTAAACAGAAAACAATCGTTGCCCCATTGACAAAAGTGAAATCGACCAATGGTTAAATAAGAAAGGAAAATCCTGTGGCAGAAACGTTGCCCAGCCTTACCTATATGAACAACGGTGCCAATATGTTTACCCTAATGGAACAAAAAAAACATTGGATAAATTCTATAATTTTGTACAACCACTAATGTGGTATACATGATAACCTTTAAAATATGCAAATTAACTAACGGTTCAAGATAGGAAGTTATCCAAACGTTTTTTGCTGAACACCTAGGTGAAACACACCGAATGCTAAGATTTTTCGGCGGGGAGCAGACATTGTGTACAATATCAAGGGGTGGACTGACAATCTCTATTAATTTTAGAAGGGTTGAAAAATAAGGAAAAGGAGGTGATCAATTAAAGAAGCTTAGGATAGGGAAGCGGTATTAATGAATTTAACACCAGACAACCGCTAGGTAGAATAATAGAATGTATTTTGTATTTTTATTGAAGTTATGCAATATAATTTATTAATGAAATCAAATTTAAACAAAAAGAAGCTAATTCTAATAAAATAAAAAAAATACAATGAATTAATTTACATTTGCATTAAATAAAATTAATAACAAATATTATAATGCAGGAAGCAGATTACCCGGAAACAATCCATTACTATATTTTAATGATAGATCAGCATAAAGACACATTCAAAAACAAAGATGAATAGTATATAAATGGTATTGATCGGTTAATTGTGCTTGCAAAGCGGTGATGCTTGCTGAAGCATTAAGGGTTTAGTTATTAACCAACCACACCTGAAGATAATCATGTCCAAAGGTGGTGAGTTTTGGAATTACTGGCGCTTATTTTAAAAGTGGCGTCCGCGGTGGCATGCAGCCTGTAATTTGACAAAGCTCATCTTTTGGAGCGAAACATTTAATTGCAACAGTACCGCCACTATTATGCAAGCAAGCTTTTTAGCTGACAAGCGATTCAATAAAGGATTTTTTTACTTTTATTATGGGCTGGGGTTGGATTTCATTATATGGAAAAGGCTTGTTGTCGCCAAATGCTCTTGGAGGGGGGGAGAAGTTGCTCTTGGAGGAATTCTGGTACCATTCTTTTTATGGCTGTTTTTTAGGCAAGACTTGGAGAGCCACCTTGGCTGAGAAGCAACCCCCCAACACATGAAAGGTTTCGGATGCTTAACAGTTGGATGAGACAAGATGGTGGGAGCGCTTCACCTTGTCTTCTCCGAATGAGGTGTTTTCCTGTGTCCCAAACAATCGAAAAGGGGGGTTCATCAGAGAAAATAACTTTTCCCATCCTCAGCATTCCACGCCTGTACCTTTTGCAGAAAAAATTCGTCTGTCCATGATGTTTTTTCTGGGAGAGAAGTGGTTCTTTGCTGCCCTCCTTGAGACCGGCCTTGCTCCAAGGTTCTCCACCTCACAGTGCGTGCGAGCACTCACACCTGCCTGCTGCCTTCCTGAGCAAGCTCTGCACTGTGGTGCCCGATCCCCGCTGAAAACATTTTAAGAGACGGTGCTGGGCCCTCTTTTCTGGTCTTTCTTGGGCGCCCTGAAGCCTTTTTGGAACAATGGAACCTCTTCCTTGAAGTTCTTGATGATGCGATAGATTGTTACGAGGTGCAATCTTTCTAGCTGCGATACTCTCCCCCGTTGGACTTTTTTGATTGCAATGAGATGCATGTTTTCTTTACAGATACCTGGTTAACAAAAGAAACCAAATGATGCCAAGCACCGCCTCCTTTTAAAGTGTCCATGGTGTTTCTTACTTAATTGATAGATTGATCTCCAGCCATGTCCTCATCAACACCCACACCTGTTTTAAAAGGAGCAATCCTGAAAAGAGGTTAGCTGGTCCTTTTTAAGGCAGGGCTGCAATGAGGTTGAAATGTGTTTTGGGGGATAAAGTTCTTTTTAGCCCAAAAATTGACGTTGCAAGTAATTGCTGTTAACTGATCACTCTTTATAACATTCTGGGTAATGCAAATTGCATTTGAAAAAGTGAGCATAGACTTTGTAAAAATTAATTTTGTGTCATTTCAAAACTTTTGGCCATGCGTACATCTTCAGCCGTGTTGTAGCCTCTTCCCCAGCCACACAAAAGTGGTTCGGTTCCTCACGGATCGCCCGGAAGAACCTCGGCCGGTGTACAGAGACCCAGTGTAATTCCCCCATAGCACCATTCCCATTCATCCTCACAATCCCCGGCCACTCACAGCACGGTAGCACAGGATGGGAGAAAAAGTCGGCCCAAATCGGCAAACCACCCCGAGCCAGGCTTGAAGTGCATTGCAAAACTCCTGTCCTTAAATGCTGCATTAGGGCTGGTGGAGCTGACACCTTCCGAAACTCTGGCATTGGCATCCCACAAACAACTTCCCCAAAGGCTTTTATTTCAGCAAGCAAGCCTCCCTGCCCTGCAAAGCATGTGGAGGGAAAAATTAAACATGCCTACTAAACCCTCATAGCAAGGTCCACCGCCACTGTGCGGGCCAGTAACCAGGACGGGACTTACCTTTCCCTCATGCCCATGGGTCATTGTTTGGAGCTTGGTACAGACTTGAGAGTGGCGCTTACGTTTCTGCCAAACCAAAGATTGCGGAATCCAGTCTGTACACATTGACTCCTCCTCCTCTCCAGTTCCTCAGAATCATTGCTGCAGGACCGTCACGGTCTACCTCCACATGGACCGTGAACTCCTTACCTGTTACGACTGAATGAGCACGCTGTGGCCAAACGTAACAGGCCGCCTGAAAATTAATTTCTTGGGGAATCGAAGCCACACACAGGCAGGAGCTCTGGAATGCCATCAAGCAGGAGAGTGGCAGACATGGATGTAGGAATAGCATCACATCATTTATTATATATGGGGACAGTAAAAAATCATCTTGAGGGAACTCTTACTTCAAACCCCAAATTTTTGAAAGGTCCAGCATCTAATCCTGATAATTTTGGCGCAAATCATCATAACTATAAAAGTGCATCGTGCTAGTGAAAAAAGCAATGTATCCTGCAGGAGGTGAAACAATGCCAAGGATTGAAAGGTTTAGCACTAGGTATAGAGTGCTAGCGACTGATGGCGAATGGCGAATAATATGTCCTAATAAAGGCTGCGGCCCCCTCAGCGCGTTTCGCTTGTAGCTTCTTCAAGAGGGGACGTGCGTGTATGGTTGCTCATAGGGCATGTTTATAGAGGAAATCAGTTGTTTTTGGTTTGTTTCGGCGCACGCTACCGCCCGCGAACGCGCGCAACGCACTGCAAGTCAGCGTCATATTGACGCACACCGCTACCCTACCCAACGCGTCAGGCGGAAGCAGTCTGTGCGGCAAAACCGCGTGCAACATAATGCCTTCCCCTCTTCAACAAGCTACAAGCCAAACAGCGTGAGGGGTGCCCAGCTTTATTGAGGTAGAGTATTATATCGCCATTCGCCATCAGTGGCTATCACTCTGATACATAGATAGATATACCTTATCTATCCGTTGGCGTTGTTTTCACCTGACTTGAGGCATTACATAGCAATTTTTCACATGCATGATGCACTTTTTTTAGGTTAGCTTGACATTGGGTTATTTGCCATATTATCGGATTCATGCTGGACCTTTAATAATGGGGTGTAACAACAGTTTTCCTCAATGAGTGTATTTTTTTCTGTCACATATAAATCTAATGATGTGATGACTAGTCCTACATACTTGTTGCCCCTATTTACAGGGTGTAATCCGTTCCCTTTGGCAGCTTAATGGAATGAAATGTACTTGTATGCATTAATTTCAACCCCTATACCCATGTTGTTTTTTTTTTGTTGATTTTTTGTCGCCATGTGCATATTGCGCTTATATTTTAAATGTCTTTATTTCAATATTTTTGAAGAAAATTCATCATTTTTGTTTAAAGCTTAGTTTCTCTTGTTTGGAGTATATAATTTTGAAGTGCCACGGAAAAGGCAAATATCTATATGGGATTTTACCCCTCCTTGACCCTGGGCTCCAAACCGCCAGTTGTGCTAAGAAGTGCTGTGCACAGAGAAAAAAAACACTCACTCTGTTTGTGGGGTTCGTAATGCCAGCTTTTCCCTGCTGTGTGTCCAGCAATAATTGCTCCCCAATTTCAAGTTACCAGATTTGAAATTGCTCACTTACGCCCAGCCTCACCCTGACTGAACCTGGTCAAACACCGCCAGTTGCAGCTCAGAAGTGCTGAAAGCCCGAGAAAACACTGCTCCTGGGGTTTTGTGGGATTCGTAATGCCACGTTCCCTGCTGGGCCGGCAATAATCCTGCTACCTCCAATTTCAAGTTACACCGATTTGAAAGTTGCTCACATTACGCCTCACCTAAACCCTGATGACCGGGCCCCAACACCCCCATTTGTTGTCAGAAGTGCTAAATGACAGAGAAAAACCCGCTCTTTTTTTTGGGGGGTTCATAATGCCGCTGTTCCCCTGCTGTGTGGGGAAAATAATTCCTGCTACCCCAATTTTCAAGTTACACCAGTTTTGAAAGTTGTCTTTACTAGGCCAGCCTACCCCCCCTTGCCCCCTGGGCTCCAAAACCGCCAGTTGCTGCTCGGAAGTCCCGTCTGCACAGTAAACATTGCTCCTGTTCACTGATCCCCACTGTGAACCCGGCAATGTCCCTGCTCTGTCACATCCACAAGCCCAGTTTTTTAAAAATTGCTCCAATTTGTCCTTCCTCCACTCGTTTTTTTACTGTCATCCCTGGGCCCAACACTCCCAGTTGCGCTCAAAGTCCCGTTGCACAGTCAACCACTCCTGGTTAGGGCTTCAGTAATTCAGTGACCCCAGCTGTGTATCGGCAATGTCCCTCTATTGTCCACACTCAAACAAGTCCAGATTTTCAACTTCTCCAATTTGTCCTCTGCCTCCACTCTTTTTCCCTACTGTCATCCTGGGTCAACACTGCCGTTGCTGCTCAGAAGTGCCGTCTGCACAGTAAACTAGCTCCTGTGTTATTGGGGTTCAGTAATGTTATTTGATCCCCACTGGTAGCTGGCAATCTTTCCTGGTCTTCCACACCACACAAGTCCAGATTTTCACTTGCTCCAATTGTCCTCGCCTCCACTCTGTTTCTACTGTCATCCCTGGGCTCCAACACGCCAGTTGCTGCTCGAAGTGCCGTCTGCACAGTAAACAAGCTCCTGTGTTATTGGGGTTCAGTAATGCAAGATCCCCAGCTGTGTAGCTGGCAATTTTTGGGTCTGCCCCACACTCAAAACAAGTCCAGATTTCAACTTGCTCCATTTCCCCTCTGCCTCCACTCTGTTTCTACTGTCATCCCTGGGCCCCAAACCCACTGCCAGTTGCTGCTCGGAAGTGCGCTGCCACAGTCAACATAAGCTCCTGTGTTATTGGGGTTCGTAATGTCAGTGATCCCAGCTGTGTAGCTGGCAATTTCCTGGTCTGTCCACACTCACACAAGTCCAGATTTTCAACTTGCTCAATTTGTCCTCTGCCCCCTCTGTTACTGTATCCTGGGCTCCCAACACTGCCAGTTGTGCTCAGAAGTCCCGTCTGCACAGTCAACATATGCTCCTGTTTTTTATTGGGGTTCAGTAATGTCAGCTGATCCCCAGCTGTGTAGCTGGAATCTTTCCTGGTCTTCCAAAATCACACAGTCCAGATTTTAAAACTTGCTCCATTTGCCTCTGCCTCCCCCTCTGTTTCTACTGCCCATCCCTGGGTTCCAAACTGCCAGTTGCTGCTCGGAAGTGCCGTCTGCACAGTCAACATATGCTCCTGTGTTATTGGGGTTCAGTAATGTCAGCTGATCCCAGCTGTGTAGCTGGCAATCTTTCCTGGTCTGTCCCACACCACACAAGTCCAGATTTTCAACTTGCTCCAATTTGTCCTCTGCCTTCACTCTGTTTCTACTGTCATCCCTGGGCTCCAACACTGCCAGTTGCTGCTCAGAAGTGCCGTCTGCACAGTCAACATATGCTCCTGTGTTATTGGGGTTCAGTATATGTCAGCTGATCCCCAGCTGTGTAGCTGGCAATCTTTCCTGGTCTGTCCACACTCACACAAGTACAGATTTTCAACTTGCTTCAATTTGTCCTCTGCCTCCATTCTGTTTCTACTGTCATCCCTGGGTTCCAACACTGCAGTTGCTGCTCGGAAGTGCCGTCTGCACAGTCAACACTAGCTCCTGTGTTATTGGGGTTCAGTAATGTCAGTTGATCCCCAGCTGTGTAGCTGGCAATCTTTCCTGGTCTGCCACACTCACACAAGTCCAGATTTTCAACTTGCTCCAATTTGTCCCTGCCTCCATTCTGTTTTACTGTCATCCCTGGGTTCCAACACTGCCAGTTGCTGCTCGGAAGTGCTGTCTGCACAGTCAACATATGCTCCTGTGTTATTGAGGTTCAGTGATGCAGCTGATCCCAGCGTGTAGCTGGCATCTTTCCTGGTCTGTCCACACTCACACAAGTCCAGATTTTCAACTTGCTCCAATTTGCCCTCTGCCTCCACTCTGTTTCTACTGTCATCCCTGGGCTCCAACACTGCCAGTTGCTGCTCGGAAGTGCGTCTGCACAGTCAACATAAGCTCCTGTGTTATTGGGGTTCAAGTAATGTCAGCTGATCCCCAGCTGTGTAGTGGCAATCTTTCCTGGTCTGTCCACACTCACACAAGTCCAGATTTTCAACTTGCTCCAATTTGTCCTCTGCCTTCACTCTGTTTCTACTGTCATCCCTGGTTCCAACACTGCCAGTTGCTGCTCGGAAGTGCCGTCTGCACAGTCAACACTAGCTCCTGTTGTTATTGGGGTTCAGTAATGTCAGTTGATCCCCAGCTGTGCAGCTGGCAATCTTTCCTGGTCTGTCCCACACTCACACAAGTCCAGATTTTCAACTTGCTCCAATTTGCCCCTCTGCCTCCACTCTATTTTTACTGTCATCCCTGGGCTCCAACACTGCCAGTTGCTGCTCGGAAGTGCCGTCTGCACAGTCAAATATGCTCCTGTGTTATTGGGGTTCAGTATGTCAGCTGACCCCCAGCTGTGTAGCTGGCAATCTTTCCTGGTCTGTCCACACTCACACAAGTCCAGATTTTCAACTTGCTCCAATTTGTCCTCTGCCTCCACTCTGTTTCTACTGTCATCCTGGGCTCCAACACTGCCAGTTGCTGCTCGGAAGTGCCGTCTGCACAGTAACACTAGCTCCTGTGTTATTGGGGTTCAGTAATGTCAGCTGATCCCAGCTGTGTAGCTGGCAATCTTTCCTGGTCTGTCCACACTCACACAAGTCCAGATTTCAACTTGCTCCAATTTGTCCTCTTGCCTCCACTCTGTTTCTACTGTCATCCCTGGGCTCCAACACTGCCAGTTGCTGTCGGAAGTGCCGTCTGCACAGTCAACACTAGCTCCTGTGTTATTGCGGTTCAGTAATGTCAGCTGATCCCCAGCTGTGTAGCGGGCAATCTTTCCTGTCTGTCCACACTCACACAAGTCCAGATTTTCAACTTGCTCCAATTTGTCCTCTGCCTCCACTCTGTTTCTACTGTCATCCCTGGGCTCCAACACTGCCATTGCTGCTCGGAAGTGCCGTCTGCACAGTCAACATATGCTCTTGTGTTTATTGGGGTTCAGTAATGTCAGCTGATACCCAGCTGTGTAGCCGGCAATATCTCCTGCTCTGTGCACATCACACAAGTCCAGATTTTCAACTTGTTCCAATTTGCCTTTCTGCCTCCACTCTGTTACTACTCTCATCCCTGGCTCCAACATCGCCAGTTGCTGCTCAGAAATGTCTTTGGCACGGGTACTCCCTCCTGCCAGCCAGGTTACAGCACGCCAGCTGTTTCCTGGCAGTGTCAACGTCACTTTGCCTCCAATACGTTGTCCTGTCGTGTTGCGGTCGGGTTAGCCGACTCTATGGTGCCTGCAGTTTAGGTGCTTCCTATGTGGGCTGCGGGATATGTAACTAAAGGCTGTTTCCGTAGTGCCAATAAAACAAGCACTCCCTGTAGGACTGTGGGATTCGGTAACTGCAGCCCGCTCGCGGCCTTGCAACTTTGGTTTTCATGGGTACCTTCTGTACCCATCAGGGTTCCAGTACCGTCAGCTGGTTCTCGGCAGTGCTTTGGCCTAGGTGCCTCCTTCTCGGTATCCGAGTTCACGTCTGCTGGTCCTTGGTAGTGCTTTGTAGCACAGGTACCTCCTGCCTTAGTAACCGTGTCCCAGTACCATCAGCTGGTCCTCGGTTGTGCCATTGGCTCTGTTCCTCTGCTTGCCCTTCGGGTTCCAGCACAGTCAGCTGGTCCTCGTTACTTCCATTGGCTCTTGTACCTTCTGCTACCCGTCCGGGTTCCAGTACCGTCAGCTGGTTCTCGGCAGTATCTTTGGCCTCGGTGCCTCCATCTTGGTATCAGAGTTCCAGCAACGTCTGCTGGTCCTTGGTAGTGCTTTCTAGCACAGGTACCTCCTGCTTAGTAACCGTGTACCGTACCGTCAGCTGGTCCTCGGTTGTGCCATTGGCTCTGTTCCTTCTGCTGCCCCTTCGGGTTCCAGCACAGTCAGCTGGTCCTCGTTACTTCCATTGGCTCTTGTTCCTTCTGCTACCCGTCCGGGTTCCAGTACCGTCGCTGGTTCTCGGCAGTGCCTTTGGCCTAGGTGCCTCCATCTCGGTATCCGAGTTCAGCAACATCTGCTGGGTCATTGGTAGTGCTTTGTAGCACAGGTATCTCCTGTTTATTAACCGTGTCCCAAGTACCGTCAGCTGGTCCTCAGTTGTGCCATTGGCTCTGTTCCTTCTGCTGCCCCTCCGGGTTCCAGCACAGTCAGCTGGTCCTCGTTACTTCCATTGGCTCTCGTACCTTCTGCTACCCGTCCGGGTTCCAGTACCGTCAGCTGGTTCTCGGCAGTGCCTTTGGCCTAGGTGCCTCCATCTCGGTATCTGAGTTCCAGCAACATCTGCTGGTCCTTGGTAGTGCTTTCTAGCACAGGTACCTCCTGCTTAGTAACTGTGTCCCAGTACCGTCAGCTGGTCCTCGGTTGTGCCATTGGTTCTGTTCCTTTTGCTGCCCCTCCGGGTTCCAGCAAGTCAGCTGGTCCTCGTTACTTCCATTGGCTCTTGTACCTTCTGCTACCCGTCCGGGTTCCAGTACCGTCAGCTGGTTCTCGGCAGTATCTTTGGCCTAGGTGCCTCCATCTTGGTATCCGAGTTCCAGCAACGTCTGCTGGTCCTTGGTAGTGCTTTCTAGAACAGGTACCTGCTGCTTAGTAACCGTGTACCAGTACCGTCAGCTGGTCCTCGGTTGTGCCATTGCTCTTGTTCCTTCTACTACCCATCCGGGTTCCAAGACAGTCAGCTGGTTCTCGGCAGTTACTCTGCCTTCTTGTACCTTCAGCTACATTTCCAAGTTGAAGATTTTTTAAATATTTTTTGGTAATCACTCTGGATCTCCCTGACGACGACCCTGAAGACCCACCCCGAAGAAGACGACGACGCCCCCGAAGACGATGACCCTGAAGATGACGACCCTGAAGACCACCCCGAAGAAGATGACGACCCCAAGGACGACGACCATGAAGACGACGAGCCTGAACACCACCCCAAAAAGACTAAAAAGATTACCAGAAGAAGATGACCAAGAGGACAAAGAACATGAAGACAACCAACAAGATACAGAACAAGAGACAGAAGACCAAGAAGCAGAAGAACAAAAAGCAGAAGAACATTAAGCATAAGACCAAAAATCAGAGCAAAAGATATGCTCTAAATTATAAGCAGAAGAAGACTAAGCAGTGTATGGGGGTGAGTCCGTTCCTCCTCGTGGTGCCCTGGAAAATGCCTGCTTCTGCAGGCCAAACTGAACGCGGACAAATACTGTTGTAAATCTTTTGTGACAGCAAGAACGGAAGGTGTAATGTTCAAACTTTTAGAGATTACAACTACAGGAATGCCTGTCACAAATAAGAATATGATGAAGATGAATAGGAAGAAGATGAAGAAGTAGAATATGAAGAAGAATAATAGTTGAAGAATATGAAGAATGTAATAGGAAGAAGTTGAAGAAGAAGATAAATAAGGTGAAGAAGTTGATGAAAAAGATGCTGCTGCTGAGGATCATGAAGGAGAAAGTGTGGGAGAAGTAAAAAAGAGGTGAAGAGCATGGAAGTAGTGAAACATACAGTACAGACCAAGAGTTTGGACACACCTTCTCATTCAACGATTTTTCTGTATTTTCATGACTGTGAAAATGGTAGAATCACACTGAAGGCATCAAAACTATGAATTAACACATCCCCACACCATCATACCACCTCCTCCATGCTTCACGGTGGGAACTAGGCATGTAGAGTCCATCCGTTCACCTTTACTGCATGCAAAGCAGTAATCAAAGCAAAAGTGGCTACTTTGAAGAACTAGAATATAAGACATATTTTCAGTTGTTTCACACTTTTTTGTAAAGTGTAATGTATAATTCCACATGTGTTAATTCATAGTTTGGTCTGTATTGTACATATGTGCCAAAATAGAAAAAAGGTTAACTACATAGTCAATTTCTTTGTAACTCCTTAAAAAAAAAATTCCTGCTATTCCACTTGATTGGGCTAAACCTCTATTCCTTTAATGTCTCCTTCACCTCCCCCAATACATTCTATATTATTCTTCGACGTTTTTCTTCATGTACAATTAACCTACAAGGAAAGAAAGGGTTTATTTTAATTCCAATATTTTTGTCCCATTGACTTGCATTGGTTTCCGATATCGGAATCGGCGATATCCGATACTTTTTGAGTATCGGTCCGATCCAATCCGATCCAATATTTTCCAATATCGGAAAGTATTGCTCAACACTACTCAGCAAGTCCTGGGAGTGCAATCTGAAGTAGCCACTATTAGAAGGATATACATAAGGTTAATACCAGGAGGGAGAAGTGGAAAATAGAGTGGGAGAAATGAAGATTGGAATAAATTCAAAAAAACGGAAAAAAACAGTTTAAGCAACAAATCTCTGAAGTTATGATAAAAAATGATGACCTGGAGAATCATTCTCGAAGGAACAATATTAGGATCGTGGGGTTCCCGGAAAAGACTGAGGGGAGGGATCCCACTGAATTTATTGAGAAGTGGCTGAGAGACCACTAAATTCTATGCAGTCGAGCGGGCGCATATAGTACCAATGCAACCACCACCCCAGGGTAATACCTCGCGTGTTTTATTGCAAAGCTACTGCATTATAAGGACAGAGATATAATTATTAGGAAGGCACGAGAATCAGAGGAGATTACAATAAATGGCCAACGTATTGGTATATACCCCGATTACTCAGTAGCTGTACAGATGCAGAGAATGCAGTTTGGAGGGGTTAAAAGACGTTTGAGAGAATTGGAGTTAAATATTCAATGATGTTTCCTGCTAAACTGCGAGTGGCGGCCATGGATAAAGTTTTCTTCTTCACAGACCCTGAGGAGGACACAAAGTGGGTTGATATCAACGCTAAGTCTTTACATGCCAAAGACTGAGGGTCGGACACGGAATTTAATAATACTGCTTGAAAGAGCGGTCGGCTGAGGACACTTAGTAAGAGGATTTTCTTCTAGATTATAAGGAACAATTGATAATCAGCATGGATGGATTGGGGTGAAAGCACCCATAATGTTAACTATGCAAATATATGGATACTTTGACTCTTTTGCTTCCTTTTTACTCTTTTTCTTCTTTTTGATTCTTAGGGTGACCCAATCATTATTAGTGGACTAGTATTGGTTCACTGGAAAAGAGGGGAGTCGATAAGAAATAGTTTATTTTGTGTATAGCTCTGGTGGCGGACACGGCGGAGATCAGCACTATCTGTAATTGTGGATCTGTTTTATTAATGTATATTATTTTTTGATTTCACTGTTCGTTTGCATTTGCAGAGAGACAATTTTGGTGAGGAAAATTTAAGAATGCACGGTGGGAGGGGAGAGGAAAGTGAGAGTAAAGTGGACAAATGGGTAAGGGGGAGATGGTAAAAAGTTGGGAGAAGCGGTCTCTGGAAGGCGGTTCAGGAGCGAAAATGCCATGGCTCTTAGAGAGCATTTCAAGGAGTGGAGGAAGGAGAGTGAAGTTGGGGAGGGAGAGGGGGGGACGTTTTTTGACAGTTAATGTAAAAAATTGCAGAATGATGGAATGATATTTATCAATTATCATGGGTAGCTTTAAAGTAATAAGTTGGAATGTTAGAGGCTTATCGGAGAAAAATAGAAGAGCAACAATATTTAAGTGTATGCAGGATCAAGGGGCGGCTGTTATGAATGTACTAGAGATGGTTCTGAGCAGAGGCTCCCTCTGGTGGTTACAGACAATACTGAACCTTCCAGTGAGGAATGGCAATCTGGGATCTCTGACTGGACTGATATAAGGGAGGTTCCCTCCCATGATGGTTGCCGGTGATCAATTGTTCTTGTCTCAATTATGGTTCCTGGTTCATTTGGAAGTTTGCTGAGTCTTGCCTGCGTCTTCTGCTTTCAGATAAGATATTTTCTGCTTTTATTTTTGTGCTTGCTTTTTGAATAGTTCCTCTGCACTTTTGTGGAGGTCAGCCGGGTCCCCTCCTGGGGCCGGTGCTCCTCTCAGTTTATCTTTAGCCACTGTTATTTGTTCATTTGCTTTTTCCTGTTTTTTTTCAGTGGCTGCGGCTTAGTTTTGTTACACCAGAGATCTGATTTAGGTGGTAGAGATCGTGTGATCTCAGGTGTTTTTGCAATCAGAAGAGTTGGTTTTTTTAGGTTTTTTTTTTTGGATTGCAGTAAGAACTCCTTTCCTGTTACTTTTCTGTCTAGACAGATTGGGCCCCAGCGTTTGCTCATTCTATTTTCTGTCTGTGTCCGTGCTTCTTCTTGTCTAACCGCCATTACATGTTTGGGGGCTTCCTATTTTCTTTGGGGATCTGCTCCGGGGCAGATAGCTTTCCTCTTTGTGCCTTTAGGTGTAATTATCTCTCAGGCTGTGACGAGGCGTCTAGGATCAACGTAGGAACGCTCCACGGCTACCTCTAGTTGTGTGGTTAGTTCAGGTTATGCAATCCAATAGGTTCCAGCCTCTCTGGTGTATTGCCGTTTTTTTGCTTTTTCTCCTAAGCTACCTGAACACAACAGTATCACCGGCCAAACTGAAAATTATATGGTACTCACAGAAGGGAAAAATAGAATGGAAAGAAAAAAAAAGTTGTCAGTTGTCAGAGATTTTTTTTTCCTGTTTGTTGCATTTTTTTCCTCTTTTTCTCTGGGTACTGAGGATTTTTTTTCTCCTCTCTCAATAAAGCTTGCACAGTTATGTGGCCGTGTGGATCAGCTTGCCAGTGAGGTTCGGAGTATTGCTACCTATCTTGCTAGGTTTTCCAGTTGTGGAACCTGATATGAATGTGCTAGATTTGGTTTCTGAGCAGATGCTCCCTCTGGTGGTTACAGACAGTACTGAACCTTTCAGCGAGGAGTGGCAATCAGGGATCACGGACTGGTCTGATATAAGGGAGGTTCCTCCAATGATGGTTGCCGGTGATCAATTGTTCTTGTCTCAATTGTGGTTCCTGTTCATTTGGAAGTTTGCTGGAGTCTTGCCTGCATCTCCTGCTTTCAGATAAGATATTTTTTGCTTTTCTTTTTGTGCTTGCTTTTTGCATTGTTTTCTGCACTTTTGTGGAGGTCAGCCAGGTCCCCTCCTGGGGCCTGAGCTCCTCACAGTTTATCTGCAGCCACTGTTATTTGCTCATTTGCTTTTTCCTGTTTTTTTCAGCAGCTGCAGCTTGGTTTTGTTCACACTGAGATCTGATTTAGGGGTGGCGAGATCGTGTGATCTCAGTATTTTTGTAATCAGAATTGTTGGATTTTGGTAGGGTTTTCTGGGTTGCAGAAAGTAATCTCTCCTTTCCTATCCTATTTAGTCAGCTTGTGGCCCCAGCGTTTGCTCAATCTATTTTCTGCCTGTTTGTGTTTTCATCTTGTCTAAAGGCCATTATATGTTTGGGGACTTCCTATTTTCTATGGGATCTGCTCTGAGGCAGATAGCTTTCATCTTTCTGCCTTTAGGTGTAGTTATCTCTCAGGCTGTGACGAGGCGTCTAGATCAACGTAGGAATGCTCCACGGCTACCTCTAGTTGTGTCGTTAGTTTAGGAATCTGCAACCCATCAGTTACCAACATCTCAGGTGTTCTGCTGCCCTGCTGTTGTTCCTGACCTCCTCAGCTACGAAACATAACAGGAACCTAGGATTCCCATGCCAGATTTGTTTTTGGGGGATCGGGCTAAATTTCTGAATTAAAAAAATAACTGTAAGCTGTTGTTTGCCTTAAAGCCTAAGTCCTCAGGGAACGCAGCACAGCAGGTTCAAATTGTCTTCTCTCTCCTGCGCGGCGACCCTCAGGTTTTGGGCTTTTTCCTGAAACCGGGGGATCCTGTTTTGAATGATCTGATGTATTTTTTCAGGATTGGGGTTGCTTGTACGATGAACCTAATGTCAATGATTCAAGCTGATTAAACATTGTTGCATTTAAATCAGGGTCTTGATGAGAAGCTGAGTTTGTACTACAGAATTTTACGAAAGTGGGCAGTCCACTGACCAAATGGAATGATGTGCTTTGGCAGCCCTTTTTCAGAAGAGGCTTGTCAGAGAATGTAAGGGAATGATTTATAGTGGGATTCCTAGCTCCTTCTGGTCTCAATGATTCTATGTCATTGGCTATTCAGATTGACAGACGTTTGCGTGAGCGCAGAGGTATGCGTGAGATGGTGTTGCCTTGTGAAAAGCCAGCTCCTGATCCCATTGCGTGTGATGGAGTGTTTTATCTTTTCTGGGGCACCCTGCGGCTGTAAGTTTGAGTATAACACATTTGAGATCACATTTGAGAATGGGGGAGATGGGGAAGAGTAGCGGGTGGGTCGCACAGAGATGGAGATGGTGGTATAAGGACGTGCACACGCTTGATGAGGGATGTGGGGGGGGGCTAATATGATGGGGGCGGGTCTGAGTTTGAGGGGATACGTACTAGTTCTGGAGAGCCTCAGATGTAGGGGTCAACGGTGGGGAGTCAAAGAACGGTCCATATATGGGACTGCGCATGGATTCGTGGTGACTTTATGGAGCAGCTACATTTTACCTGATAGGAGTTGGTTTTTGCCATATCGAGTGGAGGGGTGTGACATGCTGTGTACAAAGGTACCGAGGTCTGGCTGGAACAAGTAGGAGGATGGAGTGGAGTAAAGTGGGAGGGCTTGTAGTTCTAAATGGAGTCCGGGAAGATGCTGTGTGGGTGTTGTAGAGGGCATTCTAGGAAGGTGATTTCATTGAATGATTATGCAAAGGAGAATGATCCTAGGGGTCATCTTAAGGGCTGACCAGTGATTTGATTTTTCCTGCATTGGTAATTATTGTATAGGGGGTGGAGGCAGGTGCCGGAATATTCAGTCTATTTAGCTTGTTATGGGATTGAGTTATGCTGTACAGTCTACATGTGAACTTGTTGGGGCAGGACAAGTGTGGTTTGGCTGGACGAAGGGGGGGAGTAGTACTCACAAAGTCATCTGGTTGGGCCGAGTAGTGTGGGGTCCGGTGGGGAATCGGAGGTGTTTTGTGTTTTGTTTCTGAAATAGCAGGTGGCAACAGTATTATGGTATGCGTGTGTGAATAGGGCGCGTGGGTTGGTTAGGGAAAAAGAGGGGGGGGAATTTTGGGCAGTTTAGAGAAGAAGGGGGATCTATGGGCGGGTAATTCAATCAAAGGTATATCGGGAGCTTGGGAGTTAGGCAGGAGCATCATGGACGTCATGCGTAGAAGGCGTCATATCCCATGAGCATATCCTCTTCACCCTTGGGGGAACAGCACGGGGGTGGACAGGGGTGGGGAACATTCTTTTGGAAAACTGGGGGATGGTGTGGCAAAGGCGGGTATGGTGGATGAAGGCACGCGAGGGGTTTTAATGTGATATTAGGGATAGGTTGATTGCTGCAGCTGTCAAAGATCGTGGGCGAGTACTTGAGGGGGAAGATAAAGCGGGTTTTTGGGGAAGTGGGGTCGGGGTTAATTGGGTCAGATGCCAAGGAATACAAGGGATGAGGTGGTGTGGTGGGGGTTGTTAAGTTGGGGCTGTGTTGAATCCACCATAAGGGGGTATTGCTGTCCGATTTGTTATTTTGTTTGGAGGGTCGGCGGTTTAATTTACCCAGAGGGGGCATTTTGCGACACGTAACCTAAGGTGATGCCCTTCTGGTTCTCACTAATGCTACACTTATCGTACTCACCCTCGCCAATCTTCATGAATGATATTTACAGGGTTTTGTGGATACATTTTTGATTGTTTATTTGTGATGATTCCTTTGATTTTTTTCCAATGGCTGAGGGACTCTCATGTGAGACATGTTCGTGACTGTGTTCCAGATTTTGAGAGAGAATGCACTGTATGTGAGGGATCAAAGTGTCTTTTTGGTGTTCAGAAGGTCTCCATTTTGGATTATTAGGTCTCCGTCTGTTATTGAAATGACCGGTTATGGTTCAGGCCATTCTGTGATAGGGTTCAACCTACTTCATTTAAAGGGCTTTCAGAGATTTTTGGGTTTTGCCAATTTTTATAGTAAATTAATTGGTAATTCTCCGGTATTGTTAAACCATTGACTGGATTTGACCAGAAAGGGTTTTCTGATGTGGTCGAATTGCCTCCTGAGGCAGTTTCTGAGTTTCAGGAACTTAAGCAGAGAATTCATTCTGGTCATGTTCTTCGGCAAGCTGTTGTTTCTCTACAGTTTCAGGTGGAGGTTGATGCTCTCTGAAATTGAGGGCAGGTGCCATTTTGTCCAAAGAGATCCAGAGACCTCTAAGAGTAACCTGTGTTTTTCTTCGAAAATAATTTTTCCAACTGAAGTAATTATGACGTGGGTAATCGGGAGTTATTGGCCATGAAGTGGGCCTTTGAAGAGTGGAGACATTGGCTGGAAGAAGCCAAACATCAGGTGGTCGTCCTCACGGACTATAAGAACCTGGTTTATCTCGAATCAGCCAAGCGACTTAATCCTAGACAGGCCAGGTGGGCCTTGTTTTTCACACATTTTAATTTTGTGGTTTCTTTTCTTCCTGGCACTAAGAATGTTAAGGCGGATACCCTCTCGAGGAGTTTCTTTGCGGACTCTCCTGAGTTATCTGATCCTACTGTTATTTTGAAAGAGGGTGTAGTACTTTCCGCCATCTCGCCCAATTTGAGACTGGCTCTGGAGGGGTGTCAGGAGGATAAACCTGAGCGCTGCCCTATTGGGAAATTGTTTGTCCCAGACCAGTGGAAGAAGAATGTGATGTCTGAGATTCATTGTTCCGCGTTGGCTGGTCATCCCGGGATTTTTGGTACCAGAGACTTGGTGAGTCGGTCCTTTTGGTGGCCTACTTTGTCTCGTGACGTCAGGGAATTTGTGCAGTCCTGTGGGATTTGCTCTCGCTCCAAGCCTTGTTCTCGCTCTAGTGGTTTGTTGAGGCCATTGATACATCTTGTGCCATTACCTAAGTTGCCTTCCTCCTCCGAATTGGTGCCTTTGTTCCTTCAGCACGTGGTTCGGTTACATGGCATTCCAGAGAACATTGTGTCTGACAGAGGAGTCAGTTTGTTTCCAGATTTTGGAGGACATTTTGTTCTAAACTTGGTGTTCAATTATCTTTCTCCTCTGCTTTTCATCCTCAGACCAATGGACAAACCGAGAGAACAAACCAGACCTTGGAGACTTATTTGAGATGTTTTGTGTCTGCTGATCAAGATGACTGGGTCTCTTTTTTGCCTTTGGCTGAATTTGCTCTTAATAATAGGGCTAGCTCTGCCACCTTGATGTCTCCATTTTTCTGCAATTCTGTGGTTTCACCCTCGATTTTCTTCGGGACAGGCGGAGGCTTGTCTGTCCGGGTGTTGACTCTGTTGTGGAGCGAATGCAGCAGATTTGGGACTAGGTAGTGGAGAGGTTGTCTCTCTCTCTCATGAGAAGGCCCAATGGTTTGCCAACCGGCATAGGACTGATGGTCCTCGGTTTAAAGTGGGGGACTTGGTTTGGTTGTCCTCAAGAAAAATCCCTATGAAGGTGGCATCTCCAAAGTTTAAGCCCAGGTTCATTGGACCTTATAAGATCATGGAGATTCTCAATCCTGTTTCCTTCCGTTTGCTTCTTCCAGGGACATTTAAGATCCATAACGTGTTCCACAAGTCCTTATTGAAGAGGTTTGTCGAGCCAGTGGTTCCTATGGCTGCGCCTCCTGAGCCTGTTTTGTTTGAGGGCAATCTGGAGTATGTGGTTGAGAAAATATTGGATTCTCGTTTTTCTAGACGGAAACTCCAGTATTTGGTTAAGTGGAGAGGTTATGGTCAGGAGGACAATTCTTGGGTGTTTGCTTCGAACATCCATGCTAGGAGACCGATCCGTGCCTATCACCGAGCTCTTCCTGATCGGCCTGGTTGCACAAGTGAGGGTTCGGTGACCGCTCCTCAAGGGGGGGTACTGTTATGAATGTGCTAGAGATGGCTTCTGAGCAGAGGCTCCCTCTGGTGGTTACAGACAATACTGAACCTTCCAGCGAGGAATGGCAATCTGGGATCTCTGAATGGACTGATATAAGGGAGGTTCCCTCCCATGATGGTTGCCGGTGATCAATTGTTCTTGTCTCAATTATGGTTCCTGGTTCATTTGGAAGTTTGCTGAGTCTTGCCTGCGTCTTCTGCTTTCAGATAAGATATTTTCTGCTTTTATTTTTGTGCTTGCTTTTTGCATAGTTCTCTGCACTTTTGTGGAGGTCAGCCGGGTCCCCTCCTGGGGCCGGTGCTCCACTCAGTTTATCTTTAGCCACTGTTATTTGTTCATTTGCTTTTTCCTGTTTTTTTTCAGTGGCTGCGGCTTAGTTTTGTTACACCAGAGATCTGATTTAGGTGGTAGAGATCGTGTGATCTCAAGTGTTTTTGCAATCAGAAGAGTTGGTATTTTTTAGGTTTTTTTTTTGGATTGCAGTAAGAATCCTTTCCTGTACTTTTCTGTCTAGACAGATTGGGTCCCAGCGTTTGCTCATTCTATTTTCTGTCTGTGTCCGTGCTTCTTCTTGTCTAACCGCCATTACATGTTTGGGGGCTTCCTATTTTCTTTGGGGATCTGCTCCGGGGCAGATAGCTTTCCTCTTTCTGCCTTTAGGTGTAGTTATCTCTCAGGCTGTGACGAGGCGTCTTGGATCAATGTAGGAACGCTCCACGGCTACCTCTAGTTGTGTGGTTAGTTCAGGTTACTGCAATCCAATAGGTTCCAGCCTCTCTGGTGTATTGCCGTTTTGCTTTTTCTCCTCAGCTACCTAAACACAACAGGCGGCAGTGATATGTCTCTTGGAAACTCATCTACAGAAAGAAAGAATTCACATTACCAATAGAAGATGGATACAAAAGGCATATCACTCTACATTTTCCAATTACTCCAGAGGGGTCTCGATTTTAATTAATAGGTGTACTACGTTTGAAGAAATAGATTTGTATATTGACCCGGAGGGACAAGGTGTAGCAGTTAAAGGAATGTTTTTTGGATGACCCTTGTGTCTCGTAGCACTTTACATCCCACCTCCTTATTCCAGTATTAAGATTAGAGTGATGAGGGAGTATGCCTAAAGAAGTGGAGGAATGCCGTTACTGATGATGGGTGATTTCAATAATGTAGTAGATATTTTTTGGGACAGGAACAAGAGATTGCCAAATGTGCAAGGCAGCACCATCATAGTATTTGGTAATTTTATTAAAGAAATTGGTTTGACTGATGTATGGAGGGTTAGAATTGATGGGAAAAGATGCTATTCCGTCATTCCACATCGCTTGGCACATTGTCACGTATTGATCTGGTATTAGCAGATGGGCTGGCACATGCTATGATAAGAGAGGTACAATATCTCCCTAGAGTAATCTCTGACCATAGTCCAGTTATGGTGAATATTGGATATGGGTCACAGAAAGGAATAATTAAGGAAGGATGGAAAATACACCCTGTTTGGATACAATACCATAATGTTCAAGGGATTGGGAAAGAGTTGGAGGAATTTTTCATTCATAATGAGGGGAGTACAGATAAACTTGTGGAGTGGGATGCAATGAAGGCTTTTCTTAGAGGGTTGTTATTTAGGGACAGCTGTAGGCGCAAAACACAGACTAAAAAAGAGGAGGTTGACAAATTGGAAGCACTAGCGAGAGTGGAGGAGGAGGCTATACATAATAATACACCTGAAACACAGCAGGGCCTGAGGGAAGCCCAGTAACAGATTAATAGTGTTCTGATAAAAAAATGGCTAGAAGACAGGCGTTTCAAAAAAACAGATTTTACGCTGAAAGGGAGAAAGTGGGACATCTTTTATCTGTTATCGCCTCGGTGAATGACAAAGGGAAGACAGTAAATGATTTGGAGGGAATATTGAATATTTTTGGTGACTTCTATAAAACCTTATATTCATCAGTGGAGAGTGCTGGAAATGAAGTAGACATATTTTTGAGGGAGGGGTCACTCCCTATGTTAAGTAAAGAAAATAAAGATATGCTGGATTCTCCCATTATTGTAGAAGAAATGGAGATTGCGCTGCATTGCATGGCCAATGAGAAATCCCTGGGTTAGACGGGTTACCGTCGGAAATTTATAAACAATTTGCAGAACTGCTGCTACCGAGAGTATTTGAAGAGGCTAAGGAGAAAAAGTTACTGCCGGCCTCTATGAGAGAAGCGATGATAGTAGTGATTCCAAAGGAGGGAAAGGACCCCAGAATACCCGAATCGTATAGACCAATTTCACTATTAACGGTAGACATTAAAATATTGGCGAAAGTCTTGGCTAATCAGCTGACTGGGGTCATTTCCTCTCTGATACATCCAGATCAGGCGGGATTCATGCCTAATAGATCTACGACAGGCAATATATGGCGGCTATACCTTAACCTTCAAGTGCAGGCAGATAATTCGGATCGCAGTGTGATTGCTTCATTAGACGCCCAAAAGGCATTCGACAGTGTGCAATGGGAATACCTTTGGAGAGTTATGCAAAAATTTGGGTTTGGGTCGCGATTTATAGAGTGGGTACAACTACTATACTCTCAACCCACTGCTAAGGTCAGAGTTAATGGAGCGATTTCTTCATCCTTCCCTTTAAATAGAGGAACTAGACAGGGATGTCCGCTGCCGCCACTCCTCTTTGCGGTAGCAATTGAACCATTGGCTGCTGCTATTAGGGGAAATCGGGGAATTAAAGGATTTAAATATGGGGGTATGGAGGAAAAGGTTGCTCTGTATGCGGATGATTTATTATTGTTCCTGGGGGATCCATTTGAATCGTTGAGCAGTGCCATGCAGACAATCGAAAGGTTTGGGGCCATATCTGGGCTGAGGATTAACTGGTCCAAATCTGTGTTGTTTAAAGTAGATAGGGAGGTGGAGTGGACCGAAAAAGATACTGAAATCAACAAATTACAGAGCAAAGAGACCTTTAAATATCTGGGGATACAGATCTCCTTACCGATTTCAGAATATCTCAATATTAATTTGATGCCACTACTTCAGAAACTTAAAATCAAAATAGAGATATGGAATAAACTGCACTTAACAGTAGTGGGAAGGATAAATCTGTTTAAAATGATCCTGATGCCTAAACTGCTTTATATTTTACATAATGCGCCTGTCTGGATCTCGAAAAAAGATTTAAGTCTTTAATTGTGATGATTAGAGCGTTGGTATGGGGGAAGAAACCAGCGAGAATAAAGTTGGAAACTCTTCAGAGACCCAAAGATGAAGGAGAATGGCACTGCCATATCCAGAAATTTATTTCCTAGCCGCTCAGTCAGCACTTTAGAGGGTGGTCAAAAGTTGGCGCAGGTGATTCGGTTAAAAAACTGTTAGAATATTGCACAGGGGATGGCCGATACTAGAGGGGCTGGAAGGTGGTAACTTTAAAAAAGTAGGGGGGAAAATGCCCACGTTAGAGCTTATAGATAAAATTTGGAGTACAATAAAAAGAGTGAGAGGAGTAAAGGGACTAACTAAATTCACGCCCATATGGAATAATAGTAACCTCAGAGAGCTAAAGAAAATAGGTGCCATGCGGGAATGGACAGAAAGAGGAATAAGGTATATGTTCCAAATATTGGAGGGGGAGGATCTTAAATCCTTTCTGCAGTTACAAAGTGAATTCCTGTTGCCAAATACAGAATGGTATGGATATGGACAGGTTAAACACGCACTAAGAGCCAGAGATTACAACAGAAATTGATAGTGGAGTCTGATTTTGTTTTGGAGTATATTTGTCAGGAAGGAATCACTAGGGGGGTAATCTCCAACACTTATAAGGACTTGATGCACACCTTTCTTTTAGGATTTCCATTGAAGGCTAAGTCCAAATGGGAAGAAGTGGGGAATATGGAAGATGATGTCTGGGAAACTATATTGGAATATATACCTAAACTCTCCATGAGTGAACCTGCAAGACTGTCACATCTGTATGTGGTTCATAGAGTATATAGGTCGCCGTTAATGATGTACAAGATGGGACTAAAGGGAAACTCGGAATGCCGAAGATGTAGTACAGATATGGCGGGTATATTTCATATGATGTGGGAATGTCCTAGGCTTTTAATGTTTTCGTCTGAAGTAATTAATATGATTGGAAGTGCATATGATTGTGAAATTTCGGGAGATCCTATTACATGCTTGCTGGGTTATGTGGAAGAAGTTCTCACTGACAGTAATAGTAAACTTGAAATTGCTAGATTGCATTATTGTGCTAGAAAGTTGATTGCAAGAAATTGGACCAGTCCTGATCCTCCATTGATAGCGGAGTTGGCCGGAAGAGTGAAGCATATTAAACACCTGTAAAAAAATATTTATGAAAAAAGAGGTAAATTGGATATATATGAGAAAGTGTGGGCGCCTTGGATGCACTATAAAGGAGCGTGAGAGATGGGTCCTCTAACATGCAATGTTCTTTATTAAATAATTTAAGTTGGAAATACAATTGTCTTAGTTTGCTACTCATGGTTATTGTTATTAGTCATGTGATTTTTATATTCATCTTTTGCCATAATAAAGATTAAGAAGTTGTAGGGTTGTTGGTGGGAGGGGAGTGGGAGGAAAGGGTTGGAGGGATAAAAAGAGCTTCTATAATGTTTGTATTATATAGTTGTCTTGAACACTGTTCCTTTTTATGAACATATGACTCAATAAAATTTATCTGATTTAAAAAAATGCTCTTTTGTCATTGGATGGAAGTGGACACCTTGTCATTAGGAATTTGGGGCATTTTTGATAGTAATCCACTATTGGCTCCCAGTAGGGCAATGTTGCATATTCATAATCTATCACATTCAGATTGGACCCTGGTAACTATGACAATAGGGATGCCATTATTTGATTGGTAGATCATTTTGATGTTTTTGTACACATTATGCATGTAATATCAGATATGGGGGAATATTTTACCATTTTTTTTATTGTATAACATGTTTTGTATGTATATTAATGAAAGGGTTGATATGCCCTGTATTGATGTTTTTTTGTAATTAATGTATTTAATATGAGTGGGTTTGGCCTTTGTGGTGATTGGTGAATGCCTGCCAGCCACTCTACATAATCCAGTCTTGTATGTTTGAATGTATACTTGATAAAGACAGGTCAAAACGTTATGTGATGGTGGAATAAACTTTTTCTTTGAAAATTGATCATCCGGGATTAGACGCTGTTTGCTCTCCTGTTCTTGGATCCTGGCTTTCTCATCCGCAAGAACCCCAGTAGTTTAGGATGCGGCCTAGAATTGGCCTTTGTGGTTCTGGGAAATCAACTGGATCCATACCACATACTTCTACCAATTCTGCTGTTGTGTCAGCTTCCTCTGGCTCTAATATACCTCTGAGAAACACAGAACAAAATATACGATCACATAGTCCGAGGTATACTCAAAGTATCAAAAACATTTTATTGATTATAAATAAACAGACAGGTTACAGAGGTAAGAAAAACCACAGTGTGGTAGCAGTTCAAAAAACGCTCAGGGACGCAAGTGTGGTGACATATCCACTCCATACTAAATATTATATAATCATTGTGCAAAACACCGCTAACATCTATCAAGAAAAATAAATGCCCGTCACATATATGGCATAATACATTGGATAAACAATAAATCACAGAATACGCTGCTGAATAAGGTGACCGGATAGAATATAATGTACAGTGTATCGCTAGATGTTCAGGTATCAGTAGTACCTACCAAAGCAGAGTCACACTGGTCACCAGGGTTGCCAAGTAAGTGGGGCAGGGAGGGATGTCCACACACTGAGCGTCACCCCAACGCGCGTTTCGGCAACAGCCTTCGTCTGATATACCTCTGGTCACGCCCTCTGGAGTCTCAGATGCTTCTGCCATCTTTGTCAGACACTAGGCACATTACACTCTATGAGTGACTAATTGAATACAGCAAAAAATGTTATCACTTTTTTGGAGTGTTAAATATTACAGAAATGCACCCCAGACCACTCAATAGTGTATGGTTGAAAAATAAGATTTGAGAGTCCTCCGTGGTTGATACCTTTTAATGTCTAACTGAAAAGATGTTAACAAATTGCAAGCTTTCAAGACTCCTCAGGTCTCTTCATCAGGCATAAAATAACACAAAATCTGAAGTCACATATTTATGCACAACTGGACACAGAAATAATGCAATAGATAAGACAAGTGACGTGAAGCAGAACTATCATTATGGGAGAGAGATACTGCACTGAGTGTGTCAAAGGTTGTCTTAAGTTTATACTCCAAGACTCTTCTGTCTCTCTGAGATTTGAAGTTATCTTTTAATACTAGTAATTTCATGTCCATTCTGTGATCAGGGATGCAAAAATGTTTGGCCACAGGTAGATCTACTCTTTTTTCTTTTATTGTGTGGCGATAAGATGGTTGAGAAATGTATATTTTTTTAATGCTTTTTGAAGATTTAGATATTACAGAAATGTGCCCGACACCACGGAATTCTGTATGGCTGAGAAATTTAACCCTGAAAAACATAACGCTTTTTTTTTCAGTTGTTTTAGATCACAGAAATGTACCCCAGACCACAGAATTAAAAAAAGGTGAAAAAGTCAGCTCACCCTTTTCGAGACCACCGTAATGCTTCCAGCAGTGCAACGTGCAAATATGTTCAGAAAGGAGGAGCAATCAAGCAAAGTGGTCTTCAATAAAATGTAAATACACAGTAATCTCCAGCAATCTAAGACAGGAAGGTAAGTATAAAAAGTATTCCTTTATTTCCTTCATTAAAAGAGCATGTTACAGGCAGTGGATACCCCAGTGGATGGTAAAAATCCAACGCGTTTCAACTCAGAAGAGTTGGATTTTTACCATCCACTGAGGTATCCACTGCCTGTAACATGCTGTTTTAATGATCCAGGTGTGAAAATTTGCTGCATCATTCCCAAGAAGACTCATGGCTGTACTAGCTCAAAAGGGTGCTTATACTCAATACTGAGCAAAGGGTCTGAATACTTATGACCCTGTGATATTTCAGTTTTTCTTTTTTAATACACTTACAAAAATTTCTACATTCTTTTTTTCAGTCAAGAAGGGGTGCAGAGTGAACATTAATGAGAAAAAAAATGAACTTTTTTGAATTGACCAAATGTCTGCAATGAAACAGAGTGAAAAATGTAAAGGGGTCTGAATACTTTCCGTACCCACTGTATATAAAGGTGCCCTATGTGTACCCTACTTACACAACCCCCCCCAAAGAAGCTAACACGAAACGAGCATTAGGGTAACCCTCCTCTCACCTTCAGGTTGTATTAGCTACTAGCATTTATTTATGTATGTGCCATCATTATGAAATTATTGTTGGGTATCTGGGAAAAATAGTACTCTCACTTTCCAGATGACTGAGGATATGCTATGAAAAATCTTTGTGGATATAATTTTGTGACTATCACACAATTTTTCCTTCGCATGATATGCATTCTAATAAGGCTTCTGACCAGTTGGCAGTTCTGTATTTCACTCATTTTGGCTTGCCGGTTTATATCACAATCTTCGATCCCTGTATGTCTGCACTTGCATCTGTATTCTGCCTGTAACACATTTTTGCTGGCTGCATGTACAGATATTCATTATGCAAACTAGGGGGCAGGTCAGTGAGGGGTCAGTGACCTGTCACCAGTCTGTTTTATGAATATCTAATCAGAGAACCACATACATGAACCTCGTCTTAGGGCACGAGAATCTCATTAACACAAAACTGAAAATAAAGATTAAAGAACTAAAATAAAGCCCCCATCTCACATAGCGAAATCGCTAGCGAGATTGCTGCTGAGTTACAAGTTTTGTGACGCAACAGCGATCTCCCAACGATATCGCTGTGTGTGACATTCAGCGACGATCAGCCCCCTGCTGGGTATCGCTGATCGTCGCTGAATGTTCTGGACATTTTTTTGATCGTTGGTCTCCCGCTGCCCAGCACGCATTGCTACGTGTGGCAGGCGGGGAGACCAGCGATCAGCTGGTAACCAAGGTATACATCTGGTTTCTAGGCGCCGGGCGGCGCCTAGAAACCCGATGTGTACCTTGGTTACCAGCTCCCTGCACCAGAGCACTGGTATCTAACGTACACTGCGGGTAACTTAGCGACGTGTGTTGCTTGTTACCCGCATAGTCCCTGTCCTGATCGCTGCTGAGAGCTGCCTGTTTGCCAGCTCAGCAGCGATCATTTAGTGATACACCAGCGATTCTGACAAGTTCATATCGTTGTCGGGATCTCTGGTGTGTCGCTATGTGTGACGGGGCCCTAAGATGGATTTAATCAACCAAGGTATCATTTTTATCAGTATAACGGCACCAACCTGACAGTGTCTGTAAGGTTCCTGTGCACAATCCTGCTGTCAGGTTCCCTTTAATTAAGGGTCTGTATATTCTATCATACCCCTTATACTACTGTGATGATTTGTTTTATGGTGGCTACATGCAGCTTTTGTATGCTATTCATTCTCTTATTGGTTTGTTATGTGAAAAATCTCTTTTATGCTGCTGTTTACTCCCTGAGTGGTTTGCTACTCATTGTCACTTTCCATTTGATTTTTTCCTTATGCTTTTATATGAGAATTGGTTCCTAATAAAATTGAATTTTTATACATATTTATAAGGTTGTATTTGATTTCATTTCTCTTTTGGATATTTTATTTATTTAGAAGTGCAGCTACAATAGGACCAGTTGTTTGGGTACCAAAACTCATGACGAGCAAGGAGCTCTAGTCCACAAGCCGAAACCGCATGGACCAGGGATCATCCAACCGAACGTCCAATCTCCTTTCCACGTGGACATAATACTAGTACTTGGATGTCTTCCTGGAGTGTAACAACATTGTATCTTACAGTTACTAGGTTCTTTAGAAGGACGTAGATCTGGGGATTTATTTTGACGGAATATAGGCTGAACTGGATGGACAAATGTCTTTTTTTGGCCATGCTATGTTACTATGTTACTCAGACAACATAGGGTGAGGGTTAAAACAGTGTGGCCGTACTTTTTTGCACCACAAAACAGGCAAATAACACATAGAACAAGCCCTGCAAAAATACCAAAGATGGTGCAAAATTACAGACTCTCACCCTTCCGTTGACTCACAGGGATAAGAGCAGCTGTGTCTTTATAGCTCTAGAGCTTTCAGGGCCGATTATCCCACCTGTGGCACACAGGGAGGAGGTATCGACAAGCTTAGGAAGATGACAGTCCATTGAGGTACAAGGCCAGGTGACTGGAGGGTCACAACCAGACTTCTCCGAACAGCTCCAAGGAGCCAGGCGAATGGCGAGTCCCACTCCTGGCCCCAGAAATGTACCCATGGGGCTCAGACCACCGGTGGGTCCAAATCTTGACTACCTCAAATGTATCCATGGATTTGCGATGATCAATGGAGCAGATCTGTATTCTTCCAGCCAGGGCTGTGGTTCCCTAAGCTGGCATTCTGTAGAATGACAAATCTGTATCCCTCGTGATGGAGCCATGATGTCTTTGCTGCTGTCCTGTAGAGAATCTCTGGTTCTTTGGATCTCTTGGCTGTATGGATGTCTGGAGGTATATGTATATGGATGTATCTATCCTTTTTATAGCTAACAAATGTCTTCTAATCCAGCATTCACAGGTAAAAGGGAAGAATGGTGATGAGGAAAAGTCACATTGATTATGTAATCTATTTGTAGTTTTCCCTCCTCTGTTCTCTGTTTTGCAAGTCAACAAACTAGCTGTCCTGGGCAATGTGTAATCAGCATATCAGCAAACATTAGCAGACAATAAGTTGTAAGAGCTGATATAAGATGCAAAACATTAGCCATTCATTCATTTCGAAATATCAATTTAACCTACAAGAGGAGTCAACATTTCAGACTCTTGACCAACAAGGCTGAAACACAAATTCAAAAGTCAGCATGTAGGGGGGTGTGGTCTAGCTCTTGCCATGTGAGGAAGCAGGAGACTGGAGCTCCCACAAGACTTCCCAGATAAGTGACTATAAAGCGGACTTTGAGGTTCCAAACTATCCCCTTTTACTGTGGGACTATTGCTACTTGCCCCAGGATCATCTGGGGACCTAAATCAGACCTTTAGGACCAAGGAAACTGAAGTTTTCCATCATAGAAAGTAACAGGATTACATTGCTTCCCAATCCAAGATGTCTGTCATGCTGTCTGTTGTGAATGGGTTTGAGATGAGTTCTGAGCAGAGGCTCCCTCTGGTGGTTACAAGCGGTACTAGTGAGGATTGGGAATCAGGTGTTACTGATTGGTCTTATTTAAGGGAATCATTTTCCCATCAGGGTTGCCGGTGATCAATTGTTCTGGTCTGAATCCTTCTTTCCAGTTTCCCTTGTAGCCTGCTGTGTCGTGTCTGCATCTCCTGCTATCAGATAAGACAATTTCTTATTGTGTGTTTTTGCTATATTTTTGCATTTTGTCCTGCACTTCTGTGGGGGCCTTCTGGGTCCCCTCCGGGGGCTTTTGCCCTCTCAGTTTGGTCCAGCCACTGTGTTTTGTACTTTTGCTTTTTGCAGTTTTTTCAGTGGCTGCTGTTTTTGTTACACCAGAGAACTAATTTAGGTGGTAGAGGTCGTGTGATCTCAGGTGATTTTGAAATTAGTAAGTTGGTGTTTTTCAGGGTTTTCTGGGATTGCAGTAAGTACCCTTCCTATCCTTTTCTATTTAGATAGTTTGGGCCCCAGCGTTTGCTCATACTATTTTCTTTCTGTGTCAGTATTTCCTCTTGTCTAACCGCCATTACATGTTTGGGGGCTTTCTATTATCTTTGGGGTTCTGCTCCGGGGCAGATAGCTTTCCTGTTTCTGTCTTTAGGTGTAGTTAGTTTCTCAGGCTGTGACGAGGCGTCTAGGACCATCGTAGGAACGCTCCACGGCTGCCTCTAGTTGCGGTGGTTAGTCAGGGTACTGCAATCTCATAGATTCCAACTGCTCTGGTGTATTTCCTTTTTTACCTGCACTCCTCAGCTACCGTAACATAACAGTATCACCGGCCATAAAAATTGTATGGTACTCACAGAAGGGAAAAAATATTTTGAAGGAAGAAAAGTTGTCAGAGATATTTTTCTGTTTGTTGCATTTTTTTTTTTTTTTTTTCCCTCTGTATCTCTGGGTGCTGGGGAGGATCTTTTCTCCCAATGGAGTTTGCACAGTTGTCTGGCCGTGTGGATCAGCTTGCCACTGAGGTTCAGAGTATTGCTGCATATCTTGCTAGGTTGCCTGTTGTGGAACCTAGGATTCCCATGCCAGATTTGTTTTCAGGGGATCGAGCTAAGTTTCAGAATTTCAAAAATAATTGTAAATTGTTTTTTGCCTTAAAATCTAAGTCCTCAGGAAACGCAGCGCAGCAGGTTCAAATTATCATCTCTCTCCTGCGCGGCGATCCTCAGGATTGGGCTTTTTCCCTCACACCTGGGGATCCTGTTTTGAGTGATGTTGATGCATTTTTTCAGGCTTTGGGGTTATTGTACGATGAGCCTAATGTCACTGATCAAGCTGAAAAAGCCTTGTTGGCATTAAATCAGGGGCTTGATGACGCTGAGTTATACTGTCAGAGATTCCGTAGGTGGGCAGTCCTGACCAAATGGAATGACGACGCTTTGGCGGCCCTTTTCCGGAAGGGTCTGTCGGATAATGTAAAGGATGTTATGGTGGGATTCCCTGTCCCCTCTGGTCTCAATGATTCTATGTCATTAGCGATTCAAATTGACAGACGTTTGCGTGAGCGGAGAAGTATGCGTGGAGTGGTGTTGCCTTGTGAGCCAGCTGCTGAGCCCATGCAGTGTGATGGAGTGGTGTCTGGGGCACAGCGTCAGGAGTTTCGAAAGCGCAATGGGTTATGTTTCTACTGTGGTGATGCCTCTCATGCTATTTCAGTCTGCCCTAAGCGGGGAAGACATTTTGCACGCTCAGTTGTCTTGGGTAGTGTTCAGACTAAGTTTTTATTAACTGTCACTCTGATATGCTCTCTGTCCTCATTTTCTGCTCAGGCTTTCGTTGATTCTGGAGCAGCTATTAACCTGATGGATTATGATTTTGCTAAACGTTGTGGATTTCCCTTGATACCCCTACAGAAGTCTATTCCCCTACTGGGGATCGATTCTACCCCTTTGGCTGAGAATAAACCCCAGTTTTCTACTCAGGTGATAATGAGGGTTGAACCTGATCACCAGGAGTGCTGCAAATTTTTGGTTCTATATAATCTGCATGACATTATCGTGCTGGGTTTCCCTTGGTTACAGTCTCATAATCCTGTTTTGGATTGGAAATCTGTGTCTGTAACCAGTTGGGGCTGCCAATGTGTTAATACCAACACTCCTGTTTTTTCTGCCTCCCCCCAGGCTGAGGATGTTCCTGACTTTTTGTTTGATTTTTCTGATGTGTTTAGCGAAAGTAAATCTGCATCCTTACCTCCCCATAGGAGCTATGACTGCGCTATTGAATTAGTGCCAGGTAGTAAATTCCCTAAGGGTCGCCTTTTTAACTTGTCTGTACCTGAACATGACGCTATGCGGTCTTATATCAAGGAGTCATTGGAGAAGGGTCATATCAGACCATCCTCTTCACCCTTGGGTGCCGGTTTTTTCTTTGTGGCCAAAAAAGATGGTTCATTAAGGCCGTGTATTGATTATCGTCTCTTGAACAATATTACTGTGAAATATCAATACCCGTTACCCTTGATTTCTGACCTGTTTTCCAGGGTGAAAAACGCTACTTGGTTTACCAAGCTTGACCTCAGGGGGGCGTATAACCTTATTCGCATTAAGCACGGGGATGAATGGAAGACGGCATTTAACACCCCTGAAGGGCATTTTGAGTACCTTGTGATGCCCTTTGGGCTCACTAATGCTCCTTCCGTCTTCCAGTCCTTCATGAATGACATTTTCAGGGATTTTGTGGACAAGTTTCTGATTGTTTATTTGGATGATATCTTGATTTTTTCTAATGACTGGGACTCTCATGTGAAACATGTTCGAACTGTATTCCAGATTTTGAGAGAGAATGCTCTGTATGTGAAGGGATCAAAGTGTCTTTTTGGCGTACAGAAGATCTCATTTCTGGGATTCATTTTGTCCCCATCTGTTATTGAAATGGACCCGGTCAAGGTTCAGGCCATCTGTGATTGGGTCCAACCTACTTCATTAAAGGCTCTTCAGAGATTTTTGGGTTTTGCCAATTTTTATCGTAAATTTATTGGTAATTTCTCTGTTATTGTTAAACCATTAACTGATTTGACCAGAAAGGGTTCTGATGTGGTGAATTGGCCTCCTGAGGCAGTCTCTGCGTTTCAGGAACTTAAGCAGAGATTCACTTCTGCTCCTGTTCTACGGCAGCCTGATGTTTCTCTGCCATTTCAGGTGGAGGTTGATGCCTCTGAAATTGGGGCAGGTGCCGTTTTGTCCCAAAAAGATCCAGAGACCTCTAAAAGTAACCCTTGTGCCTTTTTCTCTCGAAAATTTTCTCCTACTGAACGTAATTATGACGTGGGTAATCGGGAGTTATTGGCCATGAAGTGGGCTTTTGAAGAGTGGAGACATTGGCTGGAGGGAGCCAAACATCAGGTGGTGGTCCTTACGGACCATAAGAATCTGGTCTATCTGGAATCTGCCAAGCGACTCAATCCTAGACAGGCCAGGTGGGCCTTGTTTTTCACACGTTTTAATTTTGTGGTTTCCTTTCTTCCTGGCACTAAGAATGTTAAGGCGGATGCCCTCTCGAGGAGTTTCCTTGCGGACTCTCCTGAGCTATCTGATCCCTCTGTTATTTTGAAGGAGGGTGTAGTTCTTTCCGCCATCTCGCCTAATTTGAGACTTGCTCTGGAGGGGTGTCAGGAGGATAGGCCCGAGCGCTGCCCTGTTGGAAAATTGTTTGTCCCGGACCAATGGAAAAAGAGTGTGATGTCTGAGATTCATTGTTCCGCATTGGCTGGGCATCCCGGAATTTTTGGTACCAGAGACTTGGTTAGTCGGTCCTTTTGGTGGCCTACCTTGTCTCGCGATGTCAGGGAATTTGTGCAGTCCTGCGGGACTTGCTCTCGCTCCAAGCCTTGCTCTCGCTCTAGTGGTTTGTTGATGCCATTGCCTGTGCCCAAGAGACCATGGACCCATATCTCTATGGATTTCATTTCCGATCTTCCTGTTTCTCAGAGAATGACCACCATCTGGGTAATTTGTGATAGGTTTTCCAAAATGATACATCTTGTGCCATTACCTAAGTTGCCTTCCTCCTCTGAATTGGTGCCGTTGTTCCTTCAGCACGTGGTTCGTTTACACGGCATTCCTGAGAACATTGTGTCTGACAGAGGAGTCCAGTTTGTTTCCAGATTTTGGAGGACTTTTTGTTCTAAACTGGGTGTTCAATTGTCTTTCTCCTCGGCATTTCATCCTCAGACCAATGGTCAAACTGAGAGAACAAACCAGACATTGGAGACTTATCTAAGATGCTTTGTGTCTGCTGATCAGGATGACTGGGTCTCTTTTTTGCCTTTGGCTGAGTTTGCTCTTAATAATAGGGCTAGCTCTGCCACTTTGATGTCTCCGTTTTTCTGTAATTCTGGGTTTCACCCTCGATTTTCTTCAGGACAGACGGAGGCTTCTGTCTGTCCAGGTGTTGACTCTGTTGTTGAGCGTATGCAGCAGATTTGGGACCAGGTAGTGGAGAGGTTGTCCCTCTCTCAGGAGAAGGCCCAGCGGTTTGCTAACCGGCATAGGACTTATGGTCCTCGGTTTAAAGTGGGGGACTTGGTCTGGTTGTCCTCAAAGAATATTCCTATGAGAGTAGCATCTCCTAAATTTAAGCCTAGGTTCATTGGACCTTATAAGATCATGGAGATTATTAATCCTGTTTCTTTTCGTTTGCTTCTTCCAGGGACATTTAAGATCCATAACGTGTTCCACAAGTCCTTGTTGAAGAGGTTTGTTGAGCCAGTGGTTCCTGCTGCTGTGCCTCCTGACCCTGTTTTGGTTGAGGGCAATCTGGAGTATGTGGTTGAGAAAATATTGGATTCTCGTTTTTCTAGACGAAGACTCCAGTATTTGGTTAAATGGAGAGGTTATGGTCAGGAAGATAATTCTTGGGTGTTTGCTTCGGACATCCATGCTAGGAGACTTATCCGTGCGTATCATAGAACTCATCCTGACCGACCTGGTTGCTCAAATGAGGTTCGGTGACCCCTCCTCAAGGGGGGGGTACTGTTGTGAATGGGTTTGAGATGAGTTCTGAGCAGAGGCTCCCTCTGGTGGTTACAAGCGGTACTAGTGAGGATTGGGAATCAGGTGTTACTGATTGGTCTTATTTAAGGGAATCATTTTCCCATCAGGGTTGCCGGTGATCAATTGTTCTGGTCTGAATCCTTCTTTCCAGTTTCCCTTGTAGCCTGCTGTGTCGTGTCTGCATCTCCTGCTATCAGATAAGACAATTTCTTATTGTGTGTTTTTGCTATATTTTTGCATTTTGTCCTGCACTTCTGTGGGGGCCTTCTGGGTCCCCTCCGGGGGCTTTTGCCCTCTCAGTTTGGTCCAGCCACTGTGTTTTGTACTTTTGCTTTTTGCAGTTTTTTCAGTGGCTGCTGTTTTTGTTACACCAGAGAACTAAGTTAGGTGGTAGAGGTCGTGTGATCTCAGGTGATTTTGAAATTAGTAAGTTGGTGTTTTTCAGGGTTTTCTGGGATTGCAGTAAGTACCCTTCCTATCCTTTTCTATTTAGATAGTTTGGGCCCCAGCGTTTGCTCATACTATTTTCTTTCTGTGTCAGTATTTCCTCTTGTCTAACCGCCATTACATGTTTGGGGGCTTTCTATTATCTTTGGGGTTCTGCTCCGGGGCAGATAGCTTTCCTGTTTCTGTCTTTAGGTGTAGTTAGTTTCTCAGGCTGTGACGAGGCGTCTAGGACCATCGTAGGAACGCTCCACGGCTGCCTCTAGTTGCGGTGGTTAGTCAGGGTACTGCAATCTCATAGATTCCAACTGCTCTGGTGTATTTCCTTTTTTACCTGCACTCCTCAGCTACCGTAACATAACAGCTGTCCTTGTACAGCTAAAGCCAGGAGGAACGTCCCCCCTACCCTTATGTGAGTAAGTAGCTGAATTTGCCTATATACATAAAAGTACTTTGCATTACCTTTCTGAAGAAACAAGATTTGCATATATAGACTTAACTTGTGGATTGAAAGCAGTCAGATAAATATTCCTGCCTAAGGTGAATGTGCCTCCATCTGCCTAGTTTGCATAAGGGACATGAGGAGCATTAGACTTTATTGATCTGCTTTATTTACAGCCAATTTCATATTACATAAACTATAGAGCTCACTGTGGTATATATTGTGATATGTACTGTCAGCACGGAAGCCGCATCGGCAGGGAGCCCCCAACTTGTGACCTGAGGCATAACTCCTAAGGCTCTAGATCACAGCTCTCCTCTCTGTTTCTGCTTCGGAGACCCTGTACAACCCCTCTGCTTTCCTTCCGGCAGCCATTACAGCAGAACTGCTTCACACAGGAGCCCGCAGAGGACTCTGCAGGGCTGACAGCCTTCCTACCAGCACACAGGATTCAAGTCTGGATCTCCAAAAAAGCTAAAAGTCACATCTCTCTAACCTTTTTTTTTTCTTGGTATAAGGTGACATATTATAACCCAGGACTTGTCATACTTTATATAATAAGATAGAGACTTGGCTTTCTTTTTTGTGAACTTTATATTTACACAACTGGAGCATCCTTCATTACTGTGACTCTGGTTCCATCTAGTGGCGATACCTGGAATAGTAGTAAATTTTGATCATTATTTTATTTTTTCCATTGACTTTCTCCATTATCATTACTTATCTCTCATATATCCCTATCATTGCAGTTTATTTTTTGGAGAGGATTGCAGTATAACAGCTATAGAGACGTTGGATCAAATTAATCTAAAGTCACGCTGACATCTAGTGGACAGTTTCAGTATACCATATACACCACTTAAACAGAGCTGCTCCTGCTATCTATATATGCACCACTTTGATCAGTGCAGAAACCCTCCAAGCCATATCACCTCACAGACACTTAGCCTAGAAGGGGCTTGCAGATGAAGGGCCTAGTTGGTTAGACTGGTCAGCCTACCCCCATGCTCTCTCAAAGTGTCATTATTGAAGAATAACCGCAGACATTTATGGGCAAATCTAGACGGGTCATAGAGAAGAACACAAACTCATTTAGAGGAGACTCATCGGAGGAGATGAAGCGTTACTTAAATTCCACCCCACAGGCCAGAAACACAAGGTCTGCAACATCCCAAATGGCCACTCGAGAAATTTCCCCTACTGGAGGGACAACAATAACAGACTGCTCTCCCACAAACGTACCAGATGATTATGATGGAGAAGACGCAGTTAAGGGTATGCCACACTAAACGAGATCGGTAACGAGATCGCTAAAACGTCACTATTTAGCGATCTCGTTAGCGACCTCGTTGTGTGTGGCATGTAGCAACGATGTGGCCCCTGCTGTGATGTCGCTGATCGTTCACTAGCGTTCTGGACCATTTTTTGATCGTTGGCGTCCCGCTGGTGAGCCTATATCGCTGTGTTTGGCACCTTTTGCGAACGACGAGCGACCTCGTTTGTGACGCATATGACAGCGGCGCAGGCGGGACTAGGGTTTTTAGCGTCACGGAGTGGATCGCAATATCTGTAAGTTCTCTTTTGCGTCACAGAGAGGATCGCAGAAGTTGCAAAGCAGGCTAGCAGGATGCAGAGAGCAGGAGCGATGCTGGAAATTCCTATGAATCAGAAGCGCTCAGTACATGCTAAAGATATCCTAAAGACCGCCAAAGTCGTTAAAGAGATCGCTGACCGCTGATGTGTCGTTTATGAGATCTCCTTTTTGGCAGCTACTAGCGACCTAAAAGAGATCACACCAACGATCTCGTTAGCTTGCGTCGTTATCGTGATCGCTAACGAGATCGCTAAGTGTGGCAGTACCTTTACTGAAGAAATGAGCTTTGCAGAGCTCAGTAAATACATTAAAGTCCTCCCTACAAAGAATGACCTTGAAGGTTTTGCATGCAGGTTGGAAAAATCCTATAAACAAGAAATTCACAAGTTGCAGAAAGAATTTACTACTCAAAAAGAAGATGTAGAGAAGTCCCAGGAAGATTTACTCCAAGAACTACAGGCTCACAGAGATATCATAACAGATTATACGCTTAAACTAGAGGACCTTTCATATGGCCTGGAGGACCTGGAAAACCGTAACAGACGGAACAACATACGCATACGGGGCCTACCAGAATCTATCAGTCCCTCTGAGCTAGATCATACTGTGCAGAAGATCTTCTTGGACATTTTAGATGATAATGAAGGAAATACTATTGAATTTGATAGAATTCACAGATCACTTGGTCCCAGACCCAACTCCGATACTCGTCCCCGCAACGTCATTTGCAGAATTCACTTTTACAAAATTAAAGAAGCCATAATGACAGCCTCAAGGAAAAAGGGGTCGATTACCTATGATGGTCATTCAATTCTAATCTTATCTGACCTGTCCAGGCACACACTATTATTGCGTAGAGCCCTAAATCCACTGCTTTCTGTACTCAAAGAAAAAGATATTCCATATAGGTGGGGATATCCCTTCCAGCTAACAGCATTTAAGGGCGGCAAATTGGCATCCTTCAGAAGGATCAGCGACCTGACCAACTTTCTGGGAACTTTTGAACTTCCATTAATAGGTCTCCCAGATTGGCCCACGAGTCCTATGCTTCCAATTACTCCGCCAATGTGGCTCAAAGTTAAACATCCTAACAAGAGGAACAGTGGTGGAGACTGATCTAGCAAAACATGAAGTTTCTTCTTTATCCTTTATTTTAATTATTTGTCAGACCCGATCTATTATAGTTGACCCTTCCGACTGATGTTTTCAGTTGGTCCAGAAATATCTAACAATGTTTGCTGGTTCATATAACATGTTCTCCCCCTTTTTTTTTTCTTTCTCCTTACGGAACAGGTTGATTCGTCGGTATTTACAGTTATTTAGTTCACCGTATATGAATAAGTTTAAATGGATAAGGATTTATTATTTTGCATTTCCAGATTCCTTCCTACTAAACTAGAATAGGGATCATTTCTCAGGTACTGTTGGAATATACCTGGCAAGTTTATTATAGATGGTACTTGACCAACTGGGGCATAATACAAGTATCAAGAATGACTTAGTTGATAATTTTGCTCTCAACACTGAATCATCTCTATTTTTATTGCCTGCTCTGATGTTGTGTTTTTCACTCCCCACCCCCTTTCTTCTCCCCCCTTTTTTTTTTATTTTTTATTGATGATTATTGTTGTTCTTCATCCTTCTTTTATATATGGGCACGGGGAGAGGCAAGACGCCTATCTGAGTTTCCTCTCCCTTGGCAGAGTGTCTAGGTAGAATGCTACCGAAATCTATGTTAGCAATGCAAGGTTCTTGGAGCTATCGCTTCAATATAACCTTGACGGTCTTTGAACTTTTTCCTTCCTTTTATGCGATTTTCTTGATCACCTGCATCCAATCCTTTCTTTTGTCTCTTTTTCTCTTCTTACCCCTCCTACGACTTATCTTTTCTTCGGTGTCCGGGACTCCCTTTCTGCGGGGCTCTCTAGAAATTAGCAATGTCAATACCATCCTAGATAATGGATAAGATAAAATTTTGCTCCTTCAATGTGAAGGGGCTAAATATACCTGAAAAACGATAAGTTATGTTTTCAAACCATAGACAAAAAGTCACGGTTTTGATGCTACAAGAAACACATTTCAAGACTGGTTCCATCCCACAATGCACCTCCACCCACTACCCTAAGTGGTACCTCAGTTCCAATCCATACTCCAAATCCAAAGGGGTCTCGATAGCTTTCCACAAAATTTTTATGCCCGAAATCCGGGATTCCTTAGTTGATACAGAGGGCAGGTTTATTTTTCTCCGTATTTCATGGGCTGCACAAGAATTAGTTTTAGCTAACTTATATTTCCCCAATCAAGGGCAGAAGTTTGGAGCGGAGTGTAAGAGGCGCCTTGGGACCTTTGCGGGCTCCTCTCCTGTGATACTAGGCGGCGACTTCAACGTCCCTTTGGACCCTTCAGTGGATGTCTCCTCGGGTAAGACCTCATACTCCCCATCTACTGTTAGTCAAATAAAGAGGCAGATGCACAGCTTGAGACTGGTGGACATATGGAGAATCACACACCCTGACACTAGGGATTATAGTTTCTTTTCTTCAACACAATATTTATAGCAGGATAGATTATTTCTTTATATCCACAACTTATTAGATTTACCTATAGAGGCTGGTGTGGGTTCGATTCTTTGGTCAGATCATGCCCCATATACCTTACAATTGCACTGTATTCAACCACCAGAACGGGCTTCTCCTGGCATTTGAACGAAAATTTACTTCAACACGCCATTTGCAAAAATGAGGTGGAACAAACCATATCTCACTTCATGTCTGACCATGGAATCGACCCAACGTCCCCCTCTGTCAAGTGGGTGGCCCTAAAGAGTGTGGTGCGAGGTACATTTATTTCACATGGAGCTCGCTTAAAAAAAGAGAAAATTGCTGAGCTTGCTGCCTTGTCAGATCAATTACATAGGTTGGAAATTAAGCATAAGCGAGATCTAGATCCAAACACATTCGCGCTCCTCTCTACAGTAAGACAAAAGATGTTTTCAATACTGGATCAGAAGTCGAAGTGCTTTAGAGAGCGCCATAGAAATCGTTTTTACCAGCTTGGCAACAAAAGTGGCAAGTTACTGGCCAGAGCGATTAAGCCACGTAACCCTACCACATTCATCCCCTTTATCAAAAATAAGGAGGGAAGGAAAGTTTACAGCACTAAAGATATTCTTTCGGGATTTAGCGATTATTACAAAACACTATACAATATAGAGAGCCATTACAAAGACATGCCGGTCTCCTCACTTCGTCATAAAATTAGTACTTATATGCAGCAAAATAAAATCCCTCTTTTATCAGAAGATGATTTGATAGAATTAGAAAAAGAATTTTCATTAGAGGAAGTGTCCGAAACCATTGGCGGTCTGAAGCAAGGGAAGAGCCCGGGCCCGGATGGGTTCTCAGCTGGTTTTTACAAACAATTCTCTACTTTGCTAAGCCCGGTGTTTTTGGAAGTATGTAATTCTATCTCTTCAGGGGGAACCTTCTCCTCTCAAACATTAACGGCCCATATCACAGTATTACCCAAAACTGGTAAAGACCCTCGCTTTGCAGCAACTATCGTCCAATATCACTGATAAACCTAGATATTAAAATGTATGCAAAGATGATTGCGAGGAGACTGGGTCTTCTCCTACCAAAATTAATAAATCAGGACCAAGTTGGTTTTGTTCAAGGGAGAGAGGCTAGAGACAATACCATAAGGGCCATTTCGCTGATAGATGAGGCTGAGAGGGGGGGGATCCCATGTGTATCCTGTCGATTGATGCCGAGAAAGCCTTCGACAGGGTACACTGGGAATTCATGTTCCAAGCCTTAAGGGAGATCGGCCTGGGCGAGGTTATGCTTCAAAGGATCTCGGCTTTGTACACCTCCCTAGTGCCCGGGTTAAGGTTAATGGCTCACTCTCAGACCCTTTCCCAGTTGGAAACGGCACGAGACAGGGGTGTCCTCTCTCCCCACTCCTGTATATTATAACAATGGAATTTCTAGCCACCTTAATACGAAACAATCCCTCCATCAAAGGTATTAAGCATAATTCTGAGGAACATAAACTGGCTCTTTTCGCAGATGACGTGCTCCTGTTTGTCACTTCCCCCATAATAAGTCTACCAAATATCATGTCAGAACTCCATACCTTTGGCCTCCTAAGTAACTTCAAAATAAATACGCACAAATCCGAAATACTAAATGTATCTTCACGACCGCCCACGGAACAGCTGAGTACAGCTTTTCCTTTTAAATGGCGCTCCGACTCACATATTTAGGCATTAAGCTAACAGCTAAAACCTCCAATTTATATGACGCGAATTATAAATCTGTTTTACATAAAGCTGAACTAGACTTGGAAAAATGGCATAATCTTAATATATAATGGATAGGGAGAGTCAACGTGATCAAAATGGATCTCTTACCACGTATCCTATACTATTTTCAAACAATCCTTATGCTTCTCCCAGCCTTTTTTTTCTCCCGTCTCAAGAGGGCAATCACTCGATTTGTTTGGTCACACACACGGGCATGCTTTTCATATTTATTACTCAGTTGTTCCAAACAGAGTGGGGGACTTGGACTACCAGACTTCTTAGTGTACAGCTGTGTGGCGATTGGTAACTGTATTCTAGACCTTTACCATAACAGAAACTACAAGAAATGGGTAAAACTAGAAAGTGATCTCGTCTGTCATGATCCGCAAATAATCTTATGGTCGGCCAAAGGGAGGGTGGGGGGTCTTGGGAACCTATCATTCTTAACCAGAAGCATGGTCTCATTCATTAGGCGAAGTGGGGGGTCTTCAGGTCTCTACAGCACCTGGACCATTAACTCCAGTTTATGATAACCCTGACTTTCCAGCAGGCTTACAACGGGAGTTATTCTTAAATAAATGCAGAAGCATGCGACCTATCATATACAATTACATAAATCAGTCTAATATAAAATCACTAGCTGAAATATATCAGGCTGAGGACCCACCCGCAGGGGCCTGGTTTTTCCATGAACAATTAAAAAGTTTCATCAGTACAGCTTCCAAACAAGTAGATCTCTTTAGACCATTAACTCCCTTTGAGAAGCTTTGTGTCAGGGGGATCCTCCTGTCCACACGGTCTCATTGCTGTATAATTTGTTTCAAACAACTCAACTACCGACACGAGGCTTCCCAATATTCTTCGCTAAGTGGGAGTGTGATCTGGGGAGATCTCTAGACCAAGAGGAAAGAGACAAAATCCTTTTATTCACCTTTTAATACCTAGATACTGGCAACAGGTAAAATGCCCTTCAAGGGCAGAGTTTGTAGCAGATCTTAATGTATATATCGTATGGAACAGCTGATACAACAATCCACAGGAGACTCTGATAAAATATATAATACTTGGATTCTGTGGCTGGCTTTTAGGGAGTCTCCAGAGTTGGAGGCCTGGATCTCCGGACCTTAAATAACCTTTGAAGTAGCCCTGGATAATTTTGAAACGAATAGTGGGCTCCCGGAAAGACTTGTTGTCAAACTTACAACCCAGCTCAGTCATCCATTTTTCATATGTTTTCCTCTCTGTTTCAGAGGGGGGGACTGGGGTGCCCCGGGGGTGTCTCGGACATTGATATCTCTATCTCTTTCCCTTCTCTACTTTACCTCTTTTCTATCTCCCTATCTCCCCTTCCATCTTTCTCCTTACTTTTCCTCTCACTTCCATCACTTAAGCTCTTCCCCTTGTTGTATTTTTCTCTATCTTACTCCCATCATTGACCCTAAACTCTTGGATCATATAATACCATGAGTTTTTTATAAGTATTATTGCCTTCATGAGATCTACGAATGAAATGCATTAACAGAGATAACATTTGAGTATTTAATAATTAGAAACGACAAGTCTGTTTATTGTTATATTGTTTCTTGTAAGCTTTTTGGATCACATACTTATTCAGAGTCATGATTGTCTTTATGATTCTTACTCAGCTATTCAATAAAGCTTGATTTACACAAAAGTCAACATATAGAAAAGTCTATTGTTCCTGGCTTGCTGAAAATAGACATCTGTGTTGTGAGCATGTTGGAAATGACTTCTGAGTTGGTGCTCCCTCTGGTGGTTGCTGAGGGTACTGAACCAGTGTTGAATAGCAGAAGTCCATCACCTGCGAGCGATGACTGGCAATCAGGAGAGACAGACTGAGCTGATATAAGTGAGTTGCCTACCCATGATCCGGTGATCAATTGTTGTTTCCTGGTCCATTTGGAAGTCAGCGGTGTCTTGCTTTTGTCTGCTACCTTCAGATAAGTTATTTGCTGCTTGTTTCTTTCTTGTTTGCTATTTCCATTTTTTTGTCTGCACTTTTGTGGGAGGTTAGCCGGGTTCACCTCCAGGGGCCTGTGCTACTCTCTGTTTTTCAGTAGCCACTGTTTATTTGTTCATTTGCTCTGTCCCTGCTATTTAAGTGGCTGCGGGTTAGCCGCTTGTTCACACCAGAGATCTGATTTAGCGGGTGGCGAGATCGTATGGCCTCAGCATTTTTTTAAATCAGAAGTGTTGGAATTTTTCTAGCATTTTTCTGGGTTGCAGATAGTATTCTGTTCTGTCCTATCTAGGCAGTATTTGGCCACAGCGATTTGCTTACTCTATTTTCTACCTGCATTTCTATTTCATCTTGTCTAACCGCCATTATATGTGTGGGGGCTGCCTATTCCTTTGGGGCTCTACTTCGGGGCAGTTAGCTTTCCTCTTTCTATCTTCACGTGTAGCTAATCTCTCCAGCTGTGACGAGGCGTCTAGGTCACCGCAGGTACGTCCCACGGCTGCTTCTAGTTGTGCAGTTAGTTTAGGGGTCTGCAACCTTTTAGTTCCCAACCTCTCTGGTGTTCGGCTGCCTTTGCTGTTTTTTGCTCCTGTCCTCCTCAGCTACCAAATCATAACACATCGGGTTAAATAAGACAAAATGCTGTGTTGTCACAACGAGCCTTACAATTTTTGTGTGTAAGTAAAGGCTTTTTTCTGCCCACTCTTCCATAAAGGTCAACTCTATGGAGTGGATGGCTTATTGTGGTCATATGGACAGATACTCCAGTCTCTGCTTGGGAACTCTGCAGCTCCTACAGGGATACCTTTGGTTTCTGTGCTGCCCTCTCTTGGCAGGATTGTTGTGGTATCATGTTGTTTCCATTTGATGATGGATTTGATGGTGCCCCGGGAGATCATCCGAAATTGGGATATTTTTTTTTTTTTTATAACCCAACACAGACTTGTACTGCTCAGCAAATTTGTCTCTGACTTGTTTGGAGATCTCCTTGGTCTTCACGGTGTTGTTTGGCTAGTGGTGCCTCTTGCTTAATGGTGTTGCAGCCTCTGTGGCCTTTTAGAAAAGGTGTTTATATATGACAATGTGACACTTAGATTGCACACAGGTTAACTTCTTTTCACTAAGCATGTCTGTGCTGTGTTGTGTATAAATATTGATTCTTCAGATTTTGTATTTGTCTAGCCTGATGAAGAGACCTGAGTAGTCTCGAAAGCTTGCAATTTGTTACCATCTTTTCAGTTAGCCATTAAAAGGTATCAACCACTGAGGACTCTCAACTCTAAATATTTCACTAAGCATGTGACTTATGAAGGCAACTGAAAAATTAAAAAGCTCACTAGCGCTGCCAATAGTTTGCTGTTTGTATCGACCGGAGGTTGCCGTATCCAGCTGGCAGAGTCAGCACAAACAGGATAGAAGAAAGGAAGTCCAGCTCAACCATCAGTCGGTAAAAAAAAATATTCCATTTTATTAGTAACCCATTAAAATTGGAAGAATTTTAAAAACTCTTATGCGTTTCAAGAAACAACCGCCCTTAATCATGTTAAGGGCAGTTGTTCCTCTTGAAATGCATAAGAGTTTTTAAAACTTTATTCACCAACCTTTTTATTCTTCCAAACTTAAAGGATTACTAATAAAACGGAATATTTTTTTTACCGACGGATGGTTGTGTTGGACTTCCTTTCTTCTTTCCTATGAAGCTAATTGCTTGCACCAGAAATTTTTAGTGGTTTCATTGCAAAAGGGATTTCATTTATGCTAATATTTTTCTCAATTCAACAACTTAAACTATTTACTGCTCATCCATCACACACAAATCAGATTACAAAAATATTTAAACACAGGTTGCAACGTAACAAAACAGGTAAAAGCCAAGGGGTTGAATAATTTTGCACACAACTGTATCTGATAATGACCTCTTAGCACTCATCAGTTTTAAAGCTCATTTTATAACTTTAGCTTTATTACACGCAATGGTATTTTAGGCATTTCTGCAACCCATAACTGACAATTCTCAGTCATAACAGGTTATTTTCAACCACAGCTGCAGGAATTGCAGCTGCATACACTTTGCTGAGGGTGTATAGCTCGGCAATTTTGTCAGGTTTTGGCTGTGAAGATTATAATTTGTGATAACTGTCACACAAAAATGTTAAATGGTCATAAATGTTGCCGAACTGAATGTACCCATCACTCATACTGCAAACAATTTTTAATTCTTTCTCAGCCCACCCGCAGTGCTGGAATAATGCTGTGTGTGAGTTTTTTGCATTTTTCTTGCAGCATACCCTGAAAAAGATCGCCCCTTCAGATATTTACGGCACTAACATAATTAAACATTTAAGAAATTTATTTGTCTACTGTACAGTATAACACACCTGTATATTATTTGGATTTATGATAGGGTGCTTACCATCAGCAAGTTGATCAATTTCTCTATCGAGTGCTTCACAACTCGTTTGTATTAGGTTATTCTTGGAAATTATCTGCAGCTTCGTGGTAAGTAATAGCTCTGTAGTGTTCTCTCTTGAGCATGGTTTATATTTTCGGCCTGGTGTGATCACTTTATGATTTACTTGTATTGTGTTATTCATTGAGTTGATCTGCGTCGTCGTGGTGGGTAAAGGATCTGTAGTATTCTCCCTTGAATGGCGTTTATATTTGTATATGATCATATAGTAGAGGACTAATCTTTGGAAACCCCTTTCAAAACACGTTTCCATTTAAAGTGTTTTTCTGCTATTAGTGTGGCAATATTGAATGTTTTGTCACCAATAATCAGAGGTATATCTGAACCATATGACATGACACATGAAAGAAGACATATGTGAAGAAGCAAATAAACAAAAAAACAATTTTATTTAATAATGTGTTGGTAACATTTACATTATATTTATTTTGAAGTCACAGTGAAATACTGTGTTGCATTTAACGCTTATAGCCAAACTTATCAAACATAAAACCTGCTGTATATACTATCAGCTAAAGCTCTTTACACACTAGTGTTACTTGCATAACATGCTCTTTTTTATGGTGAGCTAGTGTTTAAAGCCTCTGCCTGGGTGTTTGCTTCTTTTCAGGCTGTGTTCACACAGTGTTTTCCTCTCCGCTTGCATCTGAAAATCTAAAAAATGAATACAGTAGCATAGTCTACATGTTAAAAAAAACAACAGAGGACTAAAATATTGAACTCCATTAGACCCCCTTTACTGGTGAGGATTAAGTTTTATATTTTAGACCCCAAATGTAAACACACATCTAACAACCGGTTTTTGGGTATTCAGGTGGAAGCCCTTAGAGTGATAAGTGGGAAAGGCATTGTTGTGTAATTCATGGTTAGAGATTCAGTTATCTATTGGACTTTGCATTATAGATATGTCATTAATTAAAATAGGAAAATAGATAGTAATAGAATAATCATACTGTGTATGGGACCTAAGAGGTAATTAACAGAATAGCTACAATTGCATCTAATAAATATTACTGACAAAAAGGGATCAAAGTTGGAGTCTTGTTCATATCCATGGGAGCTAGCCTATATTTTACCACTTTTAAAGGAAACCCGTTATGTGAAGAAACCTGCAGATCATGGGGATAATCTGCAGGGTAATAGCGTTCCAAAGCCATGCGCCTGCCACACTGAAAGCTCGACTACTGGAAGGAGATTAACTGTAATATTCTCTCAGCATCGGGCTTTCAGTCATAGCGCAGTATGTGAGCAGGGCCTGTAACCAAGCCCCTAGCACTGATGAACTGCAGTGCCGCCTAAGTGAGCAGGGCCTGTAACCAAGCCCCTAGCACTGATGAACTGCAGTGCCGCCTAAGTGAGCAGGGCCTGTAACCAAGCCCCTAGCACTGATGAACTGCAGTGCCGCCTAAGTGAGCAGGGCCTGTAACCAAGCCCTAGCACTGATGAACTGCAGTGCCGCCTAAGTGAGCAGGGCCTGTAACCAAGCCCTAGCACTGATGAACTGCAGTGCCGCCTAAGTGAGCAGGGCCTGTAACCAAGCCCCTAGAACTGATGAACTGCAGTGCCGCCTAAGTGAGCAGGGCCTGTAACCAAGCCCCTAGCACTGATGAACTGCAGTGCCGCCTAAGTGAGCAGAGCCTGTAACCAAGCCCTAGCACTGATGAACTGCAGTGCCGCCTAAGTGAGCAGGGCCTGTAACCAAGCCCCTAGCACTGATGAACTGCAGTGCCGCCTAAGTGAGCAGGGCCTGTAACCAAGCCTCTAGCACTGATGAACTGCAGTGCCACCTAAGTGAGCAGGGCCTGTAACCAAGCCCCTAGCACTGATGAACTGCAGTGCCGCCTAAGTGAGCAGGGCCTGTAACCAAGCCCCTAGCACTGATGAACTCCAGAGCCGCCTAAGTGAGCAGGGCCTGTAACCAAGCCCCTAGCACTGATGAACTGCAGTGCCGCCTAAGTGAGCAGGGCCTGTAACCAAGCCCCTAGCACTGATGAACTGCAGTGCCGCCTAAGTGAGCAGGGCCTGTAACCAAGCCCCTAGCATTGATGAACTGCAGTGCCGCCTAAGTGAGCAGGGCCTGTAACCAAGCCCCTAGCACTGAAGAACTGCAGTGCCGCCTAAGTGAGCAGGGCCTGTAACCAAGCCCCAAGCACTGATGAACTGCAGTGCCGCCTAAGTGAGTAGGGCCTGTAACCAAGCCACTAGCACTGATGAACTGCAGTGCCGCCTGTCCGTGTTTGGGGAACAGAAAAGATGCCACTTCACTATGTACTGAGCAATGCTTGAAGCCACACCTCTGACTGAAAGCCTTAGGATTTTCTTCCAGTAGTTGGGCTATCAGTGCGGCAGTTGCACGGTTTCAGAACGCTATTAACCTGCAGATTAACAACATAGCAGGGCAATAGTATTTTTTTTTACATGAAAGGTTACTTTTAACAATTACTGGAAACCACAGTTGCACAACAAAATACTTCACCTGCAAGAAACTACAATGTTACCACACAGATATAGATTAAACAATCAAAACAGACACAAGAAGTACCAGGCCATGTCTCTGATGAGCATTAAGATACTAAAATAAGTCAGTTATGGCTGAGGTTTTGTAATGTATCCTTCTTGTAATAAAAAATCATAAATTTTGCGGGTTTTATTAACATCAATCTTTATAAGTGCTCGTGCTTGTGCCAACCGTAAGCTTCCTGTTTGTTGCACTCATTAACAAGGGCAGCCTTATACTCCAGAAAAGCTCCAGGGACCAGTCTCACCACCTGACACAGCTGTAAAACAAAAAAAAAATTCAGAAACTATTCTTGATTTTTATGTTGAAAGTAAAGGTTTCTTTGCAACATATTTTTTTCCTTCATCCTCATGTACAGTACATGGTAGTAGGACGGACTATGGAGTGTAGTATGTAGAAGCAGTGGCTTCTTTTCTCCAATCCTTATCCACAATAAATAGACATTGTAAGGAAATGAAAAGAACACTAAGGGGCACCATTACAAGTATGCAGCAACAATAACTAGGCATGAGAACATTTGTATTCATTTATTAGAGTTGAAGGATTGTTTGCAGCATCTAACAGAGGAAAAATATTTAAAGTATTCCCCTCTTCCAGATCCCCCAATATTTAGTAGGTGTATAATAATAATATTAGCAAACTGCGCCAATTAGAAACACGGATTTTGGTAAGACCTTACCTGTAAAATCCTTTTCAGCGAAGGAAGGAAGGGAGACACTAGTCATTACTAGTGGGTAGGCGGAGCCCAGATAGGATAGACACCTCAGATTAAAAAAGAGTGTTGACCGGCTCCTCCAGCTCGGGCTCCTCCTACTCCAGCTCTCCAGTCGTACACAAGCTAAGGAAGAGCAAATATCACCAGCGGAGCAACATAACCCCTTCTGAAGGACTTCAGAGAAAAAAACACAAGAATACAGGTTATGCATGCAACAGGCAAAAAAACACACAGTTCCAGGTACTACTCACTGAACCTGACTACTGCGATGAGCTGGCAATGCTGGAACAGAGCCTTAGCGCGCCGACCTCAGCTCAGATAATCGCTATCAGAGAAGGGTCACGCCGCATCTGAAACACAACAACACACTTCTGCCATGGGAGGGAGCTGTGTCTCCCTTCCTTCCTTCGCTGAAAAGGATTTTACAGGTAAGTCTTACCAAAATCCGTGTTTCAGCAGCAGATTGGAAGGAAGGGAGACACTAGTCATTACTAGTGGGACGTCCCAAAGCAGTCCAGAAATTAAGGGTGGGAAAACAAAACCAAAAAGGCAGATCCCAACAACCTAGGTAAATGCGCAACAAGCGCTAAACACAAGTTAACGAGAACTTTAAACTACAGCCGCCTGCAGGACCCTTCGTCCTAAGGCCGCATCAGCGGAAGCACTGACGTCCACCTTATAAAATTTTGTAAACGTGTGGACGGAGCGCCAGGTCGCCGCCCGGCAGAGCTGAGCTGCCGAGGCCCCTTGATGAAAGGCCCACAATGAGCCACAGCCCTCATGGAGTGAGCTCGAATCTTGATCGGGCAAGGTTAGCCCTTAAGTCGGTAAGCCTCTAAAATGGCCGACCGAATCCAACGAGCTATAGAGTCCTTGGAAGCTTGTTGACCACGCCGACGACCTGCCGGAATCACAAACAGAGAGTCTGATTTCCGAAAACCTTGAGTAATCGACAAATAGAACTTCAAAGCCGCACCAAATCCAATGTGTGCAAGGCCCGTTCCTTCGCATTCCTCGGCTCCGGGCAGAGCGAGGGCAACACAATATCCTGGTTAACATGAAATTGCGATACCACCTTAGGTAGAAAGTCGCCCCGTGTGCGAAGCACTAAGCGATCCGGGTAAAACCCAGGAAAGGAGGCGAGCAAGAAAGAGCCGCCAACTCAGAAACCCTTCTCAAAGAGGTGACAGCCACAAGGAAGGCAACCTTCCAAGAGAGCAAAGAAAGGTTAGCAGAGCCCATGGGCTCAAAAGGCCCATGCTGAAGAGTCTCCAAGACAGATTGAGCCGCCATGGAGACACAGGCGCCTTCCGCGGCGGAAACTGACGGGCTACTCGCGAAAAAAGGAACGCACTCCCTACGCGAGGCGATAGCCTTCCGAAACAGCAAGGACAGAGCAGAAACCTGACCCTTCAGGGTGCTAACTGCCAAACCCTTGTCCAGCCCGTACTGCAGAAAAGCCAACAAATTGGGAATGGAAAAATCCTCGGGTTCCTTGAAGAACCCGAACACCACGAAAAGAAGGCTTCCCAAGTCTTGTGATAATCCTAGTAGTAGCCGGACCTCTGGCAGCTCGCAGAGTGGCAATGACTTCGGCTGAAAAACCTCGACGGGTCAATATTTCGGTCTCAAGAGCCACGCCGTCAAACGCAGAGACTTCAGGTCCGGATGACGAACGGGCCCCTGGGTTAACAGGTCGGGCGAAGAGGAAGTGGAAATGGAGGTGCTGCCAAAAGTGACACCAGTGTCGAGAACCACGTCCTCCTTGGCCAATCTGGGGCTATCAACATAGCCGGGATTCTCTCCAGCCTGATCGACGCAGCACCAGAGGAAGCAAAGATATCGGCGGAAACACATAGATTAGCGCGAATTGGTCCCACGGAGCCACCAGAGCATCCACCGCCACAGCCTTCGGGTCCTTGTACCTGGACATGAAGGTCGGTAACTTGGCATTGAACCTGGATGCCATCAAATCCACTTGGGGAGTTCCCCAACGGGAGCACAGTAGTGCAAAAATTTCCGGATGAAGACTCCATTCTCCGGGATCCATCTTTTCGCGACTGAGGAAGTCCGCCGTGGTATTCTGAACTCCTGGAATGTGGATCGCAGAGATGGCTGGCACTCTGGCCTCGGCCCAAACCAGGATCCGCGACACCTCCACATGAGCCTGGAACTCCTCGTCCCGCCTTGATGGTTGATATACGCGACCGCCGTCGCGTTGTCTGTCTGCACTCGGACTGGCAGACCGCTCAAAGGGACCGTCCAGTGATGGAGGCAAAGGAAAATTGCCCTCAATTCCAGGATGTTGATCGGCAGAACAGACTCTTCCGACGACCATACTCCCTGAATCCAGAGATCGTTCCAGACACCACCCAGCCGTCAGGCTGGCATCGGTGGTTATGACCGACCACCTCGGAGGGAGGAATGACTTCCCCAGGGATAATGCTTCCGGACGTAACCACCATCCTAGAGACTCTCTCACCCTGTGAGAGATGATGACACTGCAATCCAGCGAAGCCTGCGATCGATCCCAACGGCTCAGAATGAGTCTTTGGAGGGCCCTGGAATGAAACTGGGCAAACTGAAGAGCCTCCATGGACGCCACATCAAACCCAGAAGGCGCATACACTTTCGAAGGGACATCGCTGTCGAAGACTTCATAACCTGTACATGTCGAAGGAGACATGCTCGCTTGTCTGTAGGTAGGGACACCACTGCTCGTACCGTGTCGAAATGCATCCCCAAAAACAGGATTGACTGCGACGGTTCCAGAGACGACTTCTCCCAATTGACCAGCCACCCGAAGTCCTCCAGGAGCTGAAGGGACAGATTGCGAGCCGTCACCGCCTCCTCCCTTGAGGACGCCACAAACAAAAGGTCGTCCAGGTAGGAAAGAATCGTAACCCGTTTTCGAAGAATTGCCATGAGAGGCGCCAGAATTTTTGTAAAAACTCTGGGCGCTGAGGCCAACCCGAATGGCAGAGCCACAAACTGGTAATGGTCCTGACCTATGGCAAAACGAAGGAAGCGTTGGTGAGCCCTTCCGACGGGAACATGCAAATAAGCGTCGCGAATGTCGATTGACACCAAAAAGTCGTTCTGCGACAGGGCTGCCACAACGGAGCGAAGCTGACTCCATGCGGAATTTCCGGGTGTGGACATGCCGATTCAATCTTTTGAGATCAAGAATAGGGCGAAATTTGTCCTCCTTTTTGGGGACCACAAAAAGGTTGGAATAAAATCCTTGTCCCCGGTCTTCTGGCGGAACGGTATCACCACACCCCTTCCGCAGAAGGGATTCGACCTCTCGCAGTAGAGCGGCAAATAGCTCGGGCTCCGACGGAATGCGAGATTGGCAAAAACTGTCCGGGGGTCGAGAAGAAAACTCTATGAAGTAGCCGTCGACACGACCGCGTTACCCAGGTGTCCGGAACGCGGGAAACCCAAGTCGATTTGAATTGTAGCAGGCGACCCCCCACTCGAGAGCCCTCGAGTGGAACCCTGGCGTCAGTCCGCCTTAGCGGGCTTTTTGTCCGGTTCCCGCTTGTCTTGACGGAAACTTTGTTTCCAGGGAGTGCGGGATTTCTGAGAGGTCTTTTTTCCCGAAAAAGAGGGACGACCCGATCCCAAGAGGACTGACCGAACCGTCCCCTAGACCGAAAGGATCGCCGACCATTACCGGCACTAGGCCTGCCCGGCGTAGAAGCCATAGCTCTTCGCTGCGGTAAAGCTGCTTCTTTTGCCTTTGCCTTGGCAATCAGTTCTGTGAGGTCAGATCCAAATAGCTGACCACCCTTGTAAGCTAAAGATAGCAAACCTTGCTTGGAAACCGCGTCCCCGGTCCACTGTCTAAGCCACAGTGCTCTTCTGACTGTGACCGCCGAGGATTGCGCCCTTGACAGCAGTGACGCAGTATCCAGACCTGCATCATAGCCATATCGGCCCTGGGTTAACAGGTCCGGGCGAAGAGGAAGTGGAAATGGAGGTGCTGCCAAAAGCGACACCAGTGTCGAGAACCACGTCCTCCTTGGACAATCTGGGGCTATCAACATAGCCGGGATTCTCTCCAGCCTGATCCGACGCAGCACCAGAGGAAGCAAAGATATCGGCGGAAACACATAGATTAGCGCGAATTGGTCCCACGGAGCCACCAGAGCATCCACCGCCACAGCCTTCGGGTCCTTGTACCTGGACATGAAGGTCGGTAACTTGGCATTGAACCTGGATGCCATCAAATCCACTTGGGGAGTTCCCCAACGGAGCACAGTAGTGCAAAATTTCCGGATGAAGACTCCATTCTCCGGGATCCATCTTTTCGCGACTGAGGAAGTCCGCCGTGGTATTCTGAACTCCTGGAATGTGGATGCAGAGATGGCTGGCACTCTGGCCTCGGCCAAACCAGGATCCGCGACACCTCATCATGAGCCTGGAACTCCTCGTCCCGCCTTGATGGTTGATATACGCGACCGCCGTCGCGTTGTCTGTCTGCACTCGGACTGGCAGACCGCTCAAAGGGACCGTCCAGTGATGGAGGCAAAGGAAAATTGCCCTCAATTCCAGGATGTTGATCGGCAGAACAGACTCTTCCGACGACCATACTCCCTGAATCC
>JARQOD010000002.1:425636218-425734616 GCA_033576555.1 Oophaga sylvatica
TGAGGGTACTGAACCAGTGTTGAATAGCAGAAGTCCATCACCTGCGAGCGATGACTGGCAATCAGGAGAGACAGACTGAGCTGATATAAGTGAGTTGCCTACCCATGATCTCGGTGATCAATTGTTGTTTCCTGGTCCATTTGGAAGTCAGCGGTGTCTTGCTTTTGTCTGCTACCTTCAGATAAGTTATTTGCTGCTTGTTTCTTTCTTGTTTGCTATTTCCATTTTTTTGTCTGCACTTTTGTGGGAGGTTAGCCGGGTTCACCTCCAGGGGCCTGTGCTACTCTCTGTTTTTCAGTAGCCACTGTTTATTTGTTCATTTGCTCTGTCCCTGCTATTTAAGTGGCTGCGGGTTAGCCGCTTGTTCACACCAGAGATCTGATTTAGCGGGTGGCGAGATCGTATGGCCTCAGCATTTTTTTAAATCAGAAGTGTTGGAATTTTTCTAGCATTTTTCTGGGTTGCAGATAGTATTCTGTTCTGTCCTATCTAGGCAGTATTTGGCCACAGCATTTGCTTACTCTATTTTCTACCTGCATTTCTATTTCATCTTGTCTAACCGCCATTATATGTGTGGGGGCTGCCTATTCCTTTGGGGCTCTACTTCGGGGCAGTTAGCTTTCCTCTTTCTATCTTCACGTGTAGCTAATCTCTCCAGCTGTGACGAGGCGTCTAGGTCACCGCAGGTACGTCCCACGGCTGCTTCTAGTTGTGCAGTTAGTTTAGGGTCTGCAACCTTTTAGTTCCCAACCTCTCTGGTGTTCGGCTGCCTTTGCTGTTTTTTGCTCCTGTCCTCCTCAGCTACCAAATCATAACACATCGGGTTAAATAAGACAAAATGCTGTGTTGTCACAACGAGCCTTACAATTTTTGTGTGTAAGTAAAGGCTTTTTTCTGCCCACTCTTCCATAAAGGTCAACTCTATGGAGTGGATGGCTTATTGTGGTCATATGGACAGATACCCAGTCTCTGCTTGGGAACTCTGCAGCTCCTACAGGGATACCTTTGGTTTCTGTGCTGCCCCTCTCTTGGCAGGATTGTTGTGGTATCATGTTGTTTCCATTTGATGATGGATTTGATGGTGCCCCGGGAGATCATCCGAAATTGGGATATTTTTTTTTTTTTTATAACCCAACACAGACTTGTACTGCTCAGCAAATTTGTCTCTGACTTGTTTGGAGATCTCCTTGGTCTTCACGGTGTTGTTTGGCTAGTGGTGCCTCTTGCTTAATGGTGTTGCAGCCTCTGTGGCCTTTTAGAAAAGGTGTTTATATACTGACAATGTGACACTTAGATTGCACACAGGTTAACTTCTTTTCACTAAGCATGTCTGTGCTGTGTTGTGTATAAATATGTGATTCTTCAGATTTTGTATTTGTCTAGCCTGATGAAGAGACCTGAGTAGTCTCGAAAGCTTGCAATTTGTTACCATCTTTTCAGTTAGCCATTAAAAGGTATCAACCACTGAGGACTCTCAACTCTAAATATTTCACTAAGCATGTGACTTATGAAGGCAACTGAAAAATTAAAAAGCTCACTAGCGCTGCCAATAGTTTGCTGTTTGTATCGACCGGAGGTTGCCGTATCCAGCTGGCAGAGTCAGCACAAACAGGATAGAAGAAAGGAAGTCCAGCTCAACCATCAGTCGGTAAAAAAAAATATTCCATTTTATTAGTAACCCATTAAAATTGGAAGAATTTTAAAAACTCTTATGCGTTTCAAGAAACAACCGCCCTTAATCATGTTAAGGGCAGTTGTTCCTCTTGAAATGCATAAGAGTTTTTAAAACTTTATTCACCAACCTTTTTATTCTTCCAAACTTAAAGGATTACTAATAAAACGGAATATTTTTTTTACCGACGGATGGTTGTGTTGGACTTCCTTTCTTCTTTCCTATGAAGCTAATTGCTTGCACCAGAAATTTTTAGTGGTTTCATTGCAAAAGGGATTTCATTTATGCTAATATTTTTCTCAATTCAACAACTTAAACTATTTACTGCTCATCCATCACACACAAATCAGATTACAAAAATATTTAAACACAGGTTGCAACGTAACAAAACAGGTAAAAGCCAAGGGGTTGAATAATTTTGCACACAACTGTATCTGATAATGACCTCTTAGCACTCATCAGTTTTAAAGCTCATTTTATAACTTTAGCTTTATTACACGCAATGGTATTTTAGGCATTTCTGCAACCCATAACTGACAATTCTCAGTCATAACAGGTTATTTTCAACCACAGCTGCAGGAATTGCAGCTGCATACACTTTGCTGAGGGTATAGCTCGGCAATTTTGTCAGGTTTTGGCTGTGAAGATTATAATTTGTGATAACTGTCACACAAAAATGTTAAATGGTCATAAATGTTGCCGAACTGAATGTACCCATCACTCATACTGCAAACAATTTTTAATTCTTTCTCAGCCCACCCGCCAGTGCTGGAATAATGCTGTGTGTGAGTTTTTTGCATTTTTCTTGCAGCATACCCTGAAAAAGATCGCCCCTTCAGATATTTACGGCACTAACATAATTAAACATTTAAGAAATTTATTTGTCTACTGTACAGTATAACACACCTGTATATTATTTGGATTTATGATAGGGTGCTTACCATCAGCAAGTTGATCAATTTCTCTATCGAGTGCTTCACAACTCGTTTGTATTAGGTTATTCTTGGAAATTATCTGCAGCTTCGTGGTAAGTAATAGCTCTGTAGTGTTCTCTCTTGAGCATGGTTTATATTTTCGGCCTGGTGTGATCACTTTATGATTTACTTGTATTGTGTTATTCATTGAGTTGATCTGCGTCGTCGTGGTGGGTAAAGGATCTGTAGTATTCTCCCTTGAATGGCGTTTATATTTGTATATGATCATATAGTAGAGGACTAATCTTTGGAAACCCCTTTCAAAACACGTTTCCATTTAAAGTGTTTTTCTGCTATTAGTGTGGCAATATTGAATGTTTTGTCACCAATAATCAGAGGTATATCTGAACCATATGACATGACACATGAAAGAAGACATATGTGAAGAAGCAAATAAACAAAAAAAAAATTTTATTTAATAATGTGTTGGTAACATTTACATTATATTTATTTTGAAGTCACAGTGAAATACTGTGTTGCATTTAACGCTTATAGCCAAACTGTATCAAACATAAAACCTGCTGTATATACTATCAGCTAAAGCTCTTTACACACTAGTGTTACTTGCATAACATGCTCTTTTTTATGGTGAGCTAGTGTTTAAAGCCTCTGCCTGGGTGTTTGCTTCTTTTCAGGCTGTGTTCACACAGTGTTTTCCTCTCCGCTTGCATCTGAAAATCTAAAAAACTGAATACAGTAGCATAGTCTACATGTTAAAAAAAACAACAGAGGACTAAAATATTGAACTCCATTAGACCCCCTTTACTGGTGAGGATTAAGTTTTATATTTTAGACCCCAAATGTAAACACACATCTAACAACCGGTTTTTGGGTATTCAGGTGGAAGCCCTTAGAGTGATAAGTGGGAAAGGCATTGTTGTGTAATTCATGGTTAGAGATTCAGTTATCTATTGGACTTTGCATTATAGATATGTCATTAATTAAAATAGGAAAATAGATAGTAATAGAATAATCATACTGTGTATGGGACCTAAGAGGTAATTAACAGAATAGCTACAATTGCATCTAATAAATATTACTGACAAAAAGGGATCAAAGTTGGAGTCTTGTTCATATCCATGGGAGCTAGCCTATATTTTACTACTTTTAAAGGAAACCCGTTATGTGAAGAAACCTGCAGATCATGGGGATAATCTGCAGGGTAATAGCGTTCCAAAGCCATGCGCCTGCCACACTGAAAGCTCGACTACTGGAAGGAGATTAACTGTAATATTCTCTCAGCATCGGGCTTTCAGTCATAGCGCAGTATGTGAGCAGGGCCTGTAACCAAGCCCCTAGCACTGATGAACTGCAGTGCCGCCTAAGTGAGCAGGGCCTGTAACCAAGCCCCTAGCACTGATGAACTGCAGTGCCGCCTAAGTGAGCAGGGCCTGTAACCAAGCCCCTAGCACTGATGAACTGCAGTGCCGCCTAAGTGAGCAGGGCCTGTAACCAAGCCCCTAGCACTGATGAACTGCAGTGCCGCCTAAGTGAGCAGGGCCTGTAACCAAGCCCCTAGCACTGATGAACTGCAGTGCCGCCTAAGTGAGCAGGGCCTGTAACCAAGCCCCTAGCACTGATGAACTGCAGTGCCGCCTAAGTGAGCAGGGCCTGTAACCAAGCCCCTAGCACTGATGAACTGCAGTGCCGCCTAAGTGAGCAGAGCCTGTAACCAAGCCCCTAGCACTGATGAACTGCAGTGCCGCCTAAGTGAGCAGGGCCTGTAACCAAGCCCCTAGCACTGATGAACTGCAGTGCCGCCTAAGTGAGCAGGGCCTGTAACCAAGCCTCTAGCACTGATGAACTGCAGTGCCACCTAAGTGAGCAGGGCCTGTAACCAAGCCCCTAGCACTGATGAACTGCAGTGCCGCCTAAGTGAGCAGGGCCTGTAACCAAGCCCCTAGCACTGATGAACTCCAGAGCCGCCTAAGTGAGCAGGGCCTGTAACCAAGCCCCTAGCACTGATGAACTGCAGTGCCGCCTAAGTGAGCAGGGCCTGTAACCAAGCCCCTAGCACTGATGAACTGCAGTGCCGCCTAAGTGAGCAGGGCCTGTAACCAAGCCCCTAGCATTGATGAACTGCAGTGCCGCCTAAGTGAGCAGGGCCTGTAACCAAGCCCCTAGCACTGAAGAACTGCAGTGCCGCCTAAGTGAGCAGGGCCTGTAACCAAGCCCCAAGCACTGATGAACTGCAGTGCCGCCTAAGTGAGTAGGGCCTGTAACCAAGCCACTAGCACTGATGAACTGCAGTGCCGCCTGTCCGTGTTTGGGGAACAGAAAAAGATGCCACTTCACTATGTACTGAGCAATGCTTGAAGCCACACCTCTGACTGAAAGCCTTAGGATTTTCTTCCAGTAGTTGGGCTATCAGTGCGGCAGTTGCACGGTTTCAGAACGCTATTAACCTGCAGATTAACAACATAGCAGGGCAATAGTATTTTTTTTTACATGAAAGGTTACTTTTAACAATTACTGGAAACCACAGTTGCACAACAAAATACTTCACCTGCAAGAAACTACAATGTTACCACACAGATATAGATTAAACAATCAAAACAGACACAAGAAGTACCAGGCCATGTCTCTGATGAGCATTAAGATACTAAAATAAGTCAGTTATGGCTGAGGTTTTGTAATGTATCCTTCTTGTAATAAAAAATCATAAATTTTGCGGGTTTTATTAACATCAATCTTTATAAGTGCTCGTGCTTGTGCCAACCGTAAGCTTCCCTGTTTGTTGCACTCATTAACAAGGGCAGCCTTATACTCCAGAAAAGCTCCAGGGACCAGTCTCACCACCTGACACAGCTGTAAAACAAAAAAAAAATTCAGAAACTATTCTTGATTTTTATGTTGAAAGTAAAGGTTTCTTTGCAACATATTTTTTTCCTTCATCCTCATGTACAGTACATGGTAGTAGGACGGACTATGGAGTGTAGTATGTAGAAGCAGTGGCTTCTTTTCTCCAATCCTTATCCCACAATAAATAGACATTGTAAGGAAATGAAAAGAACACTAAGGGGCACCATTACAAGTATGCAGCAACAATAACTAGGCATGAGAACATTTGTATTCATTTATTAGAGTTGAAGGATTGTTTGCAGCATCTAACAGAGGAAAAATATTTAAAGTATTCCCCTCTTCCAGATCCCCAATATTTAGTAGGTGTAATAATAATAATATTAGCAAACTGCGCCAATTAGAAACACGGATTTTGGTAAGACCTTACCTGTAAAATCCTTTTCAGCGAAGGAAGGAAGGGAGACACTAGTCATTACTAGTGGGTAGGCGGAGCCCAGATAGGATAGACACCTCAGATTAAAAAAGAGTGTTGACCGGCTCCTCCAGCTCGGGCTCCTCCTACTCCAGCTCTCCAGTCGTACACAAGCTAAGGAAGAGCAAATATCACCAGCGGAGCAACATAACCCCTTCTGAAGGACTTCAGAGAAAAAAACACAAGAATACAGGTTATGCATGCAACAGGCAAAAAAAACACACAGTTCCAGGTACTACTCACTGAACCTGACTACTGCGATGAGCTGGCAATGCTGGAACAGAGCCTTAGCGCGCCGACCTCAGCTCAGATAATCGCTATCAGAGAAGGGTCACGCCGCATCTGAAACACAACAACACACTTCTGCCATGGGAGGGAGCTGTGTCTCCCTTCCTTCCTTCGCTGAAAAGGATTTTACAGGTAAGTCTTACCAAAATCCGTGTTTCAGCAGCAGATTGGAAGGAAGGGAGACACTAGTCATTACTAGTGGGACGTCCCAAAGCAGTCCAGAAATTAAGGGTGGGAAAACAAAACCAAAAAAGGCAGATCCCAACAACCTAGGTAAATGCGCAACAAGCGCTAAACACAAGTTAACGAGAACTTTAAACTACAGCCGCCTGCAGGACCCTTCGTCCTAAGGCCGCATCAGCGGAAGCACTGACGTCCACCTTATAAAATTTTGTAAACGTGTGGACGGAGCGCCAGGTCGCCGCCCGGCAGAGCTGAGCTGCCGAGGCCCCTTGATGAAAGGCCCACAATGAGCCACAGCCCTCGTGGAGTGAGCTCGAATCTTGATCGGGCAAGGTTAGCCCTTAAGTCGGTAAGCCTCTAAAATGGCCGACCGAATCCAACGAGCTATAGAGTCCTTGGAAGCTTGTTGACCACGCCGACGACCTGCCGGAATCACAAACAGAGAGTCTGATTTCCGAAAACCTTGAGTAATCGACAAATAGAACTTCAAAGCCCGCACCAAATCCAATGTGTGCAAGGCCCGTTCCTTCGCATTCCTCGGCTCCGGGCAGAGCGAGGGCAACACAATATCCTGGTTAACATGAAATTGCGATACCACCTTAGGTAGAAAGTCGCCCCGTGTGCGAAGCACTACGCGATCCGGGTAAAACTCCAGGAAAGGAGGCGAGCAAGAAAGAGCCGCCAACTCAGAAACCCTTCTCAAAGAGGTGACAGCCACAAGGAAGGCAACCTTCCAAGAGAGCAAAGAAAGGTTAGCAGAGCCCATGGGCTCAAAAGGCCCATGCTGAAGAGTCTCCAAGACAAGATTGAGCCGCCATGGAGACACAGGCGCCTTCCGCGGCGGAAACTGACGGGCTACTCCGCGAAAAAAGGAACGCACTCCCTACGCGAGGCGATAGCCTTCCGAAACAGCAAGGACAGAGCAGAAACCTGACCCTTCAGGGTGCTAACTGCCAAACCCTTGTCCAGCCCGTACTGCAGAAAAGCCAACAAATTGGGAATGGAAAAAATCCTCGGGTTCCTTGAAGAACCCGAACACCACGAAAAGAAGGCTTCCCAAGTCTTGTGATAAATCCTAGTAGTAGCCGGACCTCTGGCAGCTCGCAGAGTGGCAATGACTTCGGCTGAAAAACCTCGACGGGTCAATATTTCGGTCTCAAGAGCCACGCCGTCAAACGCAGAGACTTCAGGTCCGGATGACGAACGGGCCCCTGGGTTAACAGGTCCGGGCGAAGAGGAAGTGGAAATGGAGGTGCTGCCAAAAGTGACACCAGTGTCGAGAACCACGTCCTCCTTGGCCAATCTGGGGCTATCAACATAGCCGGGATTCTCTCCAGCCTGATCGACGCAGCACCAGAGGAAGCAAAGATATCGGCGGAAACACATAGATTAGCGCGAATTGGTCCCACGGAGCCACCAGAGCATCCACCGCCACAGCCTTCGGGTCCTTGTACCTGGACATGAAGGTCGGTAACTTGGCATTGAACCTGGATGCCATCAAATCCACTTGGGGAGTTCCCCAACGGGAGCACAGTAGTGCAAAAATTTCCGGATGAAGACTCCATTCTCCGGGATCCATCTTTTCGCGACTGAGGAAGTCCGCCGTGGTATTCTGAACTCCTGGAATGTGGATCGCAGAGATGGCTGGCACTCTGGCCTCGGCCCAAACCAGGATCCGCGACACCTCCACATGAGCCTGGAACTCCTCGTCCCGCCTTGATGGTTGATATACGCGACCGCCGTCGCGTTGTCTGTCTGCACTCGGACTGGCAGACCGCTCAAAGGGACCGTCCAGTGATGGAGGCAAAGGAAAATTGCCCTCAATTCCAGGATGTTGATCGGCAGAACAGACTCTTCCGACGACCATACTCCCTGAATCCAGAGATCGTTCCAGACACCACCCAGCCCGTCAGGCTGGCATCGGTGGTTATGACCGACCACCTCGGAGGGAGGAATGACTTCCCCAGGGATAATGCTTCCGGACGTAACCACCATCCTAGAGACTCTCTCACCCTGTGAGAGATGATGACACTGCAATCCAGCGAAGCCTGCGATCGATCCAACGGCTCAGAATGAGTCTTTGGAGGGCCCTGGAATGAAACTGGGCAAACGGAAGAGCCTCCATGGACGCCACCATCAAACCCAGAAGGCGCATACACTTTCGAAGGGACATCGCTGTCGAAGACTTCATAACCTGTACATGTCGAAGGAGACATGCTCGCTTGTCTGTAGGTAGGGACACCACTGCTCGTACCGTGTCGAAATGCATCCCCAAAAACAGGATTGACTGCGACGGTTCCAGAGACGACTTCTCCCAATTGACCAGCCACCCGAAGTCCTCCAGGAGCTGAAGGGACAGATTGCGAGCCGTCACCGCCTCCTCCCTTGAGGACGCCACAAACAAAAGGTCGTCCAGGTAGGAAAGAATCGTAACCCCGTTTTCGAAGAATTGCCATGAGAGGCGCCAGAATTTTTGTAAAAACTCTGGGCGCTGAGGCCAACCCGAATGGCAGAGCCACAAACTGGTAATGGTCCTGACCTATGGCAAAACGAAGGAAGCGTTGGTGAGCCCTTCCGACGGGAACATGCAAATAAGCGTCGCGAATGTCGATTGACACCAAAAAGTCGTTCTGCGACAGGGCTGCCACAACGGAGCGAAGGACTCCATGCGGAATTTCCGGGTGTGGACATGCCGATTCAATCTTTTGAGATCAAGAATAGGGCGAAATTTGTCCTCCTTTTTGGGGACCACAAAAAGGTTGGAATAAAATCCTTGTCCCCGGTCTTCTGGCGGAACCGGTATCACCACACCCTTCCGCAGAAGGGATTCGACCTCTCGCAGTAGAGCGGCAAATAGCTCGGGCTCCGACGGAATGCGAGATTGGCAAAAACTGTCCGGGGGTCGAGAAGAAAACTCTATGAAGTAGCCCGTCGACACGACCCGCGTTACCCAGGTGTCCGGAACGCGGGAAACCCAAGTCGATTTGAATTGTAGCAGGCGACCCCCCACTCGAGAGCCCTCGAGTGGAACCCTGGCGTCAGTCCGCCTTAGCGGGCTTTTTGTCCGCTTCCCGCTTGTCTTGACGGAAACTTTGTTTCCAGGGAGTGCGGGATTTCTGAGAGGTCTTTTTTCCCGAAAAAGAGGGACGACCCGATCCCCAAGAGGACTGACCGAACCGTCCCCTAGACCGAAAGGATCGCCGACCATTACCGGCACTAGGCCTGCTCGGCGTAGAAGCCATAGCTCTTCGCTGCGGTAAAGCTGCTTCTTTTGCCTTTGCCTTGGCAATCAGTTCTGTGAGGTCAGATCCAAATAGCTGACCACCCTTGTAAGCTAAAGATAGCAAACCTTGCTTGGAAACCGCGTCCCCGGTCCACTGTCTAAGCCACAGTGCTCTTCTGACTGTGACCGCCGAGGATTGCGCCCTTGACAGCAGTGACGCAGTATCCAGACCTGCATCATAGCCATATTGGCCCCTGGGTTAACAGGTCCGGCGAAGAGGAAGTGGAAATGGAGGTGCTGCCAAAAGCGACACCAGTGTCGAGAACCACGTCCTCCTTGGACAATCTGGGGCTATCAACATAGCCGGGATTCTCTCCAGCCTGATCCGACGCAGCACCAGAGGAAGCAAAGATATCGGCGGAAACACATAGATTAGCGCGAATTGGTCCCACGGAGCCACCAGAGCATCCACCGCCACAGCCTTCGGGTCCTTGTACCTGGACATGAAGGTCGGTAACTTGGCATTGAACCTGGATGCCATCAAATCCACTTGGGGAGTTCCCCAACGGGAGCACAGTAGTGCAAAAATTTCCGGATGAAGACTCCATTCTCCGGGATCCATCTTTTCGCGACTGAGGAAGTCCGCCGTGGTATTCTGAACTCCTGGAATGTGGATCGCAGAGATGGCTGGCACTCTGGCCTCGGCCCAAACCAGGATCCGCGACACCTCCATCATGAGCCTGGAACTCCTCGTCCCGCCTTGATGGTTGATATACGCGACCGCCGTCGCGTTGTCTGTCTGCACTCGGACTGGCAGACCGCTCAAAGGGACCGTCCAGTGATGGAGGCAAAGGAAAATTGCCCTCAATTCCAGGATGTTGATCGGCAGAACAGACTCTTCCGACGACCATACTCCCTGAATCCAGAGATCGTTCCAGACACCCCCCAGCCCTCAGGCTGGCATCGGTGGTTATGACCGACCACCTCGGAGGGAGGAATGACTTCCCCAGGGATAATGCTTCCGGACGTAACCACCATCCTAGAGACTCTCTCACCCTGTGAGAGATGATGACACTGCAATCCAGCGAAGCCTGCGATCGATCCCAACGGCTCAGAATGAGTCTTTGGAGGGCCCTGGAATGAAACTGGGCAAACGGAAGAGCCTCCATGGACGCCACCATCAAACCCAGAAGGCGCATACACTTTCGAAGGGACATCGCTGTCGAAGACTTCATAACCTGTACATGTCGAAGGAGACATGCTCGCTTGTCTGGAGGTAGGGACACCACTGCTCGTACAGTGTCGAAATGCATCCCCAAAAACAGGATTGACTGCGACGGTTCCAGAGACGACTTCTCCCAATTGACCAGCCACCCGAAGTCCTCCAGGAGCTGAAGGGACAGATTGCGAGCCGTCACCGCCTCCTCCCTTGAGGACGCCACAATCAAAAGGTCGTCCAAGTAGGAAAGAATCGTAACCCCTGTTTTCGAAGAATTGCCATGAGAGGCGCCAGAATTTTTGTAAAAACTCTGGGCGCTGAGGCCAACCCGAATGGCAGAGCCACAAACTGGTAATGGTCCTGACCTATGGCAAAACGAAGGAAGCGTTGGTGAGCCCTTCCGACGGGAACATGCAAATAAGCGTCGCGAATGTCGATTGACACCAAAAAGTCGTTCTGCGACAGGGCTGCCACAACGGAGCGAAGCGACTCCATGCGGAATTTCCGGGTGTGGACATGCCGATTCAATCTTTTGAGATCCAGAATGGGGCGAAATTTATCCTACTTTTTGGGGACCACAAAAAGGTTGGAATAAAATCCTTGTCCCCGGTCCTCTGGCGAACCGGTATCACCACACCCTTCCGCAGAAGGGATTCGACCTCTCGCAGTAGAGCGGCAAATAGCTCGGGCTCCGACGGAATGCGAGATTGGCAAAAACTGTCCGGGGATCGAGAAGAAAACTCTATGAAGTAGCCCGTCGACACGACCCGCGTTACCCAGGCGTCCGGAACGCGGGAAACCCAAGTCGATTTGAATTGGAGCAGGCGACCCCCCACTCGAGAGCCCTCGAGTGGAACCCTGGCGTCAGTCCGCCTTAGCGGGCTTTTTGTCCGCTTCCCGCTTGTCTTGACGGAAACTTTGTTTCCAGGGAGTGCGGGATTTCTGAGAGGTCTTTTTTCCCGAAAAAGAGGGACGACCCGATCCTCAAGAGGACTGACCGAACCGTCCCCTAGACCGAAAGGATCACCGACCATTACCGGCACTAGGCCTGCCCGGCATAGAAGCCATAGCTCTTCGCTGCGGTAAAGCTGCTTCTTTTGCCTTTGCCTTGGCAATCAGTTCTGTGAGGTCAGATCCAAATAGCTGACCACCCTTGTAAGCTAAAGATAGCAAACCTTGCTTGGAAATCGCGTCCCCGGTCCACTGTCTAAGCCACAGTGCTCTTCTGACTGTGACCGCCGAGGATTGCGCCCTTGACAGCAGTGACGCAGTATCCAGACCTACATCATAGCCATATCGGGCTGCAGACTCCAACAATTCGAGGAGCCCATCTACCTCGGATAACGGAGATCTATCTTGCCACGCCTTCCGTAGATGGACCAACCAGCTCAGGGAAGCTTTACAAGCACACATGGATCCTAGCACCGCTCTGAATCCATGACCCGCGACCTCGTAGATGGATTTCGCCGCCATCTCCGTTTTTCTGTCCAGCGGATCCTGCAGACTCGCCTTCCCTTTAACAGGGAGTAAAGAGGATTTGCTAAGCTGGGATAAAGGAACATCAACTTCAGGAGAAGGAATCCAATTATCAATCAACTCCGTCGAACACGGATACAGTGCCTCAAAAAACCGTGTCCCCTGAAAACGTTTATCTGGACACAGGCGTTCCTTCTCCACTGCCCCATTAAGCTCGTCCAGAGATGGTAATGCCGATCGCGACTTATGCGCCTCCTGAAACATTCGGGCCGACTTACCAGGACGTCTAGTTACCTCCTCCGGTAACTGTAACGCCTGCCTCATGGCCCCAATAAAAGCCTCTGTTCGGCCCAAAAAAGAGGCAGAATGCCCCTGCCGATCCTCCTTATCCGAATCGGATAACTCCCATCTGAGCTTGAAGGGGAACCCTCTCCGTATTCCATATCAGAGATCTCTGATTCGCTACGCGGGAAGGAAGGTACCGGCCTGTGTCGCTTCCTGTCATGAGAGGATCTAGCTGACACCCAATAACCTAAAAGGTCAGACAGGCCATCAATAGAACGAGCGAGGGCATCCATTTTGGCATCACTGCAACCTCCGACCGCTGCGCTTGACGCCGTCGAGGTCTGCGTATCAGATACGCGCGACTGATCCTGTAGCGGATCTGGGAGACGGTCCGCACCTTCTGGACCCTGATCCGACATGCCCTCACACAGTATATGGCAGGTCAAAACCTGTCAGTAACTAGAAAAAAGTGTGGTTTCTTAAGTGGACGAAACAAGAACGCTGAAGGGTTAAAGCTCTTAAAGGGGAGAGCTACCCCAGCTGTCCCTCAATTTAAAATATCAGCAGAATATGTCAGCAGTATAATTAACCCTTTATGTTCTGATCCAAACTGGAATAGAACCTACGGCGGGTAGTTGCTGGATTCTTGCGCTGAAAGGGTTAACCATCCAATAGGGGTTAATTCGCAGGCTCCCCACAACCCCCTTTTAAAATGAAAAGGGTGTGCGAGCCCCAGACAAAACAAGGTCTCTATATGAGACCGCAGCTGCAGGATAGCGCAATCTGCCACTTTGTTACACAGAAAGGTCCTGCGCTGTGGGGGTGAGGACGTTAAGCTACTCACTCACCCAGCTGGCCGCGGTGATGTTCTCTGTTAGTCGGGAGGAGCGGAGCATGAGGAGCCCAGGAAGCCTAGTAATGGCCGCCGCGCTGAGAGAAACCGGAAGAGAAGCACAGTAAAAATCCCGCGCTCAGAGCGATTCCTGTCACAAGAAGACCGGGAAGCGCGAAGCCACGCCGCGGCTTCAAAAAAAGAGCGCGAACTCCTCCGCTCTCTGCTCTCCCATGTCCTGCAGGCATCTGCCTGCGGACAAAAAATACAGTCACCAAGCATGTCACATGTAACAGCGGCTGCCGCAGCAGCCGCTGAAGCACTCACATACATTAAAAATGTGGAGTACTCACCAGCTGAGCGCCACAGGGACCCCCAGGGGTTTGTGGCGCTGTGCCCATCGCTTCCCCCCAGGGCGGGGAACGCAGTGACCCCAGATGCGCGGTTTGCGTCCCCGCCAGGGAAGCAACCCTCATCCCCCAGGGCCGGCAGGGTTCTGCAGGGACCACCTTACAGGGTAATACAGATCCGCCAAGGGAGAGGTGGGAATCCAGCAGCGCTGAGACCCCTGAGACCTCAAGACCACTTCTGGTGATCCAAGTCTCTTGTCCGATGAAAATAAAAAAATCTTCTGAGGAGCTGCTTCCAGCAGCGACTATCCTCTGAGACCTCAAATTTTAGACTGGAGAGCTGGAGTAGGAGGAGCCCGAGCTGGAGGGGCCGGTCAACACTCTCTTTTAATCTGAGGTGTCTATCCTATCTGGGCTCCGCCTACCCACTAGTAATGACTAGTGTCTCCCTTCCTTCCAATCTGCTGCTGAAATGTAGTATAGTTCTTTTGATCAACTATGTCGCTCACCATGTGCAGGGCACTGCAGTAGCTTAAGCATCCATGGTTATGATCACTAACAACTGTCACTATACTAGTGGTCATTACCCTGGATATCCAAGCTACTGCAACGCCCTGCACATGGGGTAAACGACAAAGCTGATCATAAGAACTATGCTATATTCCTAATTGGAGGTATTTGCTAATATTATTACTACATATTGGGATACGATCTTGGAGATGGGAAAACCCCTTTAGTAAATAAAAAATTACTTTTAATTAAAAAACTATCATTCTGTATCTAACGCCCATGGATAGTCTTCATGGAAACACAAAAACACAATTGTATTAAGATCAATCTTACATTAACAAAATAATTCAAGCTCGACTGATCAAAACAATTTGTCATTGATCAGCCTTTGCATAAAAATTTGAGAAATTCATGCCTAGTAATAGAAATATGAATGGGGATGTTTATACAGATGGTAGAAAACTAGAAGGTAATATTTGGTCTTGGCACCGGGTGCAGGGTACAAATCCTCAAACTCCAAAAAGGTCTGAAGTAATTTAATCTTCAAAAACAGCAGCAACACTCCGGTTACAAGTGGGCAAAAAAATGAAGTTAACCTTAATCCACATCTAATAACAAAGTATATAATATAAATAAATAAATAGATGCAGCTCTGGCAAAAATGAAGAGACCACTACACAGTTTTATAAAAATCAGCTTCTCTACATGTCTGACAGCCATTCCATTCCAGTGTCAGTTGAATTCCAACCAGAGTACACCTCATTCTACTTAATGTGCTTCTGATTAGGTGATCACCTGAACCAAATTGTCACGTGTGCATTGCCACAAGATCGTCGCGGTTGCACATTTTGACTTCTCACAGCTGAGCTGCTGTTTCTTTGTGTTTGGCAGCTAGGGAGTTAATTCTGTCTGTGCTCGGTGCTGGGACTGGGTGCAGTTTCTCCCGGCTGCAATTGATTATTTGTTGATTGGTTTCCTTTAAATTCTGGTTGTCTGCTTGGGGAGTTGCCAGTGAAACCTTCATGCAGACCACAGATAGGAATGAATCTGTATAGACTTTAGTTGTGAGCTCCTTAGTTGTTCTAAGCTCAACTTGGTTAGAGTTTATTTCCCAGACCATTTATGTTCCTTTGGTGTTTGAGTGTGTATGCAAGCGAGTGTTATCCTGTCTGTCTTATATGTCTAATCTGTGTATTTAGCGAAGATCAGCCCATATCCCTTTGGTGGTAGTCAGGATCCTTCTTAGGACTGATTACAGGGTTCAGGGTCTGATAGGAGACAGGGTTAGGTTGGAGACTTGGACCTCTGAACCATTATCAGTACCTCCAAGGTGAGGGATTAGTTAGGACCCCAGTTTAGGGTCAGGTTAGATCCCGGTCCACCTCTTTCCTGTTTCAGCTCATCAAGTCCTCAAGATTAACCCTGAGTTCAGCAGATATCGTGTCAGGTAAATCTATTCTATACTTACATGCTGATGTTGCTATACTAGTTGTTGTATAGAGTGTTGTTCCTGTATTAATAGTTTACTGACATTGTATACATATCATTAGACAGCGTGACACAAATCTTATTTAAAGAAGGAAAGTATAAGGCTATGTGCACACGTTGAGGATTGTTAGCGTTTTTGCGGCAAAAACGCTTACACAACGCAACCATTATATTCTATGGGATTCCACAATGCTGTGCTAATGCTGCGTATTTTTCCACGGCGGAATCGTATCGTGGAAAAATACACAGCATGCTCATTCTTTTTTCAAAATTGCGGCGATTCCGCCGCCATAGGAATGCATTGAACCGCTTACTTTCCGCATGTGGCTATGCCCACCATGCGCAAAGTAAGCGGTTCAAGTGCGGATGGTACCCAGGGTCTGGAGGAGAGGAGACTCTCCTCCACGCCCTGGGTACCATATCCATGTTAAAACAATAATTAAAATATAAAATTGTGATATTCTCACCTTACGGTGTCCCCCGAAGCCTTCCCGCTCCTCAGTGACGCTCCCGGCAACTCCCGTTCCCAGGGATGCCTTGTTTGACTAGTGTGACCAACCTGTCAATCAGTTTTCCAAGCGATGCTACAGCTTGCAAAACGCTAGTTTTTAGCGGGAATACACATGCAAATTAAAATGCGTATTTCACGCGGCAGGGAGTTGCGGGATTGCAGCGGAAATTTCCGCGGCAATTCCGAACGTGTGCACATAGCCTAAAAAACACTGCTGTGGTGTTAACAATCCTCTTGCAATGGGACAAGCTGGATGGCAAAACAAGTGCTAGTAATATCCCAAAAGTAATAGGAATGAAAAAATAACTTTTAACCATGCCAAAGACGTTGAAAAGAAAAGTCTTGAGTGAGGAAAAGAAGGGCTCAATTCTGACTTTACTAGCAGAGGGATACAGTGAGCATCATGTTGCCTCCATCCTTAAAATTTCTAAGACGGCAGTCCATTACAACAAGGTCAAGCAGCAGACATTGGGGACAACAAAGCTACAGACCGGCGGCGGGCGAAGACGACTCTCTACTGACCGGGATGACCGTCATCTTATTCGAATGTCACTTAGCAACCTCAGGATGACATCAAGTGACCTACAAAAGGAATGGCAAATGGCAGCTGGGATGAAGTGCATGGCAAGAACAGTTCGTAACAGGCTCCTAGAGGCAGGGCTCAAGTCATGTAAAGCTAGAAAAAAAGCCTTTCATCAGTGAGAAGCAAAGGAGAGCCAGGATGAAGTTTGCCAAAGACCATAAGGATTGGACCATAGAGGACTGGAGTAAAGTAATCTTCTCTGATGAGTCTAATTTTCAGCTTTGCCCAACATCTGGTCGTCTAATGGTCAGACGGAGGCCTGGAGAGGCGTACAAGCCACAGTGTCTTGCCCCCACTCTGAAATTTGGTGGAGGATCGGTGATGATCTAGGGATGCTTCAGCAAGGCTGGAATTGGGAAGGTTAATCTTTGTGAAGGACATATGAATCATGCCGCATACAAGGTTATCCTGGGAAAACAGTTGATTTCTTCTGCTCAGGCAATGTTCCCCAACTGTGGGGGCTAGTTTTTCCAGCAGGACAATGCGCCATGCCACACAGCTATGCCAATCAATGTGTGGATGAAGGACTACCACCATCAAATCCCTGTCATGGCCAGCCCAATCTCCAGACCTGAACCCGATTGAAAACCTCTGGAATGTAATCAAGAGGAAGATGAATAGTCAAAAGCCATAGAAAAATATTGCAAATATTTTACGCGATTTAAAACATAACCTTTTTTTTAAAAAACGAACAAGTAAAAGTTATCACCTCAACATTTTTAAGTACACCAGTGCACAAATATCAGTAAAAACACTTATTTCTGTTCCCTGCCTGAGATCAATTACAGAACTATTTACCCCCTATTTGATACAAAGGAGGAAAAAGAATTTTTAGGACTTTCGTCACACTATTTCATAGCATTTTTGTGAGTCAATAAATAGCTTAATTGCTTCATAACTCTTCCATAGAGCCTAATAATACATAAATTGATCACATTCAATCATCATAAAGCTGTATAAAAAAGGAACATTCTCACTAATTGCTGGTTTTCCTTAATCACAGCGGAGTAGTGGTCCAGGTAACATCAGTCCCTATTATGGTATTGAACCTGGCACCCCAAGACTTCTGCCCTTACAAGGCCAGTCCACAGCTAGCCCTGTCACTAGCCAGCCCTGGACTGACCCTGTGTGCCTCATGACACGTTTCCTCAATTGCTTGATTCATCAGGGGAATGGCACATATATTCCTTGTCAGGAGTAGCTGGGAAGCATATCCCTCAGTGGGGATAGCTAAGAGGCAATGGCATTCACAAAAAACAAAACCACCCATCTTTAAAAGGTATTTCATTAGTGGTCAGAAATCACAACACCTGATTAGGTTTTATTCCGTTTCATTTATGGGACAAAGTATAATTACAGCCCACCCCATCAGCTCCTTAATCATATAGAGCATAGACACAATAATTACCCCTTTAATAGTCCCCCAAATGTTCACATGTAGCTATTTTTGCCATTTACTTACACATACTCCATGTGAAGTCAGTCGTGCTGTGTTTTCAGCGTTCACTTCCTGTTCTTGCGTAATAGGGTGTTCATTTACCTCATTTCCGGTCTGTGGAATGCAAAAACCACTTCCGGTTTACCAATATGCGTCCCACAGACATTGGCTATTCTAAATGAGAAACTCAAGGAACAAATAAAGATCACCAAAAAATTTTCATCAGAACCTGATTTTGGAACAAAAGAAAGCAAATTACAGTGGGCGATAGAACGTTTTCAATATCATCTTAAGGAGAGGAAACACAAGCAGTATCTTAGGGATCTGCAAGACTTTAAGGACAATAACGCATATCTCTTCCTCAGTAACAAAACATTATATGTGGAACAAGTAACGGATTTTTCCTCTACCGATACTGACCTCTCAGATTCAGAATTGAAATCTAAGTCAGAAAGACGAAGGGGTAGAGGTAGAGGCCGAGATCCAAATAGGGGGAGATATTATTCGGGACAAGATTCCCGTTTTTCAGATCTAAGTTACCCCCTAAGAAACAGAATGAGCAGAGGAAGGAGTCAATACACCAACTAGACAACCAAATAAATAATCTTTCTTCTAGACATCTTAATAGGAGTGAAATCAGTGTTTTGAGTAAGGGGTTATTGTTTGTCCCATCTTCAGATCCAAATATATTTGATACTGTGAAAGACCTAAATTTATTTGCAAGGAAGATCAAATGGCGCAAATTCTTCCATAAGGTACTGCCACACTAAGCAATCCCGCTAGCGATCTCGTTAGCGTTGCATACTAATGAGATCGCTAGCGGGATCGTTTCTATATCGCTAAATGCGGCCACATTTAGCGATATAGTTAACGACGCTATCGCGTTAGCGATCTTCTTAACGACTTTAGCGGTACAAAAGTACCGCTAAATCGCTAAGAAAAGGTGCCACACAGCGATTAGATACTCACCCAGCGGGAGCGCCAGCGATGAATAGGGTCCGGAACGATTCCAGCGACGAGCGAGATCACAGCAGGAAGCTCGTCGCTGGAAGCTGCCGCACTGAACAATATCGCTAACGGGATCGCTAAATAGTGACGTTTTTTAGCGATCTCGTTAGCGATATTGTTTAGTGTGGCATACCCTTTAGACAGGATCAGAAAATCAGTGAGTCTTTGGACATTCCTGCGGACCTGCTCCCGGATGTTAGATTACTATCAAGCATTGGGGATCATGGGGCAGTTTCCGCAGGTCTGGGCCCTTTTACAACTTTTACAAAAAAAAAGTACGAAAATGCCACCAAATCAGGGGGATATTCCATCAATTGATGTATTCGTTAACATGGTCTCTAGAGACCTAAAAATTTTGACAAAAAAGACCTCTATACAAACTACAACTGTAGTAAAGAGAAGATGGTGGCAATAAAAAATCTTGAGCAGGACCACGACATTGTAATAAAGCCTTCGGATAAAGGGGGCAATGTGGTGCTCATGGATCAATCTCAATATGCTCAGATGTGTCATGATATTCTCCAAGATAGAGATGGATATACAATACTATGGGATAATCCCATGAAAACATTTTATGAACAGCTAAAATGTTTATTGGAGGATGGATTGAAAACCAAGGTTATCGATAAAAATGAATTTGATTTTTTGTTACCCCAGAATCCAATATTGGCCACTGTCTATAGCCTACCGAAGGTCCATAAGGGCATTTGCCCGCTAAGAGGTGGACCAATAGTCTCAGGAGTGGATGGCCTTTGTCAGAACTTGGAGATTTATTTGGACCACGTTTTACGTCCATTTGTCTATGGGTTGCAATCTTATACCAGGGACACAGCTGATCTCTTAAAAATAGAGGGATTAAGCATTGATTTGGACTGTTAGCCAGTATTGATGTTGAGGCACTCTACTCCTCAATCCCACATTAAAAGGGTTTAGAGGCAGTGGAGTACTTCTTATCTACACGTGGTATTCAATGTCGAGTACATAATGAATTTGTTTTGAAAGCTCTCAATTTTTGTCTTAACAAGAATTTCCTCACCTTTGATCATAAGTACTACCACCAGCTCAGGGGCACTGCAATGGGAAGTCCCTGTGCGCATACTTATGCAAATTTTCTCCTGGGCTGGTGGGAGGAAACAATGATCTTTGGTGTAAATGGTCCTGTGAATTGTGAAAAAGGTCGATATGCGGGCCAGATATTTGGATGACATTTTTGTCATATAGAAGGGGACATCGGAGGCATTTTGCTCATTTGTTGGGGAAATCAATATTAATCCCATTGGGCTTTAGTTTACTAAGGAGGTAGATTCTGCATGTCTTTCTTTTTTAGATGTAATGATTAAGAAAACTGAGAATGGGAAGTTAGAGACTTGTACGATTAGAAAACCGACTGCAACAAACTCACTACTCCATTAGGTTAGCAACCACCCAACCCCACTTAAGAAGGGTATCCCTAGGGGTCAGTACTTGCGAATCCGCAGGAATTGCACAAGCAAAAGGGTATTCAAGGAACAAGTGGATGACTTGGAAAGGAGTTTCCTTGAGAGGGGCTACCCAAAGGGAGTAAAGTGTATAGAGACAGTAATGGAAGGGACAGGAATGACTTAATGAATTCTCAAAAACAAAAGAATGGGGAACAGGAAATAGTAAGACTCATAACCTTTAATAATGGGTCAGATCAAATTAAAAATCTTTGAGAGATATTGGCCCATCCCTGAGATGGATGAGGAGGTGAATCATTTTCTGGGTGGATATCCGCACATTACATACAAAAGAGGTCGCTCACTACAGGACAGATTGGTAAATAGTCATTTCCTGGCACCAAGGACAGAAACTTGGTTAAAATCTGAAATTAAAGGCTGTTATAGCTGTGGAAACTGTATAATATGCCCTTTTGTGGTGAAGAGTAAGGTTTTGGGAGTACTAATACGGACGAGACTTTTAACATCAGGAACTTTATAAATTGCCGGACAGAGGGGTAATCTGTAAAGGAACACGCCAATGTGGTCTGGAGTATAATGGAAAGACCAAAAGAGAATTTAGATGTAGATTAGGGGAACATCTTGAAGACACTGAGCATAAGAGAGATACCCTGATTGCAAGACATAAATGAGACCCATGGGGGAAGTAAAATGACAATAAAATTTATTGGAATAGAAAAGGTGAGGAAACCAATAAGTGGGGGAGATTGGGATCGGCTCATATTACAAAGGGAGTCGAGATGGATTTTCCATCCAAATACAGTCTCCCCCTTTGGATTGAATGAGCAGCTGTCATTTAGCTGTTACCTGAACTGTGATGTACTGACTCCTAGTGGAAACCTGCTGTAATACCACTCTTAACCACATTCATTATTAGACACAAAAATCTTCCCCCTCCTGTATCAAATGAAGATAGTCCCCTCTGGTATCTGTTATTTACTATAACTTGCTATATTATACTAAAGGGATATAGTCAATTTTTTACAATATATATGTACCCCAATAGAAAAGATGATGAATTAGCGGTATTCCGGCGTTTACATTAAATGTTCTAGTACTTAAACTGCAAACAGCAGTTTGACATTATGACGATGTCGGATTGAGTTCCGGACATATTTACCGTGAATGGAGATGTATATGGAATGCATTTGCGTTCCAAAAAAACGGAACTGGATGTTGGGGGATTGAATGAAATGCTGTGGAACGCATATTGGTAAAGCAGAAGTGGTTTTTGCGTTCCACAGATCGGAAAATAGGTAAATGAACACCCTATTATGCAAGAATCAGGAAGTGAACGCTGATAACACAGCGTGACTGACTGCACATGGATATGTGTAAGTAAATGGCAAAAAAAGCTACATGTGAACATTTGGGGGACTATTGAAGGGGTTAATTATTGTGTCTATGCTCTATATGATTAAGGAGCTGATGGGATGGGCTGTAATTATACTTTGTCCCGTAAATGAAACCTGAATTAAACAATCAGGTGCCATTGCCTCTTCGCTATCCCCACTGAGGGATATGCTTCCCAGTTACTCCTGACAAGGAATATATGTGCCATTCCCCTGATGAATCAAGCAATTGAGGAAACGCGTCGGGAGGCAAACAGGGTCAGTCCAGGGCAGGCTAGTGACAGGGCTAGCTGTGGACTGCCCTTGTAAGGGCAGGAGTCTTGGGATGACAGGTTCAGTACCATAATAGGGACTGATAGGGATGTTACCTGGACCACTACTCCGCTGCGATTAAGGAAAACCAGCAATTGGTGAGACTGTTCCTTTTTTATACAGTTTAATGATGATTGAATGTGATCAATTTATGTATTATTAGGCTCTACAGAAGTGTTATGAAGCAATTCAGCTATTTATTGACTCACAAAAATGCTATGAAATAGTGTGACGAAAGTCGTAAAAATTATTTTCCTCCTTTGTATCAAATAGGGGGTAAATAGTTCTGTAATTGATCCCAGACAGGGAAAAGAAATGTGTTTTATTGATATTTGTGCACTGGTGTATTGGTTCACTTAAAAATGTTGAGGTGATAATGTTTTTTTAAAAACCAACAAGTAAAACTATGTTTTAAATCACGTAAAATATTTGCTATATTTTTTTATTTTCTGGTTGTGTGATATAGATAGTGGAGGGAGACTGTTGCTATATTCTTCTCCCTCTATATACAATATAATAGTCACAATCCATCAAACAAAGAAGCACTGCTTACATTTTTGTATCAGGAGTGGCATAAGGTCACCCAAAATCAGTGTGAAAGACTGGTGGAAAGCATGTCAAGACGCATGAAAGCTGTGATTAAAAATCATGGTTATTTCACAAAATATTGATTTCTGAACTATTCATGAGTTAAAACATTAGCATTGTTTCTAAATGATTATGAATTTGTTTTCTTAGCATTATTTGATGTCTGCAAGAACTGCATTTTGTTAGTTATTTTGACCATTTTTCATTTTCTGAAAATAAATACTAAATTTATTGCTTGGAAATTCGGAGTCATGTTGTCAGTAGTTTAAAGAATAAAAGTGCAATTTACATTTTACTCAAAAATATACCTATAAAGAGAAAAATCAGACAAACTGAAAATTTTGCAGAGGTCTCATAATTTTTGCCAGAGCTGTATATATACATACACAGTGATTAACATAAATGTGTACAATCTCTTTGAAAAGTAAGATTTTAATCAATATATCATTTAACACAAGAACAATTTCCAACATTTTTGACAAGAACGTTTCATAAAACATTTTTTAACCCATAACATGAAAATAAGATTAATATAACTTTCATTATAAAAGCTTAAATTTTACTCAGAATAAGTTGATGCAAAAATGAATACACTCCACATCAAAAACTACTACATCTAGTAATTTGTATGACCTCCATGATTTTCAAGGACAGCACCAAGTCTTCTAGGCATGGCATAAACCACTGGATAAAGTTGGGTCAAAAAGCGTGTCAGTGTCTGAAGTGGAGTCTGATGAGGTGAACATTAACTATGAAAATGCACAGCTAAAATATGTAATAAGGGTGCTAAATCGAAATTATTTAAACCAACAAAAAAAAGAAACAATACAGTAAATACTCCATGATTAAAAACAATTAAAACCAAAATATCTGAAATAATGATATTCTAAGGTCAATATAAATATATATATATGAAATATAATACAATTTATTCATTAGGTTTAGCGATTGCACTTTACGTTAAATTATTAGCACATATTGTATACAGTTTGTTTAGTTACTACTTAATATTTTTGAATACATTTTGGCACATATTTTATCACTTTATGCATTTTGTACCATGATGTCTGTACTTCAGGGATTATACTTGAGTGGATTGTGGATTGTATTTCACATAGAAGTTTACATTGATCTCTGAATGTCTGTGCTGCAGGTATTTTGCTTTTATTTGTTTTCAACATGGATTATTTTTTGTCGTTTTGAATAAAATATATTTTGTATGTACAGTACAGACCAAAAGTTTGGACACACCTTCTCATTCAAAGATTTTTCTGTATTTTCATGATTATGAATATTGCACATTCACACTGAAGGCATCAAAACTATGAATTAACACATGTGGAATTATATACTTAACAAAAAAGTGTGAAACAACTGAAAATATGTCTTACCGTATATACCCATGTATAAGCCGAGATTTTCAGCCCATTTTTTAGGGCTGAAAGTCCCCCTCTCGGCTTATACGCGGGTCATATACGGGGGTCGGCGGGGGAGGGGGAGCGGGGGTGTCGGATCATACTCACCCCTCCGCCGGCGCGGTCTCTGCAGCCCCCCTGCTTCTCCCACGATCTCCGGCTCCTTCCTGCAGCTGTCACATGGCACCGCTCATTAAAGTCATGAATATGCACATATTCATGACTTTAATGAGCGGTAGCACGTGACCGCTGCAGGACTGAAGCGCTGCGGAGAGCGCCGGGAGAAGAGGAGAGGCTGCAGGGACGCGCGGTGGAGGGGTGAGTATAGTGATATTTACCTCTCCCTCGGTCCACCGCAGCGCACTGCTCCCTCGGTCCGACTCCTCTGTGTGTGAATGATCAGGCAGAGGGCGCGATGACGTCGGTAGTGCGCGCCCCGCCCCCTGCCAGATCATCACACACAGAGGAGTCAGACGGAGGGAGCAGTGTGCTGCGGTGGACCGAGGGAGAGGTAAATATCTCAGGTGCCGGGGTCCTGAGCGAGCGGTGACCCCCCGCCTGCTCAGGACACCGGCACCTGGCCCCCAGCGACCAGAGGTGAGTATGTCATTTTTTTTTTGCAGCAGCAGCAGCATATGAGGCCTATAATACGGTGCATAATTGTGCAGCATATGGGGCATAATGTGGAGCATATGGGGGCATAATATGGAGCATATGGGGGCAAAAGCTGTGGAGCATATGGGGCATAATCTGGATCATATGGGGCATAATATGGAGCATATGGGGGCATAATATGGAGCATATGGGGGCAAAAGCTGTGGAACATATGGGGCATAATCTGGAGCATATGGGGGCATAATATGGAGCATATGGGGGCATAAGCTGTGGAACATATGGGGCATAATCTGGAGCATATGGAGGCATAAGATGTGGAACATATGGGGCATAATCTGGAGCATATGGGGGCATAATATGGAGCATATGGGGGCATAAGCTGTGGAACATATGGGGCATAATCTGGAGCATATGGAGGCATAAGATGTGGAACATATGGGGCATAATCTGGAGCATATGGGGGCATAATATGGAGCATATGGGGCATAATATGGAGCATATGGGGGCATAATATGGAGCATATGGGGGCATAAACTGTGGAACATATGGGGCATAATCTGGAGCATATGGGGGCATAATATGGAGCATATGGGGGCATAAGCTGTGGAACATATGGGGCATAATCTGGAGCATATGGGGGCATAATATGGAGCATATGGGGGCATAATCTGTGGAACATATGGGGGCATAATATGGAGCATATGGGGGCATAATCTGTGGAACATATGGGGCATAATCTGGAGCATATGGGGGCATAATCTGTGGAACATATGGGGCATAATCTGGAGCATATGGGGGCATAATCTGTGGATCATACGGGGGCATAATCTGTGGAATATATGGGTCATAATCTGGAGCATATGGGGCATAATCTGTGGAGCATATTGGGGCATAATCTGTGGAGCATCATATGGGGGCATAATCATTTTTCACCCTAGGCTTATACGCGAGTCAATAAGTTTTTCCCAGTTTTTTGTGGCAAAATTAGGGGGGTCGGCTTATACACGGGTCGGCTTATACATGAGTATATACGGTATATTCTAGGTTCTTCAAAGTAGCCACCTTTTGCTTTGATAACTGCTTTGCACACTCTTGACATTCTCTTGATGAGCTTCAAGAGGTAGTCACCAGAAATGGTTTTCACTTCACAGGTGTGCCCTGTCAGGTTTAATAAGTGGGATTTCAAATTTGAACTCATCAGACCAAAGCACAGATTTCCACTTGTCTAATGTCAATTTCCTTGTGTTCTTTAGCCCAAACAAGTCTCTTCTGCTTGTTGCCTGTCCTTCGCAGTGGTTTCCTAGCAGCTATTTTACTATGAAGGCCTGCTGCACAAAGTCTCCTCTTAACAGTTGTTGTTGAGATGTGTCTGCTGCTAGAACTCTGTGTGGCATTGACCTGGTCTCTAATCTGAGCTGCTGTAAACATGCGATTTCTGAGGCTGGTAATTCGGATAAACTTATCCTCAGAAGCAGAGGTGACTCTTGGTCTTCCTTTCCTGGGTTGGTACGCATGTGAGCCAGTTTCTTTGTAGCGCTTGATGGTTTTTGCAACTGCACTTGGGGACACTTTCAAAGTTTTCCCAATCTTTAGGTCTGACTGACCTTCATTTCTTAAAGTAATGATGGCCACTCATTTTTCTTTACTTAGCTGCTTTTTTCTTGCAATAATACACATTCTAACAGTCTATTCAATAGGACTATCAGCTGTGTATCCACCAGACTTTTGCACAACACAACTGATGGTCCCAACCCCATTTATAAGGCAAGAAATAACACTTATTAAACCTGACAGGGCACACCTGTGAAGTGAAAACCATTTCCGGTGACTACCTCTTGGAGCTCATCAAAAGAATGCCAAGAGTGTGCAAAGTGTTATGATCTGCTACAAGCACTAAGGAAAGGTGGGAATTCTGTCCCTACAATAGGACTGAGCTGGATCCCTACGATGTAACGGGGAACCTGATCCTGCGACCAGACCCGCTAAAGTCCTTAGCTAGTCTGAACGAAGACCTATAGTTGCAAGGGAGGAATCCCTACAAGATCTAGGGACTGGGTGAAAAGGTGGACACCTCCTAACAGAAAGTGTAGCAGGGAAAATAAAACAGAAAACAAATACTAAGAGATCCTAAGATCAAGCAAAACTGACAGAGTAAGGCACCTAAGCACCCAGCTAGCTTAAGAGTAGATAATACAATGAAGTCCAGCAAAGCCAGAAGGGCGGAGCCAGACTAAATAGGGTAAAAAGGTCATGTGACCAGCAAACTGAAACAAAATCTAACAAGAGGGTTCTAACAGTACCCTCCCTTCAAAGAGGATCCTCGGATCCCCTAGGAATTAGGCTTATCCGGAAACCTCTTGTGAAACGCTCTAACAAGTCTAGACGCAGAAACATCATCCGCCCTCACCCAAGAGTTATCCTCGGGTCAATAACCCTTCCAAGCGACGAGGTACTGCAAACTCCCTCTATACCGTCTAGAATTTAGGATGCGGGAAATCTCATATTGCCCGTCCTCCACCACCAGAGGAACAGTAGCCGAGACGTCTCCATCTGAGACCTCAGCTTTTTTCAAGAGAGAAACATGAAACACCGGATTAATCTTCCAGGAGGTAGGAAGCTCCAACTTAACAGCAGATTGGTTAATAACCTGAAGCACCTTAAAGGGCCCTACAAACTTGGGACCCAATTTCTTAGACGGAATCCTCAAGTGCAGATTCTTAGAGGACACCAAACCATGTCACCAATAGCAAACAAAACCTCTTGTCGTTTTCTATCAAAATACACTTTGGATCCTTTGTTAGCCTCCTGAAGATTACCACGCACATCAGTCCAAACTCTCTCCAAAACAGCAGAAAAATTCTCCTCTTCAGGTACAGCCGATCCCAACTTGGAAAATGACCCAAAAGACGGATGTCTCCCAGTACAACAAAAAAAAGGCGAACAACCAGAAGAAGCGGATGTATGATTGTTAAGAGCAAACTCAGCAAGTGGCAGAAACTCAGACCACCCCTCTTGATTATCAGTCACAAAACAACGCAAGAACTGCTCAACATCCTGGTTTTTCCTTTCTGTCTGGCCATTAGACTCAGGATGATATCCGGAAGAAAACGACAAATGAACTCCCAACCTGTCACAAAAAGCGCGCCAAAAAGGAGCCACAAACTGAGGTCCCCTATCGGAAACAATGTCAGTAGGAACGCCATGTAGTTTGACTATTTCCTTGACAAAGGCCTTAGCGAGAGTCTTAGCGCAGGGCAGTTTGATGAAAGGAACCAAGTGACACATCTTGCTAAAACGGTCCACGACCACCCAGATGACAGTGAAACCCTCAGAGGGGGGAAGGTCAGTAATAAAGTCCATAGCCAAATGTGTCCAAGGTGCACTAGGGACCTCCAGAGGGCAAAGCAACCCCGCAGCAGGAGTATGAGAAGACTTAGATCTAGCACACACAGTGCATTGACGCACCCACTTAATGACTTCCTTCTGCCATCCTGGCCACCAAAAACTGCGACCCACAAGTCTCTTGGTCTCAGAGATTCCAGGATGACCTGCCAACCGAGAGTCATGACATTCAACAAACAAATCTCTCCTCAGGGTACCAGGCACAAACAACCTCCCATGCGGCGTGTTAGATGGGGCATTCTCCTGTGCTTTAAGAATCTCATCTTCCAACACGGAGTCCAAAACAGCAATAACAACTCTTGCAAGATGTTCTCCTCCTCCTCCTCAGTACCCACCATAGGAGAAAAGCTGCGAGACAAAGCATCAGCTTTAACATTTTTAGTACCTGGGATGTAAGTAACGGTAAAATTAAACCGTGAGAAAAACATTGCCCACCTAGCCTGACGGGCATTCAAGCGTTTGGCAGCATCAAGGTAGATCAGATTTTTATGATCGGTGAAGACTTGAATAGGAAATTCCGCTCCCTCCAAAAAATGACGCCAGTGTTCAAATGCGAGTTTAATTGGCAACAATTCCCGATTACCGATATCATAATTTAGTTCAGACTCAGAAAATTTCTTTGAAAAAAAAGCACAGGGATGTACTCCATCCGTCTTTGCCTGAGACAACACCGCGCCGACCCCCACAGAAGAAGCATCAACCTCAACCAAAAATGGTTTAGTCACATCAGGCTGCGTAAGGATGGGAGCAGAGCTGAACCTCTCCTTTAGCAACACAAAAGCCTCAATGGCCTCAGTAGTCCACTGAACCGCATCAGCACCTTTCCTGGTGAGATCGGTCAGAGGTTTGGCAATCACAGAAAATTTTTTTATGAATTTTCTATAATAATTGGCGAACCCCAAAAACCTCTGTATTGATTTCACACCAATAGGTCTAGGCCAATCCTGCACAGCTTGCACTATCACTGGGTCCATCTCAAAACCTTCACTGGAGACAATGTAGCCCAAAAAACTAAGTCTCTGTACAGCGAACTCACATTTTTCTAGTTTGGCAAAAAGTGAATTATCACTCAGTAACTGTAATACTTCACGCACACTCCTCCAATGAGACTCCAAATCTGATGAATAAATCAAAATGTCATCCAAATACACAACCACATTTCTGCCGATCAAAGGTCTAAGGATGTCATTAATAAGATTCTGAAAAAATGCCGGAGCACTGGAAAGTCCAAAGGGCATGACCAGATTCTCAAAATGACCCAGTGGAGTGTTAAACGCAGTCTTCCATTCATCCCCCTCCTTCATGCGCAACAAATTGTATGCCCCTCGAAGATCAATTTTCGAGAACCACTTGGCCCCCACTAACTGATTAAACAAATCAGGAATCAATGGCAGTTGGTAAGGATTGCGTACAGTAATCTTATTAATCTCACGAAAGTCTAGACAAGGCCGTAAACCGCCGTCCTTTTTTTTAACAAAAAAAAATCCAACCGCCACAGGAGATTTGGAAGGCCTAATGTGACCGGCGGCCAAGCTTGTCTGTATGTATTCCTCCAAAGCCTTTCTCTCAGGAATAGTCAAATTAAATAAACGACTTTTAGGAAGAGTCGCTCCAGGGACAAATTCAATTGCACAATCATAATCTCTATGAGGAGGCAATACCTGCGATTCCTTATCAGAAAAAACTTTCCAAAAATCCTGAATAGGTACAGGTAACTCCCCCTTAACTACAGCAGCAATACGCCCGTTACAACACTTGTTATAACAATTGGGACTCCAGGACTTAATTTCATTGGTAGACCAATCCAGTACCGGATTGTGCAATTTTAACCAGGGTAACCCCAAAATCACCGGTGAGGGCAAATTATTCAAAACTACCAAATCCAAATTCTCTTGATGAACACCATTAATAGTAAGAGGAAATTCACAGATATGGTGAGTAACATTTTTCAAGGAGAACCATCCACAGACACCACATTAATAGGGGAAGACAGAAGTTTGGGTTTTAATTTTAGTTTTTCCAAAAATTTCCCATCAATCACATTGAGAGTTGAACCACAATCCACAAATACCTGAAACTCCATTAATTCCTCCTCAACAGCAGTGGTAGCAGAAAGAAAGACACCTTTATTGTTTAAACAAGCTATGCGGGCAAAACTGACCTCATTTTTTTTTCTCTCTTTATTCATTCGAAGCGCACAGTTCTTAATGAAATGCTCAGATTTACCACAATAGAAACACAAACCTTGAGCAAATCTGCGTTCTTTTTCTCGAGAGTGAGGTGCCATTGCTCTAATTTCCATCGGCTCTGCAATGTCAGTACATTCCTTCTCCAAACTTGGAGCTGACAAGGCAGATTTACTCTCATTAACCCTTGCACGCAGTCTCCTATCCACCCGTATGGCTAATTGCATAGCCTCTTGCAAGTTACCAGGTATGGGATAAGCAATCAGCAAATCTTTAACCCTCTCACTTAACCCTGCAAGAAATAAACTTTTCAAAGCTGAATCGTTCCAGCCCACCTGAGTGGACCACCTTCGGAAGTGAGTACAATATTTTTCCACATTACCTGATCCCTGTCTCAAACGTCTCAATTCTGTGTCAGCTGATGAAACACGATCCGGATCGTCATACAATAACCCCAAAGCAGAAAAAAAACTATCCACTGATCTAAAGCATGGATCACTAGACTGCAGAGAAAAGGCCTAGTCCTGAGGTTCTTTGCGCAAAAGTGACATTATGAACCCTATGCGCTGTGATTCATCACCAGAGGATCTGGGTCTCAAACGGAAATACAACAAGCAAGCATTTTTAAAAGAAAAAAAATCTTGTTGTTCACCAAAAAATAAATCAGGCAAACGTACCTTTGGCTCCACGAAATGTGCTCCAGAACAACTACTCACGTGTTGCTTTATCTCAGCCACCTCCAGAGAAAGTCCCTGCAGGCGTTGAACCAAATCCTGAACCGAAACCATGATGAAACAGAAAATCTTTCCTTAGAGATTTTTTATTTTTTTTTTTCTTTGGGCTGGACTTACTGTTATGATCTGCTACAAGCACTAAGGAAAGGTGGGAATTCTGTCCCTACAATAGGACTGAGCTGGATCCCTACGATGTAACGGGGAACCTGATCCTGCGACCAGACCCGCTAAAGTCCTCAGCTAGTCTGAACGAAGACCTATAGTTGCGAGGGAGGAATCCCTACAAGATCTAGGGACTGGGTGAAAAGGTGGACACCTCCTAACAGAAAGTGTAGCAGGGAATATAAAACAGAAAACAAATACTAAGAGATCCTAAGATCAAGCAAAACTGACAGAGTAAGGCACCTAAGCACCCGGCTAGCTTAAGAGTAGATAATACAATGAAGTCCAGCAAAGCCAGAAGGGCGGAGCCAGACTAAATAGGGTAAAAATGTCATGTGACCAGCAAACTGAAACAAAATCTAACAAGAGGGTTCTAACACAAAGCAAAAGGTGGGTACTTTGAAGAACCTAGAATATAAGACCTATTTTCAATTGTTTCACACTTTTTTGTTAAGTATATAATTCCACATGTGTTAATTTAAAGTTTTGATGCCTTCAGTGTGTGTACAATTTTCATAGTCATGAAAATACAGAAAAATCTTTGAATGAGAAGGTGTGTCCAAACTTTTGGTCTGTACTGTATGTGTGCACATCATACTTTTAATTAATGAGTGGTCAGTATGATTTATTATTACATATGTACATGCTCTTTACCCAAATATTTGTCCAATTCTAGCTAGATTTAACCTCTTAGTGACAGCCTGATTCTGAGAATGTTTTTTCGTGACATATTGCACTTCATGTTAGTGGTAAAATTTCTTTGATATGACTTGTGTTTATTTCTGAAAAAAAAAAAACGGAAATATGGCAAAAAATTTTTAATTTTTCAAACTTAATTTTTATTCCCTTAAATCAGAGATATGTCACACAATATACTTAATAAATAACATTTACCACATGTCTACTTTACATCAGCACAATTTTGAAAACAAAATTTTTTTTGTTAGGAAGTTATAACGGTTAAAAGTTGACCAGCGATTTTGCATTTTTACAACAAAATTTACAAAACCATTTTTTTATGGTCCACATCATATTTGAAGTAATTTTGAGGGGTGTATATGACAGAAAATACCCAAAAGTGACACCATTCTAAAAACTGCACCCCTCAAGGCGCTCAAAACCACATTCAATAAGTTAATTAATCCTTTTGTGCTTCACAGGAACTGAAGCAATGTGGAAGGAAAAAATTAACATTTAACTTTTTTTCACAAACATTTTACTTTAGAACCAATTTTTTTAGTTTTACAAGTGTAAAAAGAGAAAATGAACCACAAAATTTGTTGTGCAATTTCTCCTGAATACGCCGATACCCTATATGTGGGGGTAAACCACTGTTTGGGCGCACGGCAGAGCTCGTAAGGGAAGCAGTGCCATTTGACTTTTTCAATGCAGAATTGGCTGGAATTGAGATTGTACGCCATGTCGCGTTGGGAGAGCCCCTGATGTGCTTAAACAGTGGAAACCCCTCAAGTTTATAACATAGAGCAGTGAAAATAAAAAAATATTTTTTTCCACAAAAATGATCTTTTCGCCCCCAAATTTTTATTTTCCTATTGGTGTAACAGGAGAAATTAGAACCATAAAGTTGTTGTGCAATTTGTCCTGAGTACTTTGATACCCCATATGAGGGGGTAAACCACTGTTTGGGTGTATGGTAGAGCTCGGAAGGAAAGGAGCGCCGTTTGACTTCTTCAATGCAGAATTGGCTGGAATTGAAATCGGACACCATGTCACGTTTGGAGAGCCCCTGATGTGTCTAAACAGTGGAAACCCCCCACAAGTGACCCTATTTTGGAAACTAGACCCCAAAGGAACTGATCTAGACGTGTTGTGAGAACTTTGAACCCCCAAGTGTTTCACTAAAGTTTGTAACGCAGAGCCGTGACAATAAAAAAGTTTTTTTCCCATAAAAATAATTTTTAGCCAATTTTTTAATTTCACAAGGATATCAGGAGAAATTGGACCCCAAAAGTTGTTGGCCAATTTGTCCTGAGTACGCTGGTACCCCATATGTGGGAGAAAACTACTGTTTGGTCACACGTCAGGGCTCGGAAGGGAAGTAGTGACGTTTTGGAATGCAGACTTTGATGGAATGGTCTGCGGGCATTATGTTGCGTTTTCAGAGCCCCTGATGTGCCTAAACAATAGAAACCCACCAAAAGTGACCCCATTTTGGAAGCTAGACCCCCACAAGGAACTTATCTAGATGTGTGGTGAGCACTTTGAACCCCCAAATGCTTCACAGAAGTTTATAATGTAGAGCCATGAAAATAAAAAAAATATCCTCTAAAATGTAAAGTGCTTCGGAATATGTCGGCGCTATAGAAATTAAATTATTATATTTTTTCACAAAAATGATATTTTTGCCCCCAAATTTTTATTTTCCCAAGGTTAACAGGAGAAATTAGATCACTAAAGTTGTTGTGCAATTTGTCCTGAGTACGCCGGTACCCCATATGTGGAGGTAAGCCACTGTTTGGGCGAACGGCAGAGCTCGGAAGAGAAGGAGCACCGTTTGACTTTTTCAACGCAGAATTGGCTGGAATTGAGATCAGATGCCATGTCGCGTTTGGAAAGCCACTGATGTGCCTAAACAGTGAAACCCCCCCCCCATTCTAATTCCAACCCTAACCTCAACACACCCTAACCCTAATCCCAACCCTAAAAATAACCCTAACCACAACCCTGACACCAACACACCCCTAACCTCAATACACGCCTAACCCTAATCCAAACCATAACCCTACCTATAACTCTAACCACAAACCTAACCCTAACACACCCCATCCTTAACACACCCCTAACCCTAACCCTAACTTTAGCCAAACTCACTTTAGCCCAACTCTAACAATAATGGAGAAATGGAAATACATTTCTTTTTGTTTTATTATTTTTCCCTAACTAAGGGGGTGATAAAGGGGGGGTTGATTTACTATTTTTTTTATTTTGATCACTGTGATAGGGTCTAACACAGTGATCAAAATGAACCAATAGGAAAAATTTCCAATTGTTGCCGGATGCAGGCCAGCTGACCTCGGCGGGCACATTGCGCATGCGCCCGTGTTGTGAATATGCTGGAGGCGGCTTCTGAGCTGGGGCTCCCTCCGGTGGTTGCTGAGGGTAATGAACTGATTAATGAATGGCCTTCAGCTGGCGCTGAATGGTAGGATATAAGTGGCCTGATTTCCCAGCAGCCTTGCCGGTTATCAATTATTCTTCTGGTCTTGCTTGAAGCACAGCTAGTTTCCTGCTCTCCTTCAGATAAGTGTTTGCTGTTTTTTTTCTCTGTTTGATTTTCTCTGCTGGTTTGCTGCCTGCAGTGGACTGCAGCCTGTCCCCTTTTGGGGGTCTGGCACTGCAATTGTGCTCCATTTGTGTCTGCACTTTTGCTTTGCTCTTTTGTTACTTTTATTTGCTGAATAGCGTTTTGTTACACCAGAGATCTGATTTAGGTGGAAGAGGTCGTGTGATCTCAGGTTTTTTGGCAATCAGAAGTGTTTGTATTTTTGTTAGGGTTTTTGTTGGATTGCAGTCAGAATTCCTTCCTGTACTTTTCTGTCTAGACAGATTGGGCCCAAGCGTTTGCTCATTCTATTTTCTGTCTGTGTCCGTGCTTTCTTCTTGTCTAACCGCCATTACATGTTTGGGGGCTTCCTATTTTCTTTGGGGATCTGCTCCGGGGCAGATAGCTTTCATCTTTCTGCCTTTAGGTGTACTTATCTCTCAGGCTGTGACGAGGCGTCTAGGATCAATGTAGGAACGCTCCACGGCTACCTCTAGTTGTGTGGTTAGTTCAGGTTACTGAAATCCAATAGGTTCTAGCCTCTCTGGTGTATTACCGCTTTTGCTATTTTTTGCCATTTCTCCTCAGATACCAAAACATAACACGCCCGCCATTTTCTCCCGGAAGAAGACGCCGGCGGGCCCGGGGACTTCAGGGAGGCATGCAAGGACTCCGGATGTACCGTGGGGGGTGCTCGGAGGACCCTATTTCTCTCTCCTCTGATGTGAGATCACATCAGAGCAGAAAGAAATTAAATGGAAAATCTGACTTTTTTTTTTGCGGTCGCCATTATACCGTTAATAACGGCGATCGAAACACCGGAGTCGGTAAAAATCAACCCGAATCATGTTCTCTGGGGTCTCGACTACCCCCGGCAGCCGAGACCCCAGAGAAATTCCGACGCTGGTGGGCGCTATAACATTAAACCTCAGTGCCGTTAATTACCAGCGCTGTGGTTTAAATACCCTTAACTGCCACTGTTAAAAGGCGTATTGGCGGTCTTTAAGAGGTTAAATGCATTACATTACACCATTCTCTACAGTACTTTTATGTCTTCCATACGTCCTATGCCATCTAGTGTTTTTTCATGGTAATGCTTTATATTTAATAGTACTGTGTTCTGCATCAGCCTCCCCTCGTTGTCTTGCCACCAAACGACTGCTGTAGTTGTGGGGTTCTAGTGAGCAGCGGGAGCCGGGCGGTGGAATTATCTGGCCGCAGGATGACGTGCAGGAGGCAGAAGGAGCTGGGGACGGCGGGATGCTCTCGGTCCCAAGATCTCACAGAGTCTGCAGGGGAGGAAGCGAAGAAGGCAGGCGCTGCTTATAGGAGAAAGCTGGAGTTGATTGCAAAGCTTGAAAAGTTTGCCAGGACCGAGGAGGCTGAGCGGCTGGGAGCTGGAGGTGAGGTGAATGGAGAATTGGAGGACCCTGGGAAGCTAGTAGTGGAACGGTCCCAGGCACAGGGCAGTGTGGAGGCCCAGCAGTCCCCTATAGGGGCTGATACAACACCTACTATGGGAGACATACCACCTATTGCAGTGTCTATACAATCCCCTATAAATGCTGCCCAGATGACATCTGTGAGTGCAGCTGATGCAACAGAACCGACACAAACAAATTTTTTCTGCAGTAATGTTCTGCAAGTCTGCAAGTACAGCCTTGATCCTGCAGGTGGATGACTTAAAGGGGAGAGGTTGCTACCTTCCGTTCTGCCATGCAAAAAGTTGAGGGGAGTGGAGGCGGTGGAGGAACGTGTGGGGGTCGCTGAGGATCAGATTGCCGAACTGTTAAAACGGGAGAAAAAATATGCCCAGTTCTTAAGAACTGTTCCCGTAGGAAAAACCTACGAATTATTGGTGTGCCCGAAAAAGTGGAGGAGAGTAATCCCACAGATTATGTAGAGACATGGCTGAAAAACAAGGTGTGAGGAGATAGCCTCACAAAGCTGTTTGCAGTGGAAAGGGCACACCGAGTACCGTCCAGGCCACTGCCCCCAGGGTCAGCCCAGAGAGCTTACCTGGCCAAACTCCTTAATTATCGGGACAGAGACATTACTTAGCTAAGCCAGGAATGCTGATGATTTAACTATCAAAGGCAACCGGATATCCATTTACCCTTACAACTCTGCGGCAGTTCAAAAGCTTAGGATGAAGTTTGGAGAGGTTAGGAGGAGACTACAAGGACTGGGACTAGCCTACTCTATGCTATATCCGGCTAAACTAAGGGTGGTAGCCATGGAGAAGGTCAACTTTTTTCAAAATCCTGAGGAGGTGACAAATTGGCTGGACTTGAATGCTAAACGTTTTGGGGCAGAGAGGGCCCGCGGAAGAGGGTTCCGTGTGTTCAATTGTTAACTGTTTCTTGTTATTAAGATTGTAAAATTTGAATTAGCAAAGTGACAACTGTGTTATGATAGAATAAGGCGGTATTGTCTGAGGAGGTTGTGTTTTTATTCTGTTAATGGTGGGCGGGAGAGACGGAGTAGAGGTGTGCTACTTGGGAAAGCGCTAAGTATCCGGAGTCTCGGACCTACGCTATTGCTGGGATTATGGTAAAGCGTTCCTTTTTCTCATACAGAGAGGGTGGGGAAAGGAGGGGTGGTGGGTGGAGACCATAGGGGAGAGATACAAAATCCAGATGACATAGTTAAAATTTTAAGCTGGAACATCAGGGGGTTGTCTAATACCACAAGTTGTACAGCAATATTGCAATATATTTTAAAATAGGGGCCCTCGGTGATAAGCCTTCAGGAAACTCACTTGGTCAATGAAAAAGTAGTGATGCTACACAGGAGATGGGTGAGGAAGGCGTATCACTTGAAGTTCTCAGCTTATGCCAGAGGGGTGTCAATAATGGTGCACACGAGTATTCCGTTTGAGGAGGTAGAGGTGGTAATTGACAAAAACGATCAATATGTTTTTACAGTGTGTAAGATCTTCAGTAGATTGTTATGTGTTGTTTTGGAGTACATTCCTCCACCATATTCTAGGATTAAGCTACAGGAAATCTTAGAAATATCGGGTAGGAGGATAGGGGTCCCTTTACTCATAGTGGGGGATGTGAATGTTGTCTGTTCCTGGAATGGTCTCCATGGGGGTAAGGTTTGAGGTGGGGTAATTTACGAGGCGGGGGGGGACTGTAAAACGAGTATGGATATGTGACATGTGATAACTGTTCCCTTTGTTTAATAAAAAATTATCTGATTAAAAAAAAAAAAGAATTCCCCACAGGTGCTTCAGTTGGGTTCAGATTAGGAGACAAACTGGCACTGAATCACTTTCTCCCTATTCTTTTTTAGAAGTGCAACAATAGCCTTAGATGAGTGTTTTGGATCATTGTCATGTTGGAAAAGGGTGTGTCTACTAAGGGCATGGAGTGGTGGTAGCATCTTCTCTTTCAATATAGAGCAATACATCTGTGAATTCAGGATACCATCAATGAAATGTAGCTCCCTTAACCAGCAGCACTTATGCAGCCCCACATAACAAAACTGATACTAACACCAATGTAGCTCACTCACCTTTGCAACACCATACAGTTTTGAACTCATCAGTTTCAAAAACAATTATCTTGGTCTCATCACTCAGGAGTATAGTCTCAATAGTCTTCATTGTGATGTTCCACTAGAATTTTCTGTGTAAACATTCAGATTTGTTATGTGGTATAACAGCACCATCTAGTGGTCGTTTTATAGAATGTCTTTGGTTGTTGATATTGAGGTTTTTTGACATATCTACCACACCGTAGTTCATGAGTCATAGCTTTGATGACTCAGCAGCCAGCCCCAGCAGCCATGTTTTTTGCTCAGTATACAGCTAAGACAGTTCATTCCTGAGTACCTCCTGACATCAGAATCCAATAGTGATCTCTTACATCCAGATCTGTAGCCGCACAATCGGTAGGTCCTAAACACATTCACCATGAACTTGACAGCCGTATAAATATTGAGATGTTTACATCATGCTGTTATGAAAATGTGAGAGTTGTAGTCCATGCTTTTCCGACTGGTCAGTAAGCATGGGATATACCGCATGTTATATGTAACTACATGTTATGCATATAGTGTGTTCCCTCACCACTGTATATTGTGTATATATTGTATGCTTGCCACATGTTTGTGAGCACATAGTAAAATACTGTTATTTGTTTCAAAGTTATTTACCATATTCGATTCCTGCAATAAACTTGGTAACAGACATCACGTGTCTATCAAATCACTGTTGGGATCAAGGTTTATGCTGTCTGCAAGGATTATGTACACATACACATAAGACGGGCAGAATATTCATATTTTTCAGCATCGGCCCTGGAAAATTGCAGGAGGACTTTTTTGGGCATGGGCTTTAAGAGAGGCTTTATTCGTGGGCGACAGCCATGCAGAGGAATAGCATCCTCTGCAGTGTACGCCATATTGTGTCACAGGAAATAATCATTCCAGTTTGGCTTTCTACTTCTTTAGTTAACTGCAGTGAACTTGCATATCGATTTTATTCAACCCTTCTCATCATAAGACACTCCTATATAGGCTTTAACCCCTTTCTGACCTCGGAAGGAATAGTACATCCGAGGTCAGAACCCCCGCTTTGATGAGGGCTCCGGCGGTGAACCCACATCAAAGTCGGGACATGTCAGCTGTTTTGAACGGCTGACGTGCCTGCAACAGGCGCTGGTGGAATCGCGATCCGCCCGCGCCTATTAACTAGTTAAATGTCACTGTCAAACGCTGACAGCAGCATTTAGCAAGCGCTTCCGGCCACTGGGCCGGAAATACACACCGCTGACCCTCGTCACGTGATCGGGGGGTCAGCGGTACATCTCCTTGAGACCTCTATGATTGTTGATGCCAGATTGTTATGAGCGCCACCCTGTGGACGGCGCTCATAGCAATGCAGTAATTCTACTACATACAGGCAATGTGAGCATCGCCTGTATGTAGCAGAGGCGATCGTGTTGTGGCAGCTTCTAGCCTCTCATGGAGGCTATTGAAGCATGCCAAAATTAAAAAAAATGTTCTTAAAAATATTAAAAAAATATAAAAGTTTAAATCACCCCCCTTTTAACCCATTTAAAATAAAACCATTAAAAAAAAAAATCAAACCTACACATTTGGTATCGCCAAGTTCAGAACTACACTATCTATCAATAAAAGAAAGGATTAACCCGATTGCTAAACGGCGTAGCAATAAAAAAAAGTAAAAACGCCAGAATTAAGTTTTTTTTTGGTCGCCGCAACATTGCATTAAAATACAATAACAGGCGATCAAAAGAACGGATCTGCACCAAAATGGTATCATTAAAAACGTCAGCTCGGCACGCAAGAGATTGCACTTTTTTTGCAATTTCACAGCACTTGGAATTTTTTCCCGTTTTCGAGTACACGACATGGCAAAACCAATGATGTTGTTCAAAAGTACAACGCGTCCCGCAAAAAATAAGCCCTCACATGGCCATATTGACAGAAAAATAAAAAAGTTAAGGTTCTGGGAAGAAGGGGAGTGAAAAACGAAAACGCAAAACCGAAAAAAGCTGGGGTCACTAAGGGGTTAACATCTGTTGTCAACCTGGACGTTTCTGTGAGATGGTTACAGTTCCATCTGCGTTCATTTTTTTTTTTTTATTTTAAATTACTTTTGCTACAGTTTTCAGTTAAGTAGAGCTCTGCTGATATTCTTGTAGCCTCCAGCTTTCTTGTGTAAATAAATTATTTTTCTTTCTCAGGTGTCAGCATGCCAGTGACAGCATGCAATCCGAAGGGCTTTACTTTGTTATATTTACTTTTATAGTTTTATATAGTTACTTTTATAGTCAACTGTCTGCGGCACACCTGTTTAACCCCTTTCTGCCATATGACGTACTATCCTGTCCATGTGCCCTGGGACTTAATTCCCAAGGATGGGATAGTACGTCATAGCCGATAGGCCACGTTCACGGGGGGAGTGTGGCTGATTGTGGCCGGGTGTCAGCTGATTCTCACAGCTGAGACACGGCACTAAGTGCCAGGAGCGGTCACGGACCACTCCCGGCACTTTAACCCCCGGAACATTGCGATCAAACATGATCGCAGTGTTACGGTGGCTGCAGAGGGGCTGACAGCCCCTCTGCTTTTGGATCGGAGACCCCACGGCTTGTCGCGGGGTCCCGATTGCTGCCATGGAGACCCGAAGTCGTCACGAGGACATCAGGGTCTCCAGGCCTGAGGGACTTCTTGTCATGCGCAGTGATGACCAGGAAGTCTCTCAGGTCAGTGTATATTGCATGCAGCGCTGACAGCTTCTATAGCATGCAGCTCTGCATGCTATACAAGCGATCAGCCTGCACAAAGTGAGTGTTCCATAGTGGGACAATGTGTAAAAGTAAGAATAAATAAACAAACAAAAAAAAATGATTGTAAAAAAATATTTTAAAAAATAAAAAAAAAATCAATATTTATTCTATCAATAAATATTTTAATAAAAAAAAAATCTAAACAAAAGTACACATATTTGGTATCCCCGAGTCCGTAACGACCCGCCCTATAAAACTGTACCATTAGTTATCCCCTTTAGTGAACATCATAAAAAATAAACAAGGCAAAAAAACAATGCTTTATCATCATACTGCCGAGCAAAAAGTGGAACACGTGATGAAAAAAACGGATATAAATAAACGTGGTACCGCTGTAAACGTCATCTTGTCCTGCAAAAACAAGCCCCTGTACAGCGTCATAAGCAAAAAAATAAAAACGTTTTAGCTGTTAGAATAAAGCGATGCAAAAATAATTATTTTTTCAGTAAAAGTTTTTATTGTATAAAAGCGCCCAAAGAATAAAACTGCCTTATCAATTTTACCACACGCGGAACGATGTAAACGCCCTCCCCAAAAGAAATTCATGAATTGCTGGTTTTTGTTCATTCTGCCTCCCAAAAATTGGAATAAAAAGAGATCAAAAAATGTCATGTGCCCGAAAATGGTACCAATAAAAACGTCACCTCGTCCCGCAAAAAACAAGACCTCACATGACTCTATGGGCCAAAATATGGAAAAATTATAGCTCTCAAAATATGGTGATGCAAAAACTATTTTTTGCAATAAAAAGCGTCTTTTAGTGTGTGAGAGCTGCCAAACATAAAAACCCGCTATAAATAGTAAATCAAAGCCCCCCTTTATCAGCCCCTTAGTTAGGGAAAAATAATAAAATTAAAAAAATGTATTTATTTCCATTTTCCTATTAGGGTTAGGGTTGGGGCTAAAGTTAGGGTTGGGGCTAAAGTTAGGGTTGGGGCTGGAGTTGGAGTTAGGGGTGTGTTAGGGTTATGTTTGTGGTTAGGGTTATTGTTGTGAGTGGGTTTGAGATGAGTTCTGAGCAGAGGCTCCCTCTGGTGGTTACAAGCGGTACTAGTGAGGATTGTGAGGACTGGGAATCAGGTGTTACTGATTGGTCTTATGTAAGGGAGTCATTTTCCCATCAGGGTTGCCGGTGATCAATTGTTCTGGTCTGAATCCTTCTTTCCAGTTTCCCTTGTAGCCTGCTGTGTCGTGTCTGCATCTCCTGCTAACAGATAAGACAATTTCTTATTTTGTGTTTTTGCTATATTTTTGCATTTTGTCCTGCACTTCTGTGGGGGCCTTCAGGGTCCCCTCCGGGGGCTTTTGCCCTCTCAGTTTAGTCCAGCCACTGTGTTTTGTACTTTTGCTTTTTCCAGTTTTTTTTCAGTGGCTGCTGTTTTGTTTTTGTTACACCAGAGAACTAATTTAGGTGGTAGAGGTCGTGTGATCTCAGGTGATTTTGAAATTAGTAGAGTTGGTGTTTTTTCAGGGTTTTCTGAGATTGCAGTAAGTACCCTTCCTATCCTTTTCTATTTAGATAGTTTGGGCCCCAGCGTTTGCTCATACTATTTTCTTTCTGTGTCAGTATTTCCTCTTGTCTAACCGCCATTACTTGTTTGGGGGCTTTCTATTATCTTTGGGGTTCTGCTCCAGGGCAGATAGCTTTCCTATTTCTATCTTTAGGTGTAGTTAGTTTCTCAGGCTGTGACGAGGCGTCTAGGACCAACGTAGGAACGCTCCACGGCTGCCTCTAGTTGCGGTGGTTAGTCAGGGTACTGCAATCTCATAGATTCCAACTGCTCTGGTGTATTTCCCTTTTTACCTGCACTCCTCAGCTAACGTAACATAACAGTATCACCGGCCATAAAAATTGTATGGTACTCACAGAAGGGAAAAAATATTTTGAAGGAAGAAAAGTTGTCAGAGATATTTTTCTGTTTGTTGCATTTTTTTTTTTTTTTTTTCCCTCTGTATCTCTGGGTGCTGGGGAGGATCTTTTCTCCAAATGGAGTTTGCACAGTTGTCTGGCCGTGTGGATCAGCTTGCCACTGAGGTTCGGAGTATTGCTATCTATCTTGCTGGGTTGCCTGTTGTGGAACCTAGGATTCCCATGCCAGATTTGTTTTTAGGGGATCGAGCTAAGTTTCAGAATTTCAAAAATAATTGTAAATTGTTTCTTGCCTTAAAATCTAAGTCCTCAGGAAACGCAGCGCAGCAGGTTCAAATTATCATCTCTCTCCTGCGCGGCGATCCTCAGGATTGGGCTTTTTCCCTGATACCTGGGGATCCTGTTTTGAGTGATGTTGATGCATTTTTTCAGGCTTTGGGGTTATTGTACGATGAGCCTAATGTCACTGATCAAGCTGAAAAAGCCTTGTTGGCATTAAATCAGGGGCTTGATGACGCTGAGTTATACTGTCAGAGATTCCGTAGGTGGGCAGTCCTGACCAAGTGGAATGACGACGCTTTGGCGGCCCTTTTCCGGAAGGGTCTGTCGGATAATGTAAAGGATGTTATGGTGGGATTCCCTGTCCCCTCTGGTCTCAATGATTCTATGTCATTAGCGATTCAAATTGACAGACGTTTGCGTGAGCGGAGAAGTATGCATGGAGTGGTGTTGCCTTGTGAGCCAGCTGCTGAGCCCATGCAGTGTGATGGAGTGGTGTCTGGGGCACAGCGTCATGAGTTTCGAAAGCGCAATGGGTTATGTTTCTACTGTGGTGATGCCTCTCATGCTATTTCAGTCTGCCCTAAGCGGGGAAGACGTTTTGCACGCTCAGTTGTCTTGGGTAGTGTTCAGACTAAGTTTTTATTAACTGTCACTCTGATATGCTCTCTGTCCTCATTTTCTGCTCAGGCTTTCGTTGATTCTGGAGCAGCTATTAACCTGATGGATTATGATTTTGCTAAACGTTGTGGGTTTCCCTTGATACCCCTACAGAAGTCTATTCCTTTACTGGGGATCGATTCTACCCCTTTGGCTGAGAATAAACCCCAGTTTTCTACTCAGGTGATAATGAGGGTTGAACCTGATCACCAGGAGTGCTGCAAATTTTTGGTTCTATATAATCTGCATGACATTATAGTGCTGGGTTTCCCTTGGTTACAGTCTCATAATCCTGTTTTGGATTGGAAATCTGTGTCTGTAACCAGTTGGGGCTGCCAATGTGTTAATACCAACACTCCTGTTTTTTCTGCCTCCCCCCAGGCTGAGGATGTTCCTGACTTTTTGTTTGATTTTTCTGATGTTTTAGCGAAAGTAAATCTGCATCCTTGCCTCCCCATAGGAGCTATGACTGCGCTATTGAATTAGTGCCAGGTAGTAAATTCCCTAAAGGTCGCCTTTTTAACTTGTCTGTACCTGAACATGACGCTATGCGGTCTTATATCAAGGAATCATTGGAGAAGGGTCATATCAGACCATCCTCTTCACCCTTAGGTGCCGGTTTTTTCTTTGTGGCCAAAAAAGATGGTTCATTAAGGCCGTGTATTGATTATCGTCTCTTGAACAATATTACTGTGAAATATCAATACCCGTTACCTTGATTTCTGACCTGTTTTCCAGGGTGAAAAACGCTACTTGGTTTACCAAGCTTGACCTCAGGGGGGCGTATAACCTTATTCGCATTAAGCACGGGGATGAATGGAAGACGGCATTTAACACCCCTGAAGGGCATTTTGATTACCTTGTGATGCCCTTTGGGCTCACTAATGCTCCTTCCGTCTTCCAGTCCTTCATGAATGACATTTTCAGGGATTTTGTGGACAAGTTTCTGATTGTTTATTTGGATGATATCTTGATTTTTTCTAATGACTGGGACTCTCATGTGAGACATGTTCGAGCTGTGTTCCAGATTTTGAGAGAGAATGCTCTGTATGTGAAGGGATCAAAGTGTCTTTTTGGCGTACAGAAGATCTCATTTCTGGGATTCATTTTGTCCCCATCTGTTATTGAAATGGACCGGTCAAGGTTCAGGCCATCTGTGATTGGGTCCAACCTACTTCATTAAAGGCTCTTCAGAGATTTTTGGGTTTTGCCAATTTTTATCGTAAATTTATTGGTAATTTCTCGGTTATTGTTAAACCATTAACTGATTTGACCAGAAAGGGTTCTGATGTGGTGAATTGGCCTCCTGAGGCAGTCTCTGCGTTTCAGGAACTTAAGCAGAGATTCACTTCTGCTCCTGTTCTACGGCAGCCTGATGTTTCTCTGCCATTTCAGGTGGAGGTTGATGCCTCTGAAATTGGGGCAGGTGCCGTTTTGTCCCAAAAAGATCCAGAGACCTCTAGAAGTAACCCTTGTGCCTTTTTCTCTCGAAAATTTTCTCCTACTGAACGTAATTATGACGTGGGTAATCGGGAGTTATTGGCCATGAAGTGGGCTTTTGAAGAGTGGAGACATTGGCTGGAGGGAGCCAAATATCAGGTGGTGGTCCTTACGGACCATAAGAATCTGGTCTATCTGGAATCTGCCAAGCGACTCAATCCTAGACAGGCCAGGTGGGCCTTGTTTTTCACACGTTTTAATTTTGTGGTTTCCTTTCTTCCTGGCACTAAGAATGTTAAGGCGGATGCCCTCTCGAGGAGTTTCCTTGCGGACTCTCCTGAGCTATCTGATCCCTCTGTTATTTTGAAGGAGGGTGTAGTTCTTTCCGCCATCTCGCCCAATTTGATACTTGCTCTGGAGGGGTGTCAGGAGGATAGGCCCGAGCGCTGCCCTGTTGGAAAATTGTTTGTCCCGGACCAATGGAAAAAGAGTGTGATGTCTGAGATTCATTGTTCCGCATTGGCTGGGCATCCCGGAATTTTTGGTACCAGAGACTTGGTTAGTCGGTCCTTTTGGTGGCCTACCTTGTCTCGCGATGTCAGGGAATTTGTGCAGTCCTGCGGGACTTGCTCTCGCTCCAAGCCTTGCTCTCGCTCTAGTGGTTTGTTGATGCCATTGCCTGTGCCCAAGAGACCATGGACCCATATCTCTATGGATTTCATTTCCGATCTTCCTGTTTCTCAGAGAATGACCACCATCTGGGTAATTTGTGATAGGTTTTCCAAAATGATACATCTTGTGCCATTACCTAAGTTGCCTTCCTCCTCTGAATTGGTGCCGTTGTTCCTTCAGCACGTGGTTCGTTTACACGGCATTCCTGAGAACATTGTGTCTGACAGAGGAGTCCAGTTTGTTTCCAGATTTTGGAGGACTTTTTGTTCTAAACTGGGTGTTCAATTGTCTTTCTCCTCGGCATTTCATCCTCAGACCAATGGTCAAACTGAGAGAACAAACCAGACATTGGAGACTTATCTAAGATGCTTTGTGTCTGCTGATCAGGATGACTGGGTCTCTTTTTTGCCTTTGGCTGAGTTTGCTCTTAATAATAGGGCTAGCTCTGCCACTTTGATGTCTCCGTTTTTCTGTAATTCTGGGTTTCACCCTCGATTTTCTTCAGGACAGACGGAGGCTTCTGTCTGTCCAGGTGTTGACTCTGTTGTTGAGCGTATGCAGCAGATTTGGGACCAGGTAGTGGAGAGGTTGTCCCTCTCTCAGGAGAAGGCCCAGCGTTTGCTAACCGGCATAGGACTGATGGTCCTCGGTTTAAAGTGGGGGACTTGGTCTGGTTGTCCTCAAAGAATATTCCTATGAGAGTAGCATCTCCTAAATTTAAGCCTAGGTTCATTGGACCTTATAAGATCATGGAGATTATTAATCCTGTTTCTTTTCGTTTGCTTCTTCCAGGGAATTTAAGATCCATAACGTGTTCCACAAGTCCTTGTTGAAGAGGTTTGTTGAGCCAGTGGTTCCTGCTGCTGTGCCTCCTGACCCTGATTTGGTTGAGGGCAATCTGGAGTATGTGGTTGAGAAAATATTGGATTCTCGTTTTTCTAGACGAAACTCCAGTATTTGGTTAAATGGAGAGGTTATGGTCAGGAAGACAATTCTTGGGTGTTTGCTTCGGACATCCATGCTAGGAGACTTATCCGTGCGTATCATAGAACTCATCCTGACCGACCTGGTTGCTCAAATGAGGGTTCGGTGACCCCTCCTCAAGGGGGGGGTACTGTTGTGAGTGGGTTTGAGATGAGTTCTGAGCAGAGGCTCCCTCTGGTGGTTACAAGCGGTACTAGTGAGGATTGTGAGGACTGGGAATCAGGTGTTACTGATTGGTCTTATGTAAGGGAGTCATTTTCCCATCAGGGTTGCCGGTGATCAATTGTTCTGGTCTGAATCCTTCTTTCCAGTTTCCCTTGTAGCCTGCTGTGTCGTGTCTGCATCTCCTGCTAACAGATAAGACAATTTCTTATTTTGTGTTTTTGCTATATTTTTGCATTTTGTCCTGCACTTCTGTGGGGGCCTTCAGGGTCCCCTCCGGGGGCTTTTGCCCTCTCAGTTTAGTCCAGCCACTGTGTTTTGTACTTTTGCTTTTTCCAGTTTTTTTTCAGTGGCTGCTGTTTTGTTTTTGTTACACCAGAGAACTAATTTAGGTGGTAGAGGTCATGTGATCTCAGGTGATTTTGAAATTAGTAGAGTTGGTGTTTTTTCAGGGTTTTCTGAGATTGCAGTAAGTACCCTTCCTATCCTTTTCTATTTAGATAGTTTGGGCCCCAGCGTTTGCTCATACTATTTTCTTTCTGTGTCAGTATTTCCTCTTGTCTAACCGCCATTACATGTTTGGGGGCTTTCTATTATCTTTGGGGTTCTGCTCCGGGGCAGATAGCTTTCCTATTTCTATCTTTAGGTGTAGTTAGTTTCTCAGGCTGTGACGAGGCGTCTAGGACCAACGTAGGAACGCTCCACGGCTGCCTCTAGTTGCGGTGGTTAGTCAGGGTACTGCAATCTCATAGATTCCAACTGCTCTGGTGTATTTCCTTTTTTACCTGCACTCCTCAGCTACCGTAACATAACAGGTTATGGTTAGGGCTGGGATTAGGGTTTGAGTTAGAATTGAGGGATTTCCACTGTTTAGGCACATCAGGGGCTCTCCAAAGGCGACATGGCGTCCGATCTCAATTCCAGCCAATTTTGGTTTGAAAAAGTCAAACGGCGCTCCTTCCCTTCCGAGCCCTGCCGTGCACCCAAACAGTGGTTTTCCCCCACATATGGGGTATCGGCGTACTCAGGAGAAATTGCACAACTTTATCTGTGCATTTTCTCATTTTAGGCCTGTTTCATACATCAGGTTTTTTCAATCAGGCGAGTTCCGGCATGTTTTCTGAAAACCAGATCCGGTAAAAAAAAAAGGATCCGTTTTTTTTTTTTTTTTTTTACCATAGACTAACATTAGTGCCTGATTACGCCGCATTGGCATACAGCGCGTTCGTTTTTTGCCGTCTGGTCTCAATCCGGCATCTGGGAAAAACGTCTCATGTAACGTTTTTTTGTGTCCGGCGAAAAGGCCGGATGCGTTTCCGGCTTTTTTTTTTACAATGAAAGTCTATGAGCGCCGCAATGCGCCGTTTATTTTTGTCTGGTTTTGGTTTTGTAGCCCAGCCCACAGCCAACCTATATAAGCAATGTTTGTGGGACCACCCTCAGTCATAACCATGCAGCCATCGAAGAGAGCAGGAGCAAGATACGGAGCCAGCCGCCGAGCACCACCACCAACAGCACGACCCCAAGAATCTGTGGCCATGATGCAGCCGGGACCAGATGCAAGACGGTAAATATCACAGACAAGCACTTTCAGCGAGGGCTATGCAATATCAATATATTCATGTCCCTTTTTTTTCCTCTTTATTCAACAGCACAAGCCGGTTACCAGGAGCACCTACACCCCAGGACTCCAACAGATGCGGCTGCTGATGGAGAGCATGGGAGCAGAGGCCAGACGGTAAATATCACACACTACCCCTTCCAGCCAGGGCCATGCAATATCACTTGATATTGCATGGCCTTTGTTTGTCTTTATTCCACAGCAGAAGATGGCCCTCAACGCCAGCAATAGAAAGTTCAGGTAGTGAGGAGACCACAGTAGCAGACAGCAGATGGTAAATATAACACACTACCCCTTCCAGTCAGGGCCATGCAATATCACTTGATATTGCATCGCCTTTGTTTGTCTTTATTCCACAGCATAAGACGGCCCTTAACGCCAGCACTAGAAAGTTCAGGCAGTGAGGAGACCACAGCAGCAGACGGTAAATATCACACACTACCCCTTCCAGCCAGGGCCATGCAATATCACCTGATATTGCATGGCCTTTGTTTGTCTTTATTCCACAGCAGAAGACGGCCATCAACGCCACCAGCACAGGACACGTCTTCTTCTGGGAGCCCTCCGACGCATCGTCAGCGTTTAGAGGTATTTTTTTTTTATTGCACAATTGCATCTCTGTTATTTATATATTAATGGCATTACTTTTTATTTATAACAGGAAATGGATCCTGAAGAGGAGCTCCCAGGAGAAGAAAGAAGGGGTGGAGAGATACCCTGAGTGGGCTCGCAATTCGTAAGTTTCCTGCATGCATCGCTCAAACATAACATCACACTACACACAACACATAGAAAACAATTTAGTACAGACATCACACTGCACCCAAACACATATGCCTACATCCAAGCAAATAATTTTTTTTTTTTTATAGTGTTCCGGAAATGGTGCTCGGCAAAGAGGTCCTCGCAGTGACTCCCAGGGTCGTCGGCGTGAGCAACGCGGCGGTCACCATCATGTAAGTTATTTTATTTTTAACATTTTTTGGTAAACTTTTTTGTTTCACTTTTTTATTTACATGTTTTTTTTTCCTTGGTAGTTTGGAGACTAATGTATATTTTTTCTCTTTTTCTTTAACAGGCTTCACAGCGTGCTCCCGCCTCGGACGGTGAGGAGGGGGTTCTCAACGTGGACCTCCTCATTGATCTGGTCCGAGAAAGGGAGCCACTGTGGAACATGGGGGACTGCAGCCATGCTGATGTCATAGTGACCCGGCGGCTCTGGGAGGAGATCTTTTCACAACTCGTGGACCGCTGGGAGGACCTCGACGCTCGGGCCAAGATTGAACACCGTAAGTATATACAGTTCAGGTTGCTGGACTCAAAGCTGTGTTTCTCAAACTACAGTCCTCGTGGCCACCACGGGTCATGTTTTCATGATTTACTTTTGTGCAACACTGGAAATCCTGAGAACATAACCGGTGTGGTCTGTGAGGACTGGAGTTTGGGAAACACTGACGTTGTATATTAACCAATGTTTGCTATCTCGTTTCAGGGGACAGAATTGTCAAGCGGTGGAGGTCTGTGAGGGATCGCTTCAAGAAGGAGTTCAACAAAAAGATGCGGGCCCCGAGTGGATCTGGAGGACACAGAAGCATATACAAGTACGCTGAAGCCCTGTCGTTCCTCCAGGTAACAATGGTCACCGGAAGGTAAATATTACCCACCCCAAGTTTTACAAAATGATAACATGTCTAACTAAATTTTTTTTCAGCCAGGGCCATTCAATAACAGTATATTAATTGTATTTTTTCTCTTTATTCCACAGAACGGTGACCAGCACTCGGGCGCCCGCAGAGTTGTACCCTTCTGGGGCGATCCCTCAGAAGACCGGCACCGAGGGACCCTTTGACAGCCCTGGCCGATCCGCACCTTCCCAGACACGTGAGCCCTCTGTCCCCTCCACCAGCGGTGCAGCATCCTGGCTGAGTGCATTGCATGAGGCTGCTGGTCAGGAGATAGATTTCCCTTTACCCCACCCTTCTGCCGCTGCCACCTCTAGTACACCTGTGGCTACTGGGCGGCTGCGGCAGAGGAGTCAGGAAAAGAACTATGCGCCCGAATTCTTGCATCTTAATGCATCATTTCAGAACGGTCTTAAAGTCTTGTCAGAGCAAATGGCTGCAGGCTTTAATCAGCTCACCTCCAGCATTCTGGAGCTTAAGACACTCTGCAAACGATGCATTCAGAAGCAAAAAGTTGGCCAAACCACAGTTTTTTCCGGTCTGTAGCCGAGCGCATGGATACGCTATCTCCTAGCCAGCAGATGCATGTAATGCATACGTGCCACGGTGCTCTAGCGCAGGTTACCTCCCAACCTACACCCACCCCAGTCGTTCCTCCCACATCTGCCCCCCCCTCCAGCCACCGTCCCTCCTCCCCCTCCCATTCAATACCAACAACCTCCCCAATACCACCAACCTCCCCAGTACCAACAACCTTACCACTTCCAGCAACCTTCCCACTTCCAGCAACCTCCCCAATACCAGTTCCAACCACATCTGCTCCTGTACTACCTGCCCAATCCTCCTCTCCACCACCTACCTGTTCTGCCTCCCACCTCTCCACCCATTCCAATTCTTTTTCAACCCCTTCACCTCTTTTACCTGATCCTTCCCCAACACCATCCCAGTCCGCTCTCCACACTCCCACGGTCGAAGGGTCCCACAGCCCCTCCAGTAGTATCTCCACCCCACAGTACACAAACCTGTGATTTTGTGTTTAATAAAAAATTTTATTAAAAAAAAAAATTCTTTTCACATTGAAAAAAAATAAAGCTTTTTCTCATTGAAAACAAGTTAAATATTTTTGACATTGTTAAACATTTTCAAAAAATAAAAGTTTATTTGGTTGATTAAAATGGTCTATCATTTCTTTCTAAGGTAAAATAAAGGTAAAATTTATTGTTTATACAAAAGCAGGCACATAACTTTGGGTAAAAGGTAAAATATTTTTACCTTTTGTCCAAAGTTGTGTCCCTGGTTGTGTAAAGTATTTCACCTTTCAAACAGAGTTCTGTACCTTGTTGGGAATTACCTAACAATGTACAGAACTCTGTTTAAAAGGTGAAATACTTTGCTAATACACAACCAGGGACACAACTTTGGACAAAAGGTAACATACTGTACATAATACACTACAAGCTGGACAACTTTGGTTGTCAAAGGTAAAATGTGGGTACAGAAGGTACAAAGGTCACAGAGCAGTTTATTAAACTCTGTCATCCTGCCAGTCTACTCTTCCTTCAGGGGACATAAAGTGTTGGGCAAATTTGTCCCTCATTCGGGAAACAGTCACAGAAGTTCTATTGGTAACGTTCTGGTAATCATGCAAGGTGGTTTCTTCACAGTGTTCCTCAATGGAAATCTGTTCCTTGCTGATGACAAAATTGTGTAGACCCACACAAGCTTTGATTACCTCATCCACAGTTTCAGTTTTTAGGCCGGCGTCACACTAGCAAGTTTGATGCGAGTTAGTCGCAGGACTAACTCGCATCAACACCCGGCACGGCCGCCCGCTCTCGGACCAGAGTGCGCGGCGGCATAGAAATACATGCAGCTGCGCACTCTGGTCCGAGAGCGGGCGGCCGTGCCGGGTGTTGATGCGAGTTAGTCGTGTGACTAACTCGCATCAAACTCGCTAGTGTGACTCCGGCCTTAGGTTGATAGCGGTCAACAGAACACGCCACACATCAGCTTTAACAATTGGAGATACTATAAAAATACATTTATTTTATAGTATCTCCAATTGTTAAAGCTGAGTCAGATGGCCGTATACAAACTACTAGCAACAACATTCCAGGACAAGTGTGCTCTGAAGCAAGCAGATGCAATAAATATGGCTTACCGAAGAGTCACCATCAGACGCTCCGCCGGTGAAATGGAGAAGCGGCAATAGGTGTCCGATCTTCTTATGAGGTCTCCAACACGCTCCACCAACAAATCAAAGGTCTCCATTTTCATGCGAAGATACGCAAAAAATTTCTGAGGGTTTCCTCGTAGCTCTATGTACAGTGTAGAAAACAACCCACGCGTCATTCTCTGGGCTGTGATAGGGTGGATCCAGAAACGGCGTCGTCGACGTTGTCGCTGCAGTCTCTTTCTCTCCTTTTCCAGAACAATCGCTTTCAGATGATTCGCCTCCACCGTGAAATCCACCAAATTCTTCAGAATGTTTCCTATCACAACGTCCATCTTCAACAGAAACTTGCTCTTCTCTCCAACCGGCACTTGCTCATATACAACAAGATGGGCTATAGGAACAGTGTATATATAGGTTTTCAGTGGCCAATCATGTTTTTAACCACAAAAAGGGCGTTTTTAAATACCGGATCCGGCGTAATCTGCCAAAAAACGGATACACCGGATGAGACGGATCCGGTTTTCCGCTGGATCCGTTAGAATAATCCGGCAAAAAAACGGATCCGCTGTATCCGGTTTTAAATATCAAAAACCGGATCCGGCGATCAGGCGAGGCGCCGCATCGCGCCTGAGCCGAAAAACTGATGTGTGAAAGAGGCATTACCCTTGTGAAAATAAAAAAAAATTGTAAAAATCATTTTCGTGACTAGAAAGTTAAATGTTCATTCCTGTGAAGCACTTGAAGGGTTAATAAACTTCTTGAATGTGGTTTTAAGTACCTTGAGGGGTGCAATTTTTAGAATGCTGTCACTTTTGGGTATTTTCTGTCATATAGATCCCTCAAAGTGACTTCAAATGTGAGGTGGTCCCTAAAAAAAATGGTTTTGTAAATTTTGTTGTAAAAATGAGAAATCGCTGGTCAAATTTTAACCCTTATAACTTCCTAACAAAAAAAATTTTGTTTCCAAAATTGTGCTGATGTAAAGTAGACATGTGGGAAATATTATTTTGTAACTATTTTGTGTGACATTTTTTTGCATCACCACATTTCGAGAGCTATAATATTTTCATATTCTGGCCCACAGAGTCATGTGAGGTCTTAGTTTTTGCGGGACGACCTGACGGTTTTATTGGTACCATTTTTGGGCACGTGACATTTTTTTATCGCTTTTTATTACGATTTTTGGGAGGCATAATGAACAAAAACCAGCAATTCATGAATTTCCTTTGGTGGGGGCGTTTATACTGTTCCGCGTGTGGTAAAATTGATAAAGCAGTTTTATTCTTCGGGTTAGTAGTATTACAGTGATATCGCATTTATATCATTTTTTTATGTTTTGGCGCTTTTATACAATAAAAATTTTATATAAAAAATAATTATTTTTGCATCGCTTTATTCTGCGAGCTATAACTTTATTTTTCCGTTGATGATGCTGTATGGCAGCTCGTTGTTTGCCGGACAAGATGACGTTTTCAGCGGTACCATGTTTATTTATATCCATCTTTTTGATTGCGTGTTATTCCACTTTTTGTTCGGCGGTATGATGATAAAGCATTGTTTTTTTGATTTTTTTTTTTTAAAGGGGTTCACTAAAGGGGTTAACTAGTGGGATAGTTTTATAGTGCGGGTCGTTATGGACGTGGCGATACCAAATATGTGTACTTTTATTGTTTTGTTTTTTTTATTTACATGAAGAAATTAATTTATTGGGGAATATTTTTTTTTCTTTATTTAGGAATTTTTTTTTTTACACATGTGATTTTTATTATTTTTTTTACTTTTTTACTTTGTCCCAGGGTGGGACATCACTGTATATAGTTAGATCGGCGATCTCAGGCAGTGCTGCAGGCTTTCGAGGCGCCTGCGCTCAGCAGGCACTGAGGAAGTCGCCTCCCTGCAAGACCCCGAAGGACTCCGCGGCCATCTTTGATCCGGGGTCCTGCAGGGAGGAAACCCTGAGAACAGAGCGATCACATCACGCTGTTCTGAGGGTCTCAGGGAAGCACGAAGGGAGCCCCCTCCCTGTGCGATGCTTCCCTGTGCCCCCGGTACACCGCGATCATGTTTGATCGCAGTGTTCCAGGGGTTAATGTGCCGGGAGCGGTCCGTGACCTCTCCTGGCACATAGTGCCGGGTGTCAGCTGTGATAATCAAAATTTTCGCCATATTTCCGTTTTTTTTAAAAAATAAACGCAAGTTATAGCAAAGAAATTTTACCACTAACAAAAAGTACAATATGTCACAAGAAAACAATCTCAGAATCGCCAAGATCCGTTGAAGTGTTCCAGAGTTATAACCTCATAAAGGGACTGTAAGTCAGAACTATAAAAATTGGCCTGGTCATTAGCATGCAAACCACTCTTGGGGGTAAAGAGGTTAATGAATAATTATACTTAACTGTGGTTAGAGTCTTGTTAATTAGAATTTTGCAGCCTAAATTTTATATTTGCTCCTAAGGTCATTTGTAGACGCTGAGCATTTTATAAAGTTTTTTACCTCAGTATTTCTAAGCCAAAATGAGGAGTGGGTGAAAAATGCAGAAGGGGTGACGTGTTTCTATTATACCTTTCCTCTGACTGTTTCATTCCTGGTTTTGGCTTACAACTACGGAGGCAAAAAAAAACTTACCAAATACTCAAAAGTGTGCACGTGGCCTAAGACTTTCATTGGGGTGTTCTCAGTTTTGCAACATTGTCTTGAATTCATTTATTAGGAAAAGACTGCGTTACTTACCGGTAACTGGCTATTCCAGAGCCAATGACAGCACCACATGAAAGGGGATCCGCCCCACAAGGACAAGAAACCTACTACATGAAAGGGTGGAACCTCTACAGAGCATGAGAGAACCTCCAAACAGTTATATGCCCACAAAGTCACCAGACAATAACCACAACATCTTCTATACTACACACTCAAACTTAATTAGTGCACACAAACCCAGTGATACGTGGGAAATATAAGCGTGCTGTCATGAGCTGTGGAAAATCCCGTTACCGGTAAGTAACTCAGTCTTTTAATTTCCCCATGACAGAACCGCATGAGAGATTTACAGAGAAAACAAATCTACCTTGGGGAGGGACTAACGCCTGTAGAACCCTTTTCCTAAATGATTGATTAGCAGAGGAGAATAGATCAAGCCTATAACGTTTATTTAAGGTCAAAGGAGAGGACCATGTTGCTGCCTTACATATCTAGTCGATGCACACATCAACCTATCTGTCCAAGAGGTTGTGACAGCCTAAGAAGAATGAGCTTTTATACTCTCTGAGAATGACACATCACTAAAGGAATGGGCTAATCTATCTAATGGCTTCCCTAATCCACCTAGCTAGGGTACCCCTTGACACCATGAGACCTTTCCTAGAACCTTGGAAGGAAAAAAAAATAAGGACTGACTCTTAATCCACTTTTTGTCACTGATATGTACTCAATAATAGCCCGTCTAACATCTAGCGTGTGAAGTTTTCATCTTTTGATTCTTAGGATCATTTCAAAAAGAGGGAAGAATAATCTCTTGGCATCTATGAAACTTCATGACCACCTTAAGACCAGGCAATGGTTGTCTTAAGACCAGGCAATGCCTATCTTCAAAAATCTGAGTAAACTGATGGTTAACTAACAAGGTCTGTATATCACCAACTCTAAGGGCTGAAGTCAACGCTACTAGGATTACAGTCTTTAATGTGTGGTGCATTCTAGTATCCTCTATTTTGATACAGGAAAAATATAAATCCTTGTACCATGTTAGCTGGTTACGTTTTTTTGGTCGCCGCAACATTTCAATAAAATGCAGTAACAGGCGATCAAAATATATCTATACCAAAATGTTATCAATAAAAACGTCAGCTTAGCATGCAAAAAATACGGATTTTTGTGTTACTCACCGTAAAATTCTTTTCTCCGAGACGCTCATTGGGGGACACAGGACTGTGGGTGTATGCTACTGCCGCTAGGAAGCTGACACTAAGTAAATATAAAAAAAAAGGTTAGCTCCTCCTCTACCGTATACACCTCGACACTGGCCGCAGGCGAACCCAGTTTAGTGCAAAAAGCAGTAGGAGGCCAAAAAGTAAGTCAGTGTTAACATAGGTACAATATATCCAGAAATAAACCCACCGGAACAGACAAAAATAGAATTAACTCAAAAACGAAGCCATCCGGCTATTAGGGTGGGTGCTGTGTCCCCCAAAAAGGGTCTCGGAGAAAAGGATTTTACGGTGAGTAACACAAAAATCCGTATTTCTCCTTCGTCTCAATGGGGGACACAGGACTGTGGGACGTCCCAAAGCAGTCCCTTGGGTGGGAAACAGACTCCACAGTATAAGTCGTAACCAGGCCTTGCCTATAGGTGCGCTACCGCGCCCTGAAGAATCCTTCTACCCAGACTTGCCTGAGTATGGATATTATAATGTTTAGAGAAAGTATGCAGACTGGACCAGGTTGCCGCCTTACAAACCTGTTCCGCCAAAGCCTGATGCCGAAGCGCCCAGGAAGCACCCACCGCCCTCGTGGAGTGAGCCCTGATTCCCGCGGGAACCACAGCGCCTCTGATGCGGTAGGCCTCCTGAATGGTTAACCGAATCCATCTGGCCAAAGTTGATCTTGAGGCGAAGAGTCCCTTCCTGCGACCCTCAGGGAGGATGAACAGCGTGTCCGTCTGCCGAAAGGATGCCGTCCGTGATACATACCTCCTGAGTGCTCTCCCCAGATCCAGCGTATGGAGAGCTTTCTCCACCCGGTGCATCGGAGCTGGGCAAAATGAGGGCAAAACAATGTCCTCATTGATATGAAATGAGGACACGACCTTTAGCAAAAAAGGTGGTGTTGGCCTGAGCACCACCTTATCGTGATGAAAAAGTAAGTACGGAGCTCGTTAAGATAGTGCCGCCAGCTCCGAGACCTGCCTTATGGATGTTATGGCTACCAAAAACACCACCTTCCAAGAAAGGTATGTCAAGGAAACTTCCTGAAGAGGCTCAAATGGAGATTCCTGCAGAACTCCCAGAACAAGGTTGAGATCCCAGACGTCTAAGGGAGCCCTGTAGGGGGCACTATATGAACAACCCCCTGAATAAAGGTCTTAACCTGTAAAGTAGTAGCAATTCTACCCTGAAAAAGGACAGACAAGGCTGATATTTGTCTTCTAAGAGTGCTTGGCGCAAGGCCTGAATCTAGGCAAGCTTGGAGAAATGCCAGAATGTTGGGAATCGAAAAATGAAGCGGGGAATAACCATGTTCCCCACACCATGTAAAGTAGACCTTCCAAGTATGGTGGTAGATACGAGCCGAGGAGGGTTTTCGGGCGCTAGCCATCGTGGCAGCGACCTTCTGGGAGAATCCGGCCCTGGTCAGGATCCAAGATTCAACGGCCAGGCCGTCAAACACAGACCGCTGAGTTCTGGTGGTAAACTGGGCCCTGGGAGAGAAGGTCCACGTGTTCTGGCAGACGCCAGGGTGCGTCGGCGAGCAGCTGTACCAGCTCTGTGTACCAAGAGCGACGCGGCCAATCCGGAGCGATTAATATCGCTGGGACCCCCTTTATCTTGATCACCCTTGGTAGCAGAGCTAACGGTGAAAACAAGTACGGGAGGTGAAACTGATTCCACGGTAGAACCACGGCGTCCACTGCAATTGCCTGTGGATCCCGGTATCGGGAGACGAAGTTGGGTACCTTGGCGTTTATCCTGGAGGCCATCAGGTTCATGTCCGGTGTTCGCCAGCGTTGGCAAATCTGCTGAAATACGTTGGGATGGAGCGACCATTCCCTGGACGCTATTCCCTGACGGCTGAGGAAATCCGCTGCCCAGTTCTCCTGGAATGTGGACCGCCAATATCACAGAGTGATTTCTTTCTGCCCAGGCCAGAATATGTTTTACCTCGTGCATGGCCGCCTGCTGCGGGTACCTCCCTGATGACTTATGTATGCCACGGCCATGGCATTGTCCGATTGTATCCGGACAGGGTGGCCAGCCAGATGATGGTGAAAATGCCTCAGAGCCAGCCGAACAGCCCGAATCTCTAGAATATTGATCGGGAGGGATGATTCCTGAAGGGACCAAGATCCCTGGGTTGTGTGGCGGCGAAACACTGCTCCCCATCCGAGAAGGCTGGCGTCCGTTGTGACTATCAGCCAATGGACTGGGGGAAAATATCGCCCTGTTGAAGAGTGGTGCTCCTTGTCCACCATGTAAGTGTCTGTCTGACCTGCGGAGACAGACGGCACTAGAGATTGAGAGAGTAAGGGCTCCCATCCCAAGCTGCCAAGAGGGCATGCTGAAGGGGACGGAGATGAAATTGTGCAAACGGCATGGCCTCGATTGCTGCCACCATCCTTCCTAAGACCCTCATGCAAAATCGAATGGTGTGAGAAATCGGCTGGCGAAGGATCCGTACTTCCTAACGGAGAACCTCAGAGATCGTCAGGTCTCTAGACTGATTAGGTCGACCTGAGCCGCCGGAGCTTGCTGCTGTGGCCCAACCTGGGTTGCGAAAGGCCCTAAACCGAGGCTGAAGCGGTCAGCGAAAGGACTGTATTTTTCTGCTGAGGAAGGAAACTGCTTTTCCCTCCTGTAGAATCAGATATGAGCTGATCCAGTCTCTCGCCAAATAATCGGCCACACTGATAAGGTAAGGACGTAAGTAACTTTTTTGAGGTTGAGTCCGCTCGCCATGTCCTCAACCATAAAGCTCTCTAATAGCAATCGCGTTGGCGGCAGCTAGTGCTGCGCAATTTGCCGCATCCATCGAAGCATTAATCAAAAAATCTCCTGCAAGAGCGATCTGATTGGAGATCTCAATTACCTCTGACGGCACATCCGTACCGTGGAGGGCTCTATTTAGAGACTCCGACCAGGATATCATGGCCTTAGCTACCCAGGTCGCTACAAAAGAAGGAGAGAAAGAAGAGCTTGACGCCTCAAACACTGAGCGAGTCAAGCTTTCAATTAGACGGTCCGTCGGATCTCTGATCGAGGAACCATTGGAAAGGGGGAGGAGAGTCTTAGATGCTAAACGCGACACCGGAGGGTCGACCGCAGGAGATTCCGCCCATTTCTTAAGGAGCTCGGGGGCAAAAGGATATCTTGTATTGAGAGCTTTTTGTCCTGAAAAGTGCTTGTCCGGCTTTTCCTGGTGGCGCTGCACTAGTCCTCAAATTCAGGGTGAGCGCCATAAACCTTATGAGTTTGCCTGGCCCGTTTGAAGGACACTTTATGGCCAAAGGCCGAGGTGGATTCAGCATCTACCCCAAGGGGCCGACTGATTGCTTCAATGAGACTGTCAATTGTCTCTTGACAATTAGGTGCCTCCAGATTGAGGGACCCTTCAGAGTCATTGTCCGAACTTTGTTCACTCGCCTCCGCTGGAGAGGGAGAACGCGAAACGGAAGTGATAGATGCTTAGGCCCCGGACGGCACAGGCGACGCTGTGTGGTTTCGCTTCCCCGCGTCCGCCTGGTGAGAGCGCGGCCCCTGCAAGCCGGAGGTTCCTGAGAAATGGCCAAGACGGGTGAACCACTGTCCCTGCCCCTATCGAGAGCTTGAAGGGACTCGATTGCTCTCGTTAATGACACCATATATTGTGACAGAGACAGGGCCCATTCCGGGGGACCTGACGCACTGGGCTCCGTTATAGGGGAGGGCTCCTGGGCACGTTCGGAGTCACAGGCTTCGCAGACCCGATTAGTCTAGGCGTGCGGAAAAGGTACCTACAGGCAATGCATGCGGTATATAGCACCGTGTGTGTCCTAGCCCTTCTGGACATACTGGACCTGTGCCGCAATGATTAGAGGCAACAAAAATAGGGTGCAGCGCAGCGGAGTGCAGAGGCACGCAGCGGAGCGGAGCGTAGTGGAGCTACCAGGCTGGAGGTAATCTGCAGTTGGTAGCACTTACCCCAGTCCTGTGTCCCGGACGTCATTGAATGGCGTGCAGTGGGCGCAGAAGAGGCCACGAAGGCTCGCTGTCTGGTCCTGACTTCAAAAGAAGCGCGCCCAGTTCAGGGGGCATGCCTGAAATAGCTGAGGGCATTTGGGGGAGGGATCCCGGGTCGCGGCCTAGCGCCGGCCAAAGCCGGGAACTAAATTTTCTGCCGGGAACGGCGATTCCGGCCACGGCCTAGCTTCGGCCTAAGCCGGGGGCTAAATTAGCTGCAGGGAGCGGCGATTCGGCCGCGGCCTAGCTTCCGGCCGAAGCTGGGGAGTAAATTTTCGGCGGTGGCCGCCCGAGAGTCGGAGGGCGGGCCCGCCGGAAGATTGCGCTGCTGGGGGCGGAGCTGAGACCGCGGCCTAGTATCCGGCCAAAGCCGGGTACTAAATTTTCGGCGGTGGCCGGCCAAGGGTTGGCCGCTGGAAGTCGACGGGCCTCCGGGGGCGGGACTTTCGCTGCGGCCTGGCTGAAGCCAGGCCCCAAATCTAACCTGCCGCCAGGAGGGCAGTCCATACTCCGGCTCCCTTCCATGCTGCAGGAGCTTGCCGCAGGAGCCCTCCCGGCCCCCCATCCATTGTCCTTCTCTTCAGGTTAGAGGGGGGCTTTGTGGAAAATGACGGTGCAGGCTCCCTAACTCCATCATCCCTTCAGGGGATGAGGAGAGGGACCGTCCGCCTCCTTGCAGCACCGCAGTCTAGCATTGGTGGCGCAGTGGGGGCAGCACGGACTACCTTTTGCCTCTGTACAGCCTAGGGTTTCAATACCCTAGGGTGGTCAGGGCAGAGTCCGGCATTCGTGTCTCACGTTGCGGGAGAGGATACGTGGAGGTGACACTCCACGTGCTCACCCGTTGACGGTTTGGGGAGATCGGACCCCTTCAAAAGGGTCCCTCACCCCTATCTCGTCTTCGTGGGAAAAAAAAAATGGTCTGGATGAAACCAGAAGTGTGCCTCCATCAGACACTAAGCATGAACTGGGTTCGCCTGCGGCCAGTGTCGAGGTGTATACGGCGGAGGAGGAGCTAACCTTTTTTTTATATCTACTTAGTGTCAGCCTCCTAGCGGCAGCAGCATACACACACAGTCCTGTGTCCCCCAATGAGACGAAGGAGAAAATAAGCCATCACCCAGCCCAGACCACAAAAAATGGAAACGCTACAGGTCTCGGAAAATGGCGCCATTTCTATTTTTTTTTTGCAAACTTTTAATTTTTTTTTTCACGACTTAAATAAAACAGAACAAATTGAAGTTTGGTATCTGTGAATGTGTAATGACCTGAAGAATCAAAATGGCTGGGAAGTTTTAGCATTTAGAAAACATGGTAACAAAAAAAAAAACAATTGTAGAATTGCACTTATTTTGCAATTTCATCGCACTTTGAATTATTTCTCAATTTCCAGTACACAAGATGGTAACCAATTGTGTAGTTCAGTAGTTCAAAATTATAACTCGTCCTGCAAAAACAAGTCCTCACACGGCCATATTGACCAAAAAATAAAATAGTAATGCCTCTGGGAATTAAAGGAGCAAAAAACAGAGATGTAAAAACGGAAAACTCCAAGGTCGTGAAGGGGTTAGATCATCATGGTAATGAACTCTTCCTCTTTGTTTTTTTCCATTCTCTTTTAATGAGACTCTTAGGGCCCCGTCACACATAGCGACACACCAGCGATCCCGACAACGATAAGCACTTGTCAGGATCGCTGGTGTGTTGCTACATGATCGCTGCTGAGCTGCCAAACAGGACAGCGACACTGCGGGTAACGTCGCTTAGTTACCCGCAGTGTACGTTGGATACCAGCCCGCTGGTGCAGGGAGCTGGTAACCAAGGTACACATCGGGTTTCCAGGCGCTGCGCGGCGCCTGGAAACCCGATGTGTACCTTGGTTACCAGCTGATCACTGGTCTCCTGCCTGCCACACGCAGCGATGCGTGCTGGCCAGCAGGAGACCAACGATCAAAAAAATGTCCAGGACATTCAGCGACGATCAGCGATACCCAGCGGGGGGGCTGATCGTCGCTGAATGTCACACACAGCGATATCGCTGGGGAGATCGCTGTTGCGTCAAAAAACTAGTGACTCAGCAGCGATCTTGCTAGCGAGATCGCTGTGTGTGACGAGGGCTTAAATCTTCTCATTAATTTGAAACGTGCACCTCTTTTTTTTCCTCTAATCCAGGGGTCCTCAAACTGCGCTCGCCGAGGACATTTATCCGACTCGTCAGCCCTTGGCTAGGCCGACATTGAACGTAACTACATTTCAATACCGGCGGGCCTTGTAATCGAGGGTGGAACTACAAGGCGGCGAGGAAGGACTTGCGGCCTTCCGTATGCAGCAGACGTGATTGTCATCACGCCGCCTGATGATGTCACACCGCCTGTGCCAGAAGAAGACGGAGTCGAGCAGGCACCTCTTCAGAGCAGTGGGGGATATATGTGAGTACTGGTTTTTTTGGTTTTTTTTTTTTTTTTTTTTAACGCCGGGCCTGTCTATCATGCAGACCTATTCTGCCTATTGGGGACCTAATGATGCCTATTGGGACATTTACTTTCATTATTGGGGACCTATACTGCCTATTGGGACATTACCTGCCTATTGGGGACCTATACTACCTATTGGGGGCCTATGCTGCATATTGGGGATCAGTGCTGCATATTGGGGACCAAAACATAGAAAAGCACAGTAAAACAAATGTATAAAAATACTCTGTTGTAAAGAAGTAACAATAAACAGCAAGTGCTAGTAAAAAAAATGATAAAAAACGGTATTTGGTTGATAGGTTTTTTTCAAAAATGTCTACTAAGCCTCTCTACCAAACGTCAAAATAACCATATCAGAGCAGTCCCTAACTGATGTATTTAAAAACCTGGTCATGTGTATAGTACCTCTATGAGCAGGATTCAAACAGGTAATATCTAAGGTGGACACGCTGCAGAGGACGGCCTTTATGTGCATGGGCCACAAGGGAGGGGTGGAAGACCTCTCTAATCTTGCAAAAACAAGAAACCAATTGAATACATAAACATGGGCCATGCACACAGTGAACAAGTCTTTAGGACAGTGTTCACACCACCAAAAGACTGAAACATAGAAAAGCACCATAAAACAAATGTATAAAAATACTCTGTTGTAAAGAAGGAACAGTAAACAGCAAGTGCTAGTAAAAAGATGATAAAACACAGGGTATTTGGTTGATACGTTTTTTTGCAAAAAATGTATACTAAGCCGCTCTACCAAACATCAAGGTATACCCATATCAGAGCAGTCCCTAACTGATGTATTTAAAAACCTGGTCATGTGTATAGTACCTCTACTATTGGGTACTATTGAGGACCAATGCTGCTTATTGGGAACCAATGCTGCATATTGGGGACATATACTGCCCACTGGAATATTTACCTGCCTATTAGGGACCAATGCTGCCTATTGGAGAACTATGCTGCCTATTGGGGACCTCTTGCTGCCTATTGGGACATTTTAACTGCCTATTGAGGACATATGCTGCCTATTGGGGACCATGCTGCCTATAAAGGACATATGCTGCCTATTGGGACATTTACCTGCCTATTGGGGACCTATGCTGCCTATTGGGAACTATGCTGCCTATTGGGGACCTTTGCTGCTATTGGGACATTTAACTGCCTATTGGGACATTTAACTGCCTATTGGGGACCAATGCTGCCTACTGAGGACATATGCTGCCTATTGGGGACATTTACCTGACTATTGGGGACATATGCTGCCTATTGGGATATTTACCTGCCTACTAGGGACCAATGCTGCCTATTCGGGACATTTACCTGCCTATTGGGAACCAATGCTGACTATTGGGGATATTTACCTGCCTATTGGGAACCAATGCTGCCTATTGGGACATCACCTGCCTATTGGGGACCAATGCTGCCTGGACTCTCGCACCACACCAGTCTGAGCCTGAGGTAAAAAGCGGAGTTCCATCAATAAGGGCACTGGTGAGGCTGAAATGATAAGGCTGCATTGATGGGCACTGATCAGACTGCACTGGTAGGCAGTGCAGTCTGTAGGTCTCTATTTTATTGCTGGTATATTGCTTTTGTAGCGCTGTATATATATTGGTATTTTACTGATAGCAATTTGGAATCCCTAGGAAATAATGATATCAAGAAAAAGAAAAATTGCTTCACTTGTTACGACTAGCAGTGATAAATATGGAACCGAACATTGACCAACTCATTAGCCAAAAGCAGGCCCATAGTTCCCATTGAAATACCGGTAAGTTTGTTGATTTAACTTTACTTGTTCTTTATTTTAAATATTGTATTTGTTCCTGTTTTGTTTTTTCTACTTCAAAATAAGTTATGTGCAGTGTGCATAGGAATTTGTTCATCGTTTTTTTAAAACTATATTCTGGCCCTCCAATGGTCTGAGGGACCGTGAACTGGCCCCCTGTTATAAAAGTTTGAGGACCCCTGCTCTAATTCACCAAACATCATTTCAGTATTGATTTGGAAGTCTTAGCATTCGAGATGCCCATGGTAGCTCTCACAGCCTTAACTAACCTATGTGTCTTCTATAGGAATTATGCAAATTGTCTCTTCAGAGAGGAAGAGAGCTAGAACTCTAGTGCCGGTACTCGGGAGTGGAGTGAGCGGCTGCATAGAAATACATGCAGCCGCGCACTCCACTCCCGAGTGCCGGCGCCAGAGCTGGGATTTCACATTTGAATGTCGGACGATTTCCTCGCATGTGTGATCCCGGCCTAAAAAGGAGGATCTGCCTGTGTTTAGAGAGACTCTACATTACAGTAGCCATGGCATCATAGCTACAAATGAATAAATACAGAGCTGCTTCATTGACCATCACTGAACTCTCAAAGATGTTTAGAGAATCCACGTTGGGACAATCAGGCGTTCAGTGGGATGATCCCTGTCCACGCGGTCTAACCTCTGACCTCCTGTGTCTCCACACTGCGGTTTCTCCATATCACCAAAGAAAGTAGAGAAGGAGTAACCCCACTCTTTTGGAGGTCAGATATCATTTTAAAAGAAGGACCAGCCACAGCAACTCCTCACCTGTGCATGCCTCCTCCGGACCCCACAGAAGTTCAACAGTGACTCCGCTTCCAGGACCCAACACTATTGCTACAGACAAGGAGCCGTTCTTCCAGGCAACCGGCCTGGGTAAGTTTGTTCCTTGCTTCCGCTCCTGCTCTTCAGCTTCAGGTTTCCTCAAGGACAGGAAACCAACTGACGTGGGGAAGAGGTGCAGCCCTTTTATTCAGTAGGTTTTCTGTCCTTGTCGGGCGGATCCACGCTCATGTGGTGCGGTCATGGGGGAAAGGAAAATTGCCATTTTTGGGTGTGCAATATAACAAATCTATTTAGCAATAAATGGCCCACATTTGTGGGAGTATTTTGTAGCATAGTAGTCCATGGAAAATATTGAATCCGAAAGGAAACAAAGTTTCCTGACAAATCTGTTGGGTGCACTCATTTATGCTGAACACTATATAATATATATTTTAATAGCATATCCATGCATATAGGGTCCAATGTGACAATATAAATGATATTGACGAGTCTGAAAACACTTATTACCATACCTCTTTCTCTTTATCATTGAGCTTTTCTGTCCCAGGAAGTCCAGTTAAATCTAGAGGAGGAGCACTTCTTCTTCCTAGAACATATATGTTTGTAGCTGTTACTGAGATTGTAGCTGGTACTAAAGTTTTATTCACACAACCATTATCCCGCTCTGTACAAATGATCAAAAATGCATTAGACACGCATATCCTAAATTATCTTTATTTTGTTGATCCTTTTCTAATTATAATCAGTCAAATGTAATAATCAATCTTGTTCAATGTGACAAATGAGTAGTGTGCACTCTAAGGGAGCTTTCACACTGCGCTTTGACCTATGTCTGTTAGTTCTATCCGGGCTTAAGTCCGAACCACCCGCAAAATGGAATTCAGTTCCTATGCGCAGATGGGGTAATTAACTATAATGGTGCCGACAGAGTCAACGTGTGCTCTGTCGTGCATAATTTTCATGTGTACACGCTTACCGGAGGAGGATACTTAGGCCCCTTTCATACATCAGTTTTTTGCCATCAGTCGCAATCCGTCGAATTTTGAAAAAAACGGATCCGGCGACTGATGCCAACGGATCCATTTTTTCTCATTGACTTGTATTAGCGACGGATGGCCTCACGTTTCATCCGTCATTTGCCGGATCCGTCGAAAATTATTTGTCCGGCAGCCGGAGACAATGGACAAAGGAACGTTTTTTGTGTACGTCAAAAAAACGGACAGCGGGTCAGGCGGGGAGTCAGCGCAGCTTAAGTGACGTCAAAGGTAGTCACTGAGGCAGCGCATACTCCCGCCTGACCCGCGGTGAACTGACAGCGTGGGAAAATGTTCAGAAACTTTCCCACGCTAATCAGTTCATCTTTGCTCACGCTGGGAGACTGCGCAGGCAGCTTTACCTTCATTCCTCCGTGGTTTACAGCTGGGCCAGTCGCATTAGCACCGCTCCCAGTTGTAAACTATTTAACCCCTTCAGATGGATTGCGGCGTGGGACTTGACTGTACGGCGGACAGGTATGGGTATATTGTTGCTTTTTTATTTTGTCTTTTTTCCACAAGAACGATGACTTCAGTGTGGAATGGAAGTGTAATAAAAATGGAAAAAATGTGTGTTAATTTATTTAATTAAAAGTCTTTATTCTTAATGTGTGTGTGTTTTTTTTAACCCTTTCAGACTAGTGGATTAATAATTGATAGGTATCTTATTGACAGCTCTCCATTATTAACCAGGCTTAATGTCACCTTGCAATAGCAAGATGACATTAACCCCTTATTACCCCATATGCCACTGCTACAGGGCAATGGGAAGAGAGAGGGAGTAAGTGCCGGAATAGGCGCATCTTACAGATGCGCCTTTTCTGGGGTGGTTGGGGGCAATTTTTTTAGCCAGGGGGGGCCCAAAAACAATGGTCCCTCTCTAGGCTATTCATTTCTGCCCTCAGTCACTGGCTTGCCCTCTCTGGTGGAGAAAATTGCGCGGGAGCCCACGCCAGTTTTTTCCGTGAAATAATCCTTTAATTCAACACTTATAGCTCCAAAATTTTACACACACTACTAACATTATTAGTGAGGGACATTATATATATATATATATATATATATATATATTATATATATATATATATTATAAATTCAACAAAGTTTGGACACACCTTCTCATTTAAAGATTTTTCTGTATTTTCATGACTAAGAAAATTGTAAATTCACAATGAAGGCATCAAAACTATGAATTAACACATGTGGAATTATATACTTAACAAAAAAGTGCGTAACAACTGAAATTATGTCTTATATTCTAGGTTCTTCAAAGTAGCCACCTTTTGCTTTGATGACTGCTTTGCACACTCTTGGCATTCTCTTGATGAGCTTCAAGAGGTAGTCACCGGAAATGGTTTTCACTTCACAGGTGTGCCCTGTCAGGTTTAATAAGTGGAATTTCTGGCCTTATAAATGGGGTTGGGACCATCAGTTGTGTTGTGCAGAAGTCTGGTGGATACACAGCTGATAGTCCTACTGAATAGACTGTTAGAATTTGTATTATGGCAAGAAAAAAGCAGCTAAGTAAAGAAAAACGAAGTGGCCATCATTACTTTAAGAAATGAAGGTCAGTCAGTCCAAAAAATTTGGAAAACTTTGAAAGTGTCCCCAAGTGCAGTTGCAAAAACCATCAAGCGCTACAAAGAAACTGGCTCACATGAGGACTGCCCCAGGAAAGGAAGACCAAGAGTCACCTCTGCTTCTGAGGAAAAGTTTATCCGAGTTACCAGCCTCAGAAATCGCAGGTTTACAGCAGCTCAGATTAGAGACCAGGTCAATGCCACACAGAGTTCTAGCAGCAGACACATCTCTACAACAACTGTTAACCCCTTCACCCCCAAGGGTGGTTTGCAGGTTAATGACCGGGCCAATTTTTACAATTCTGACCACTGTCTCTTTATGAGGTTATAACTCTGGAATGCTTCAACGGATCTTCGCGATTCTGAGACTGTTTTCTCGTGACATATTGTACTTCACGTTAGTGGTAAAATTTCTTCGATATACCTTACGTTTCTTTTTGAAAAAAACGCAAATATGGCGAAAATTTAGAAAATTTTGCAATTTTCAAACTTTGAATTTTTTTTCCCTTAAAACAGAGAAATACGTCACACAAAATAGTTAAGAAATAACATTTCCCACATGTCTACTTTACATCAGCACAATTTTGGAACCAAAATTTTTTTTTGTTAGGAAATTATAAGGGTTAAAAGTTGACCAGTGATTTCTCATTTTTACAACAAAATTTACAAAGCCATTTTTTTAGGGACCACCTCACATTTGAAGTCACTTTGACGGGTCTATATAGCAGAAAATACCCAAAAGTGACATCATTCTAAAAACTGCACCCCTCAAGGTACTCAAAACCACATTCAAGAAGTTTAATAACCCTTCAGGTGCTTCACAGGAGCTGAAGCAACGTGGAAGGAAAAAATGAATATTTAACTTTTTAGCCACAAAAATGATCTTTTACAAACTTTTTTTTATTTTCACAAGGGTAAAAGGAGAAAATGGGCAGATAAAGTTGTTGTGCAATTTCTCCTGAGTACGCCAATACCCCATATGTGGGAGCAAACCACTGTTTGGGCACACGGCAGAGCGCATAAGGGAAGGAGCGCCGTTTGACTTTTTCAAACTAAAATTGGCTGGAGTTGAGATTGGACACCATGTCGTGTTTGGAGAGCCCCTGATACGCCTAAACAGTGGAAACCACCCACAAGTGACACCATTTTGGAAACTAGACCCCCTAAGGAACTTATTTAGATCTGTTGTGAGCACTTTGAACCCCAAAGTGTTTCACAAAAGTTTTAAATGCCTGGGTGTGGAAAAAAAAACAAAACAATTTTCCACAAAAATGATTTTTTAGTCCCAAATTTTAGATTTTCCCAAGGAAATTTGACCCCAAAAGTTGTTGTCCAATTTGTCCTGAGTACGCTGATACCCCATATGTGGGGGGGGGGGGGGAACTGTTTGGGCGCACGGCAGGGCTTGGAAAGGAAGCAGTAAGGTTTTGGAATGCAAACATTGATGGGGGTCATGTTCCATTTGTAGTGCCCCAGATGAGCCTGAACAGTGGAAACCCCCCACAAGTGACCCCATTTTGGAAGATAGACCCCATAAGGAACTTATCTAGATCTTTGGTGAGCACTTTGAACCCCCAAGTGCTTCACACAAGTTTATAATGCCCGGGCATGAAAATAAAAAATCCTATTTTTTTCCCACAAAAATTATCTCTTAGTCACTAATTTTTTATTTTCCCATAGGTAACAGGAGAAATTGGACCACAAAAGTTGTTGTCCAATTTGTCCTGAGTACGCTGATACCCCATATGTGGGGGGAACCACTGTTTGGGCGCATGGCAGAGCTCGGAATGGAAGGAGCACCATTTGACTTTTTCCAACCAAAATTGGCGCCATGTTGCATTTGGAGAGCCCCTGATGTGCCTAAACAGTGGAAACCCCCCACAGTGACACCATTTTGGAAACTAGACCCCCTAAGGAACTTATCTAGATCTTTGGTGAGCAATTTGAACCCCCAAGTGCTTCACACAAGTTTATAACGTAGAGCCGTAAAATTAAAAAATCATTTTTTCCACAAAATTATCTTTTCACCCCATTTTTTATTTTCCCAAGGGTTACAAGACTCCAAAAGTTATTGTGCAATTTGTCCTGAGTATGCTGATACCCCATATGTGGGGGTAAACCACTGTTTGGGTGCATGGCAGAGTTTGGAAGGGAAGGAGCGCCGTTTGACTTTTTCAACGCAGAATTGGCTGGATGCCATGTCGTGTTTGGAGAGCTCCTGATCTGCCTAAACAATGGAAACCACCCACAAACGACACCATTTTGGAAACAAGACCCCTCAAGGAACTTATCTAGATGTGTGATGAGCACTTTGAACCCCAAAGTGCTTCACAGAAGTTTATAACGTACAGACGTAAATTAAAAAATCTTTTTTTTTTTTTTTTACAAAATGATTTTTTCGCCCCAAATATTTTATTTTCACAAGGGTAACAGGAGAAATTGGACCCCAAAAGCTGTTGTCCAATTTGTCCTGAGTACGCTGATACCCAATATGTGTGAGAAAACGACTGTATGGGTGCACGTCTGGATTCGGAAGGGAAGTAGTGACGTTTTGGATTGCAGACTTTGATGGAATGGTCTGGGGCGTCATGTCGCATTTGGAGAGCCCCTGATGCGCCAAAACAGTGGAAACCCCCCACAAGTGACCCCATTTTGGAAAATAGACCCCATAAGGAACTTATCTAGAAGTGTGGTGAGCGCTATGAAGCGCCAAGTGCTTCACAGAAGTTTTATAACATACAGCTGTAAAAACAAAAAAAAAAAAATCATTTTTATTTTTACAAAAATGATTTTGTCGCCCCCAGTTTTTTATTTTCCCAAGGGTAACAGAAGAAATAGGACAAATTGCACAATAACTCTTGTGGTCCAGAGTACGCTGATACCCCATATGCGGGGTAAACTACTGTTTGGGCGCATGGCAGAGCTCAGAAGTGAAGGAGCACCGTTTGACTTTTTCAACGCAGAATTGGCTGGAATTGAGATCAGACGCCATGTCACATTTGGAGAGCCCCTGATGTGCCTAAACAGCAGAAACCCCCCAATTCTAACTCCAACCCTAACCCCAACACACCCTAACCCTAGTCCCAACCCTAACCACAAACCTAACCCTAACACACCCCTAACCCTAATCCCAACCCTAACGTTAGCGCCAACCCTAACCCTAACTTTAGCCGCAACCCTAACCCTAACGGGAAAATGGAAATAAATACATTTTTAAATTTTATATTTTTTCCCTAACTAAGGGGGTGATAAAGGGGGGTTTGATTTACTATTATAGCGGGTTTTTATGATTGGCAGCTGTCACGCTAAAAGACGCTTTTTATTGCAATAAATAGTTTTTTGCATCACCACATTTTGAGAGCTATAATTTTTGCATATTTTGGCCCACAGAGTCATGTGAGGTCCTATTTTTGCGGTACGAGTTGACGTTTTTATTGGTACTATATTTGAGCACGTGACATTTTTTGATCGCTCTTTATTTCGATTTTTGGAGGTTAGAATGAACAAAAATCAGCAATTCATGAATTTCATTTGGGGGAGGCGTTTATACTGTTCCGCGTGTGGTAAAATTGATAAAGCAGTTTTATTCTTTGGGTCAGTACAATTACAGCGATACCTCATTTATATCATTTTTTATGTTTTGGCGCTTTTATAGAATAAAATCAATTTTATATAAAAAATTATTATTTTTGCATCGCTTTATTCTGCGAGCTATAACTTTTTTATTTTTTCGCTGATGATGCTGTATGATGGCTCGTTTTTTGCGGGACAATATGACGTTTTCAGCGGTACCATGTTTATTTATATCGGTCTTTTTGATCGCGTGTTATTCCACTTTTTGTTCGGCGGTATGATGATAAAGCATTGATTTTTTGCTTAGTTTTTTTTTTTTTTTTTAAGGGGTTCACTAAAGGGGTCAACTAGCGGACAGTTTTATAGGGGGGGTCGTTATGGACGCGGCGATACCAAATATGTGTACTTTTATTGTTTTGTTTTTTTTATTTACAGGAAGAAATGAATTTATTGGGGAATATTTTTTTATATGATTTTTTTACCACTTTTTATTTTTTTTACTTTTTTACTTTGTCCCAGGGTGGGACATCACAGTATTTTATAAGATCGCTGGTGTGACAGTGTGCACAGCACACTGTCACACCAGCGATCGCTCTGGCATCGCTGCCGGCTTCCTCAGCGCCTGCTCTCACTAGGCACTGAGGAAGCCGCCTCCCTGCAGGACCCCGGCGCCATCTTGGATCCGGGGACCTAGAGGGATCATGTTTGATCGCGGTGTGCCAGGGGTTAGGCTAAGTGCACACGTTCAGGAATGTTTGCAGAATATTCCTGAGAAAAAACTGATTTTTTTCGCGGTAAAAATGCACGGTTTTGTGCGGATTTTGCGTGCTTTTGGTGCAGTATTTTGAGCGGATTTGACGCGTTTTTACCGCGATTTTCCCTGAGCTTTCTAGGTCAATAATATAGTGGGAAAAACGCTAGAATTCCGCGAAATTAATGAACATGTTGCTATATCTTCCGAGATGCGTCTTTTTTGCAGAAAAAACCGCACCATGTGCACAAAAATTGCGGAATTCATTCTAAATGATAAGATGCTTAATTCATGCGTTTTTGACGCGTTTTTTCCCGCGAAAAAAAAGCAAATAATCCTGAACGTGTGCACTTAACCTTAATGTGCCGGGAGCAGTCCGTGACCGCTCCTGACACATAGTGCTGGGTGTCAGCTGTGATACACCCGGGAGCGCAGCTGATCGCCCATGACGTACTATTCCGTCCATGGGAATTAGGTCCAGGGTCACATGGACGGAATAGTACGTCGGATGGAATAAAGGGGTTAAGAGGAGACTTTGTGCAGCAGGCCTTCATGGTAAAATAGCTGCTAGGAAACCACTGCTAAGGACAGGCAACAAGCAGAAGAGAATTGTTTGGGCTAAAGAACACAAGGAATGGACATTAGACCAGTGGAAATCTGTGCTTTGGTCTGATGAGTCCAAATTTGAGATGTTTGGTTCCAACCACTGTGTCTTTGTGAGACGCAGAAAAGGTGAACGGATGGACTCTACATGCCTGGTTCTCACCGTGAAGCATGGAGGAGGAGGTGTGATGATGTGAGGGTGCTTTACTGGTGACACTGTTGAGGATTTATTCAAAATTGAAGGCATACTGAACCAGCATGGCTACCACAGCATCTTGCAGCGGCATGCTATTCCATCTGGTTTGCGTTTAGTTGAACCATCATTTATTTTTCAACAGGACAATGACCCCAAACACACCTCCAGGCTGTGTAAGGGCTATTTGACGAAGGAGAGTGATGGGGTGCTATGCCAGATGACCTGGCCTCCACAGTCACCAGACCTGAACCCAATCGAGATCGTTTGGGGTGAGAAGGACCGCAGAGTAAAGGCAAAAGTGCCAGCAAGTGCTAAGAATCTCTGGGAACTCCTTCAAGATTGTTGGAAGACCATTTCCGGTGACTACCTCTTGAAGCTCATCAAGAAAATGCCAAGAGTGCTCAAAGCAGTCATCAAAACAAAAGGTGGCTACTTTGAAGAACCTAGAATATAACACATAATTTCAGTTGTTACACACTTTTTTGTTAAGTATATAATTTCACGTGTTAATTCATAGTTTTGATGCCTTCAGTGTGAATTTACAATTTTCATAGTTATGAAAATACAGAAAAATCTTTAAAAAAGGTGTGCCCAAACTTTCGGTCTGTACTGTATATATATATATATATATATCTACACACACACACTATGTGTATACATGTATTCTATCTATTCTATTTTAACCTTATAGTGTGAAATGAAAACACGGATTTTGGTAAGACCTTACCTGTAAAATCCTTTTCAGCGAAGGAAGGATTGGAGACACTAGTCATTACTAGTGGGTAGGCGGAGCCCAGATAGGATAGACACCTCCAGCTCGGGCTCCTCCTACTCCAGCTCTCCAGGCGTACACAAGCTAAGGAAGAGCAAATATCACCAGCGGAGCAACATAACCCCTTCTGAAGGACTTCAGAGAAAAAAACACAAGAATACAGGTTATGCATGCAACAGGCAAAAAAACCACACAGTTCCAGGTACTACTCACTGAACCTGACTACTGCGATGAGCTGGCAATGCTGGAACAGAGCCTTAGCGCGCCGACCTCAGCTCAGATAATCGCTATCAGAGAAGGGTCACGCTGCATCTGAAACACAACAACACACTTCTGCCATGGGAGGGAGCTGTGTCTCCCTTCCTTCCTTCGCTGAAAAGGATTTTACAGGTAAGGTCTTACCAAAATCCGTGTTTCAGCAGCAGATTGGAAGGAAGGGAGACACTAGTCATTACTAGTGGGACGTCCCAAAGCAGTCCAGAAATTAAGGGTGGGAAAACAAAACCAAAAAAGGCAGATCCCAACAACCTAGGTAAATGCGCAACAAGCGCTAAACACAAGTTAACGAGAACTTTAAACTACAGCCGCCTGCAGAACCCTTCGTCCTAAGGCCGCATCAGCGGAAGCACTGACGTCCACCTTATAAAATTTTGTAAACGTGTGGACGGAGCGCCAGGTCGCCGCCCGGCAGAGCTGAGCTGCCGAGGCCCCTTGATGAAAGGCCCACGATGAGGCCACAGCCCTCGTGGAGTGAGCTCGAATCTTGATCGGGCAAGGTTCGCCCTTAAGTCGGTAAGCCTCTAAAATGGCCGACAGAATCCAACGAGCTATAGAGTCCTTGGAAGCTTGTTGACCACGCCGACGACCTGCTGGAATCACAAACAGAGAGTCCGATTTCCGAAAACCTTGAGTAATCGACAAATAGAACTTCAAAGCCCGCACCAAATCCAATGTGTGCAAGGCCCGTTCCTTCGCATTCCTCGGCTCCGGGCAGAGCGAGGGCAACACAATATCCTGGTTAACATGAAATTGCGATACCACCTTAGGTAGAAAGTCGCCCCGTGTGCGAAGCACTACGCGATCCGGGTAAAACTCCAGGAAAGGAGGCGAGCAAGAAAGAGCCGCCAACTCAGAAACCCTTCTCAAAGAGGTGACCGCCACAAGGAAGGCAACCTTCCAAGAGAGCAAAGAAAGGTTAGCAGAGCCCATGAGCTCAAAAGGCCCACGCTGAAGAGCCTCCAAGACAAAATTGAGCCGCCAAGGAGACACAGGCGCCTTCTGCGGCGGAAACTGACGGGCTACTCTGTGAAAAAAGGAACGCACGTCCCTACGCGAGGCGATAGCCTTCCGAAACAGCAAGGACAGAGCAGAAACCTGACCCTTCAGGGTGCTAACTGCCAAACCCTTGTCCAGCCCGTACTGCAGAAAAGCCAACAAATTGGGAATGGAAAAAATCCTCGGGTTCCTTGAAGAACCCGAACACCACGAAAAGAAGACTTCCCAAGTCTTGTGATAAATCCTAGTAGTAGCCGGACCTCTGGCAGCTCGCAGAGTGGCAATGACTTCGGCTGAAAAACCTCGACGGGTCAATATTTCGGTCTCAAGAGCCACGCCTTCAAACCAAGAGACTTCAGGTCCGGATGACGAACGGGCCCCTGGGTTAACAGGACCGGGCGAAGAGGAAGTGGAAATGGAGGTGCTGCCAAAAGCGACACCAGTGTCGAGAACCACGTCCTCCTTGGCCAATCTGGGCTATCAACATAGCCGGGATTCTCTCCAGCCTGATCCGACGCAGCACTAGAGGAAGCAAAGATATCGACGGAAACACATAGATTAGCGCGAATTGGTCCCACGGAGCCACCAGAGCATCCACCGCCACAGCCTTCGGGTCCTTGTACCTGGACATGAAGGTCGGTAACTTGGCATTGAACCTGGAGGCCATCAAATCCACTTGGGGAGTTCCCCAACGGGAGCACAGTAGTGCAAAAATTTCCGGATGAAGACTACATTCTCCGGGATCCATCTTTTCGCGACTGAGGAAGTCCGCCGTGGTATTCTGAACTCCTGGAATGTGGATCGCAGAGATGGCTGGCACTCTGGCCTCGGCCCAAACCAGGATCCGCGACACCTCCTCCATGAGCCTGGAACTCCTCGTCCCGCCTTGATGGTTGATATACGCGACCGCCGTCGCGTTGTCTGTCTGCACTCGGACTGGCAGACCGCTCAAAGGGACGGTCCAGTGATGGAGGCAAAGGAAAATTGCCCTCAATTCCAGGATGTTGATCAGCAGAACAGACTCTTCCGACGACCATACTCCCTGAATCCAGAGATCGTTCCAGACACCCCCCCAGCCCGTCAGGCTGGCATCGGTGGTTATGACCGACCACCTCGGAGGGAGGAATGACTTCCCCAGGGATAATGCTTCCGGACGTAACCACCATCCTAGAGACTCTCTCAACCTGTGAGAGATGATGACACTGCAATCCAGCGAAGCCAGCGATCGATCCCAACGGCTCAGAATGAGTCTTTGGAGGGCCCTGGAATGAAACTGGGCAAACGGAAGAGCCTCCATGGACGCCACCATCAAACCCAGAAGGCGCATACACTTTCGAAGGGACATCGCTGTCGAAGACTTCAAAACCTGTACATGTCGAAGGAGACATGCTCGCTTGTCTGGAGGTAGGGACACCACTGCTCGTACCGTGTCGAAATGCATCCCCAAAAACAGGATTGACTGCGACGGTTCCAGAGACGACTTCTCCCAATTGACCAGCCACCCGAAGTCCTCCAGGAGCTGAAGGGACAGATTGCGAGCCGTCACTGCCTCCTCCCTTGAGGACGCCACAATCAAAAGGTCGTCCAGGTAGGGAAGAATCGTAACCCCCTGTCTTCGAAGAATTGCCATGAGAGGCGCCAGAATTTTTGTAAAAACTCTGGGCGCTGAGGCCAACCCGAATGGCAGAGCCACAAACTGGTAATGGTCCTGACCTATGGCAAAACGAAGGAAGCGTTGGTGAGCCCTTCCGACGGGAACATGCAAATAAGCGTCGCGAATGTCGATTGACACCAAAAAGTCGTTATGCGACAGGGCTGCCACAACGGAGCGAAGCGACTCCATGCGGAATTTCCGGGTGTGGACATGCCGATTCAATCTTTTGAGATCCAGAATGGGGCGAAATTTGTCCTCCTTTTTGGGGACCACAAAAAGGTTGGAATAAAATCCTTGTCCCCGGTCCACTGGCGGAACCGGTATCACCACACCCTTCCGCAGAAGGGATTCGACCTCTCGCAGTAGAGCGGCAAATAGCTCGGGCTCCGACGGAATGCGAGATTGGCAAAAACTGTCCGGGGGTCGAGAAGAAAACTCTATGAAGTAGCCTGTCGACACGACCCGCGTTACCCAGGCGTCCGGAACGTGGGAAACCCAAGTCGATTCGAATTGGAGCAGGCGCCCCCCCACTCGAGAGCCCTCAAGTGGAACCCTGGCGTCAGTCCGCCTTAGCGGGCTTTTTGTCTGCTCCCCGCTTGTCTTGACGGAAACTTTGTTTCCAGGGAGTGCGGGATTTCTGAGAGGTCTTTTTTCCCGAAAAAGAGGGACGACCCGATCCCCAAGAGGACTGACCGAACCGTCCCCTAGACCGAAAGGATCGCCGACCACTACCGGCACTAGGCCTGCCCGGCGTAGAAGCCATAGCTCTTCGCTGCGGTAAAGCTGCTTCTTTTGCCTTTGCCTTGGCAATCAGTTCTGTGAGGTCAGATCCAAATAGCTGACCACCCTTGTAAGCTAAAGATAGCAAACCTTGCTTGGAAACCGCGTCCCCGGTCCACTGTCTAAGCCACAGTGCTCTTCTGACTGTGACCGCCGAGGATTGCGCCCTTGACAGCAGTGACGCAGTATCCAGACCTGCATCATAGCCATATCGGGCTGCAGTATGCCCCAGGGATAGCGCCTCCGGACGTAACCACCATTTCAGAGACTCTCGTACCCTGTGGAAGATGATGACACTGCAATCCAGTGAAGTCTGCGCTCGATCCCAACGGTTCAGAATGAACCTCTGGAGGGCCCTGGAATGAAACTGAGCAAATGGAATTGCTTCCATGGACGCCACCATCAGACCCATAAGGCGCATACAGCTTCGAAGGGACATTGCTGTCGAAGACTTCATAACCTGTGCATGTCGAAGAAGATATGCTTGCTTGTCTGGAGGCAGGGATACCACTGCTCGTACCGTGTCGAAATGCATTCCCAAAAACAGGATTGACTGCGACAGTTCCAGAAATGACTTCTCCCAATTGACCAGCCACCCGAAGTCCTCCAGGAGCTGAAGGGATAGATTGCGAGCAGTTACCACTTCCTCCTTGGAAGACGCCACAATCAGAAGGTCGTCCAGGTAGGGAAAAATCGTGACGCCCTGTCTTCGGAGAATCGCCATGAGAGGCGCCAGAATTTTTGTAAAAACTCTGGGCGCTGAGGCCAACCCGAATGGCAGAGCCACAAACTGGTAATGGTTCTGGCCTATGGCAAAACGAAGGAAGCGTTGGTGAGCCCTTCCAATTGGAACGTGTAAATAAGCGTCGCGAATGTCGATTGACACCAAAAAGTCGTTCCGTGACAAGGCTGCTACAACGGAGCGAAGCAACTCCATGCGAATTTTTGGGCGTGGACATGCCGATTCAATCTTTTGAGATCCAGGATGGGGCGAAATCTGTCCTTCTTTTTGGGGACCACAAAGAGGTTGGAATAAAATCCTCTTCCCCTGTCCTCTGGCGGAACCGGTACTACTACACCCTTCTGCAAAAGGGAGTCGACCTCTCGCAGCAGAGCAGCACAAAACTCGGGTTCTGACGGAATGCGAGACTGGCAAAAACTGTTCGGGGGTCGAGAAGAAAACTCTATGAAATAGCCTGCCGACACGACCCGCGTTACCCAGGTGTCCGGAACGCGGGAAAGCCAAGTCGCTTTGAACTGGAGCAGGCGACCCCCCACTCGAGAGCCCTCGAGTGGGACCCTGGCGTCAGTCCGCCTTGGCGAGCTTCTTGTCAGCTTCCCGCTTGTCTTGACGGAAATTTTGTTTCCAGGGGTGTGCGGGATTTCTGAGAGGACTTCTTTCCCGAAAAAGAGGGACGACCCGATCCCCAAGAGGACTGACCAAATCGTCCCCTGGACCGAAAGGACCGCCGAGCACTACTGGCACTAGGCCTGCCAGACGCAGAAGCCATAACCCTTCGCTGCGGTAAAGCCGCTTCTTTTGCCTTTGCCTTGGCAATCAGTTCTGTGAGGTCAGATCCAAATAGCTGACCACCCTTGTAAGCTAAAGATAGCAAACCTTGCTTGGAAACCGCGTCCCCGGTCCACTGTCTAAGCCACAGTGCTCTTCTGACTGTGACCGCCGAGGATTGCGCCCTTGACAGCAGTGACGCAGTATCCAGACCTGCATCATAGCCATATCGGGCTGCAGTCTCCAACAATTCGAGGAGCCCATCTACCTCGGATAACGGAGATCTATCTTGCCACGCCTTCCGTAGACGGACCAACCAGCTCAGGGAAGCTTTACAAGCACACATGGATCCTAGCACCGCTCTGAATCCATGACCCGCGACCTCGTAGATGGATTTCGCCACCATCTCCGTTTTTCTGTCCAGCGGATCCTGCAGACTCGCCTTCCCTTTAACAGGGAGTAAAGAGGATTTGCTAAGCTGGGATAAAGGAACATCAACTTCAGGAGAAGGAATCCAATTATCAATCAACTCCGTCGAACACAGATACAGTGCCTCAAAAAACCGTGTCCCCTGAAAACGTTTATCTGGACACAGGCGTTCCTTCTCCACTGCCCCATTAAGCTCGTCCAGAGATGGTAATGCCGATCGCGACTTATGCGCCTCCTGAAACATCCGGGCCGACTTACCAGGACGTCTAGTTACCTCCTCCGGTAACTGTAACGCCTCCCTCATGGCCCCAATAAAAGCCTCTGTTCGGCTCAAAAAAAGAGGCAGAATGCCCCTGCCGATCCTCCTTATCCGAATCGGATAACTCCCCATCTGAGCTTGAAGGGGAACCCTCTCCGTATTCCATATCAGAGATCTCTGATTCGCTACGCGGGAAGGAAGGTACCGGCCTGTGTCGCTTCCTGTCATGAGAGGATCTAGCTGACACCCAATAACCTAAAAGGTCAGACAGGCCATCAATAGAACGAGCGAGGGCATCCATTTTGGCATCACTGCAACCTCCGACCGCTGCGCTTGACGCCGTCGAGGTCTGCGTATCAGATACGCGCGACTGATCCTGTAGCGGATCTGGGAGACGGTCCGCACCTTCTGGACCCTGATCCGACATGCCCTCACACAGTATATGGCAGGTCAAAACCTGTCAGTAACTAGAAAAAAGTGTGGTTTCTTAAGTGGACGAAACAAGAACGCTGAAGGGTTAAGACTCTTGAAGGGGAGAGCTACCCCAGCTGTCCCTCAATTTAAAATATCAGCAGAATATGTCAGCAGTATAATTAACCCTTTATGTTCTGATCCAAACTGGAATAGAACCTACGGCGGGTAGTTGCTGGATTCTTGCGCTGAAAGGGTTAACCATCCAATAGGGTTAATGTCGCAGGCTCCCCATAACCCCCTTTTAAAATGAAAAGGGTGTGCGAGCCCCAGACAAAACAAGGTCTCTATATGAGACCGCAGCTGCAGGATAGCGCAATCTGCCACTTTGTTACACAGAAAGGTCCTGCGCTGTGGGGGTGAGGACGTTAAGCTACTCACTCACCCAGCTGGCCGCGGTGATGTTCTCTGTTAGTCGGGAGAAGCGGAGCATGAGGAGCCCGGGAAGCCTAGTAATGGCCGCCGTGCTGAGAGAAACCGGAAGAGAAGCACAGTAAAAATCGCGCGCTCAGAGCGCTTCCTGTCACAAGAAGATCGGGAAGCGCGAAGCCACGCCGCCGGCTTCAAAAAAAGAGCGCAAACTCCTCCGCTCTCTGCTCCCAAACATGTCACATGTAACAGTGGCTGCCGCAGCAGCCGCTGAAGCACTCACATACATTAAAAATGTGGAGTACTCACCAGCTGAGCGCCACAGGGACCCCCAGGGGTTTGTGGCGCTGTGCCCATCGCTTCCCCCCAGGGCGGGGAACGCAGTGACCCCAGATGCGCGGTTTGCGTCCCCGCCAGGGAAGCAACCCTCATCCCCCAGGGCCGGCAGGGTTCTGCAGGGACCACCTTACAGGGTAATACAGATCCGCCAAGGGAGAGGTGGGAATCCAGCAGCGCTGAGACCCCTGAGACCTCAAGACCACTTCTGGTGATCCAAGTCTCTTGTCCGATGAAAATAAAAAAATCTTCTGAGGAGCTGCTTCCAGCAGCGACTATCCTCTGAGACCTCAAATTTTAGACTGGTGAGCTGGAGTAGGAGGAGCCCGAGCTGGAGGGGCCGGTCAACACTCTTTTTTAATCTGAGGTGTCTATCCTATCTGGGCTCCGCCTACCCACTAGTAATGACTAGTGTCTCCCTTCCAATCTGCTGCTGAAAATGGATCCATAAAAAACAGATGAAAAAACTGATGCGACAGATCTGTTTTTCCGATGGATCCGCTAGTCGGATCCGTTGAAAAGACGGATTTTGGTAAGACCTTACCTGTAAAATCCTTTTCAGCGAAGGAAGGAAGGGAGACACAGTCATTACTAGTGGGTAGGCGGAGCCCACACAGGATAGAACACCTCAGATTAAAAAAGAGTGTTGACCGGCCCCTCCAGCTTTTGCTCCTCCTACTCCAGCTCTCCAGTCCGTACACAAGCTAAGGAAGAGCAAATATCACCAGCGGAGCAACATAACCCCTTCTGAACCTGACCACTGCGATGAGCTGGCAATGCTGGAAACAGAGCCTTAGCGCGCCGACCTCAGCCCAGATAATCGCTATCAGAGAAGGGTCACGCCGCATCTGAAAACACAACAACACACTTCTGCCATGGGAGGGAGCTGTGTCTCCCTTCCTTCCTTCGCTGAAAAGGATTTTACAGGTAAGGTCTTACCAAAATCCGTCTTTCAGCAGCAGATGGAAGGAAGGGAGACACAGTCATTACTAGTGGGACGTCCCAAAGCAGTCCAGAAATTAAGGTGGGCAAAAAATCAAAAGAGGCAGATTCCCAACAACCTAGATAAATGCGCAACTAGCGCTAAATACAAGTTCACAAGAACTTTAAACTACAGCCGCCTGCAGGACCCTACGTCCCAAGGCCGCATCAGCGGAAGCACTAACGTCCACCTTATAAAATTTGTAAACGTGTGGACGGAGCGCCAGGTCGCCGCCCACAGAGCTGAGCTGCCGAGGCCCCTTGATGAAAGGCCCACGATGAACCCACAGCCCTCGTGAGTGAGCTTGAATCTTAATCGGGCAAGGTTCACCTCTTAAGTCGGTAAGCCTCTAAAATGGCCGACCGAATCCAACGAGCTATAGAGTCCTTGGAAGCTCGTTGACCACGCCGACGACCTGCTGGAATCACAAACAGAGAATCCGATTTCCGAAAACTTTGAGTAATAGACAAATAGAACTTCAAAGCCCGCACTAAATCCAATGTGTGCAAGGCCCGTTCCTTCGCATTCCTCGGCTCCGGACAGAGCGAGGGCAACACAATATCCTGGTTAACATGAAATTGTGACACCACCTTAGGTAGAAAATCGCCCCGTGTGTGGAGCACTACGCGATCCTGGTGAAAACTCCAGGAAAGGAGGCGAGCAAGAAAGAGCCGCCAACTCAGAAACCCTTCTCAAAGAAGTGACCGCCACTAGGAAGGCAACCTTCCAAGAGAGCAAAGAAAGGCTAACAGAGTCCATAGGGTCAAAAGGCCCATGTTGGAGAGCCTCCAAGACAAGATTGAGCCGCCAAGGAGACACAAGCGCCTTCCGCGGCGGAAACTGACGTGTTACTCCGCGAAAAAAAGGAACGTACTCCCTACGCGAAGAGATAACCTTCCGAAACAGCAAGGACAGAGCAGAAACCTGACCCTTCAGAGTGCTAACTGCCAAACCCTTGTCCAGCCCGTACTGTAAAAAGGCCAACAAATTGGGAATGGAAAAAATCCTCGGGTTCCTTGAAGAACCCGAACACCACGAAAAAAGGCCCCCAATCTTGTGATAAATCCAGTATAGCCGGACCTCGGCAGCTCCAAGTGGCAATGATTTTCGGTTTAAAAAAACCTTGACGGGTCAAGATTTTCGGTCTCAAGAGCCACGCCGTCAAAAACGCAAGACTTCAGGTCCGGAGACGAATGGGCCCTTGGTTAACAGGTCCGGGCGAAGAGGGAGAGGAAGTGGGGGCGCTGCCAAACACCCACGTCGAAACCCGTCCCCTTGGCCAATCCGGGCTACCAACATGCCGGGACTCCTCCATCTGATTAACCAACACCAAGGAATAAGGATTCGGCGGGAAACATAAATTAGCTCAATTGGTCCCCAGGGGAGCCACCAGAGCCCCACCGCCACACCTTCGAGTCCTTTACCTGGACATGAACGCGGTAACTTGCATTGAACCTGGAGCCATCAAATCCACTTGGGGTTCCCCAACGGGAGCACAGCATGCAAAAATTTCCGGTAAACTCCACTCCGGGTCCCTTTTTCGCGACGAGGAATCCGCTGTGAATTCTGAACTCCTGGAATGGGAATCGCGAGATGGCTGCCCCTGGCCTCGGCCCATAATAGGATCCGAGACCCCCCACAAAGCCGAAGCTCCCGTCCCACCTTGATGGATGATATACCACCGCCTGCCCGTTGTCTTCTGCACTCGGATGGTACAAAACCCGCTAAAGGGACCGTCCAGGTTGGAGGCAAAGGAAAATTGCCCTCAATTCCAGATTTGATCGGCAGGCAGCTCTTCCCGAACCAAACCCCCGAATCCAGAGATCGTTCCAACCCCCCCCACCCGTCCGCTGGCATCGGTGTTAGACCGACCACCTCGGGGGAGGAAGGACTTCCCCAGGGATAACGCTTCCGGACGTAACACCCCAGAGACTCTCGCACCCTGTGGGAGATTATGACACTGCAATCCAGCAAAGCTTGCGACGATCCCAACGGTTCAAAAGGGCATTTGAGAGCCCGGAAGAAATTGGGCAAACGGAAGTGCCTCCATCGACGCCACCAACCAAGCCCAAAGGCGCTACACCTTCGAAGGGCATTGCTGCGAAGACTTCAAACCGGGCATGTCGAAGAAGATATCTTCTTGTCGGAGGCAGGATACCACGCTCTACCGTGCGAAATGCATCCCCAAAAAAAGGATTGACGCGACGGTTCCAGAACGACTTCTCCCAATTGACCAGCCCACCCGAAGTCCCCAAGGCTGAAGGGAAATTGCGAGCCGCACCGCCTCCTACTTCGAGGACGCCACAACAAAAGGTCGTCCATAGGAAAAATCGTAACCCCCTGTCTTCGAAGGATCGCCATGAGAGGTCCAAATTTTTGTAAAAACTCTGGGTGCAGCCAACCCGAATGGCAGGGCCCAAACTGGTAATGGTCCCTACCTATAGCAAAAAAAGGAAGCGTTGGTGGGCCCTTCCGACGGAAACAGCAAATAAGCTCGCAATGTCGATTGACAAAAAAAAGCGTTCTGCACAGGCCCCCCCCAACCGGCAATGACCCATGCGGAATTTCCGGGTGCGGACATGCCAATTCAATCTTTTTTGAGATCCAAGAATGGGCAAATTTGTCCTCCTTTTGGGGACCACAAGAGTTGGAATAAAAACCCTCTTCCCCGTCCCCGGCGGAACCGGTACCACCACACCCTTCTGCAGAAGGAATCGACCTCCCGCAGTAAGGCGCAAATACTCGGGCTCTGACGGAATGCGAGATTGGACAAAAACTGTCCGGGGGCAGAAGAAACTCTATGAAGTAGCCTGCCGACACAACCCGCGTCACCCAAACGTCCGAAACGCGGAACCCAAGTCGATTCGAATTGGAGCAGCGACCCCCCACTCGAGAGCCCTCGAGTGAGGCCCTGGCGTCAGTCCGCCTTAGCGGGCTTTTTGTCAGCTTCCCGCTTGTCTTGACGAAGCTCTGTTTCCAGGGAGTGCGGGATTTCTGAGAGGTCTTTTTTCCTGAAAAAGATGGACGACCCGATCCCCAAGCGGCTGACCGAACCGTCCCCTTGACCGAAAGGACAGCCGACTACTACCGGCACTAGGCCTGCCAGAACGCAGAAGTCACAGCTCTTCGCTGCGGTAAAGCCGTTTCTTTTGCCTTTGCCTTGACAATCAGCTCCGTGAGGTCAGAACCAAATAGCTGACCACCCTTGTAAAACTAAAGATAGCAAACCTTGCTTGGAAACCGCGTCCCCGCTCCACTGTCTAAGCCCACAGTGCCTCCTGACTGTGACCGCCGAGGATTCCGCCCTGGACAGCAGTGACGCAGTATCCAAACCTGCATCACTGCCATATCGGCTGATCCTCCAACAACTTGAAAAGCCCATCTACCTCGGAAAGCGGGGATCCATCTTGCCACGCCGCCGTAAGACGGTCCAACCAGCTCAGGGAAGCTTTACAGCAAAACATGATCCTAGTACTGCTCTGAATCCATGACCCGCGGCCTCGTAGATGGATTTCGCCGCCATCTTTCCCTTTTTCTGTCCAGCGGATCCTGCAGACTCGCCTTCCCTTTAACAGGAAGTAATGAGGATTTGCTAAGCTGGATAAAGGGACATCCACTTCAGGAGAAGGAATCCATATCAATCAACCCGTCGAACACGGATACAGTGTCTCAAAAAAACCGTGTCCCCTGAAAACATTTATCTGGACACAGCGTTCCTTCTCCACGCCCCATTAAGATCATCCAAGATGGTAATGCTGATCGCGACCTATGCGACTCCTGAAACATCCGAGCCGACTTACCAGGACGTCTAGTTACCTCCTCCGTAACTGTAACGCCTCCCTCATGGCTCCAATAAAAGCTTCTGCACGGCCCAAAAAAGAGGCAGAGTGTCCCTGCCGATCCTCCTTATCCGAATCGGACATCCCCCCATCCGAGCTTGAAGGGGAACCCTCCATACCAGAGATCTCCGAGTCGCTACGCGGGAAGGATAGTACCGGCCTTTGGCGCTTCCTGCCATGAGAGGATCTACTGACACCCAATAACCTAGAAGGTCAGACAGGCCATCAATAGAACGAGTGAGGGCCTCCATTTTGACATCACTGAAACCTCCGACCGCGCTGCGCTTGACGCCGTCGAGGACTCCTGCGTCAGATACGCGAAACTGATCCTTTTAGCGAACCTGGGAGACGGTCCGCACCTCCGGGGCCCTGATCTGACATGCCCTCACACAGTATATGCAGGTTAAACCTGTCAGTAACTAGAAAAGTGTGGTTTCACAAAGGAAAGGAAAAAAAAAAAAAAAACGAACGAACGCTGAAGGGTTAAAGCTCTTAATGAGAGAGCTACCCCAGCTGTCCCCCAATTAAGGGTTAACCGCCTATTAGGGGTTAATGTCGCAGACTCCCCACAAACTTTCTGTTAAATGAAAAGGGTGTGCGAGCCCCAGACAAAAAAAGACCTCTATATGAGGCCACAGCTGCAGGACAGCTCAGTCTGCCACCTAATTGTGCTCAGAAAGGTGCCCTGCGCTGTGGGGGTGAGGGAGTTAAGCTTCTGCCCTGATAGGCAGGAGCGACTCACCCAGCTGGCCGCGGTGCAGTGTTCCTTCGGTCTGTCGGGAGGAGCGGAGAGTGAGGAGCCCGAAGCCTTCAATAATGGCCGCCGCGCTGTGAAAGAGGGAAGCCGGAAGAGGAGAGGCAGGAGAAATCAAGCGCTCAGAGCGCTTCCTGCCCGCAAAAGACCGGGGAAGCGCGAAGCCACGCCCCCCGCCGGCTTCAAAAAAACGCGCGCGAATCCTCCGCTCCCCCGCTCCTGCCCCACTCCCATGTCCTGCAGGCATCCACCTGCGGACAAAAAAAACACATCACCAAAATGAATACATGTAGCAGCGGCTGCCGCAGCAGCCGCTGAATCACTCAAAACGCAATTAAATGTTGAGTACTCACCCAGCTGAGCGCCACAGGGACCCCCAGGGATTTGTGGCGCTATGCCCATCGCTTCCCCCCAGGGCGGGGAACGCAGTGACCCCAGAAGCGCGGTTTGCGTCCCCGCCAGGGAAGCAACCCTCATCCCCCGGGCCGGCAGGGTCTGCAGGGACCACCTTAAAGGGTAATACAGATCCGCCAAGGGAGGGGTGGGGGTCCAGCAGCGCTGAGACCCCTGAGACCTCAAGACCACTGGGATCCAAGTCTCTGTCCGATAAAAATAAAAAAATTTTCTGAGGAGCTGCTCCAGCAGCGACTATCCTCTGTGACCTCAAATTTTAGACTGGAGAGCTGGAGTAGGAGGAGCCCAAGCTGGAGGGGCCGGTCAACACTTTTTTAATCTGAGGTGTTCTATCCTGTGTGGGCTCCGCCTACCCACTAGTAATGACTGTGTCTCCCTTCCTTCCATCTGCTGCTGAAAAACGAATCCGTTGCATCAGTTTTTCACAATCTGCGACGGATCCAACAGATGTGACTGACGGCAAAAAACTGATGTGTGAAAGGGGCCTAAAACGCAGTCTACTACATCTAGCATTCCACCTCCAACATGTGTAGGACATAAAAAGTTCACATGACTGACATATGAAAACATTATTTGAAGTGTATTTCTCCATTCAGAATTGTATTCACATATGACAAATACAAATTAAATTAAATGGGTTTGTACGGTAAGAGTAAAATATCACTTGTCTACAGGATAGATGATAACTTAATGATTGGTGGAGTATAACACCTGGGACCCACACCAATAGGCAGTCCTCAGTTACAAAATGGAACGTCAGATTGGAAGCCTGAACTCTGATTCATGGCAGACACTGTGCTGAGTAAGGAAAGGGCCTCTGACTGGGATGCCTATAAGGTGGATGCTAGTGTAATACGTCCGTGCCCAATTCACCCCCCCCCTCACACCACTCCCAGTGGTGATATACTAATTGGGGATGTCAAGCTGTCCAGTGACCTCGGAGGGGAAGGTACCTGTGGCCACACCTACGGGGGTTAAATTTAGGTGCTCTGGTCAGCAACTTCCTTTCCCCTCCGGCAGTCACTGAAAGCTGTTGTCCCATCCTCCCTTACTTACATATTTCAATGAAAAGACTGCCATTCTATGTGCGTCTGAGATATGTATATACGTGTAACATGTACAATTTAAAAAAAAATAAAAAATTGTGTCAGCAAACTAAGTCACAGCGGATTAGTAGAGGAAGGCAAAGGTTCGTGACCGCTCATAGGCCTAATCGCCTGTCGATCACGGACAGGATCTCAGCCATGAGCCGCCCGTTACAAAATGTAATTGCCCTTCTCTGCTTCGGTAATTAATAAAGTGTGACCGACCTGTTCAACCCATCTAGGCCTGGCTGTGTATTCTTTAAGGGTTTGGTGGGAAGAGGGGGGGGGGGGGGTGAAGGCACTGTTTAGGACACACAGGTCTTCCCAGTCTTCATTCTCCACGGAGCAGCCAAAAAGCAAAGCAAAAGCACTGGGCAGCCTGATCAGGTATAAATGGGATGACGTTTTCACCAAACAACCTCATTAAAGAACAAAATGAAAATTTACTCCATGAACTGCAGAGATAAATACCTGAACTTGAAATAATAGGAGCAATCTGATGTAAACCAGCATCACTAAAAAAAAAAACAAATACATGACAACATTAAGAAAAAACTCAGATTCAAGTTTAAAAAGATTTAAAAAAAAAAAAATCATTCAACAATATTATCCACACACACCTTCTAGATGAACCAATATGATGTTAGATGATCTAACTAATAAAAAGAAACCTTTAGTTTTCTTGCATAATTGTAGTTAGATTCACTTAATCCTATTCACACATATATAGCAAAATCCCTACACTCAATTCTACAACCTTGTTTTTCCCCGCACTCCTTTTCTAAGCATAATTTATTGACCACGCTGAAGACTAGTTTCACACTAGCGTTGCACTGACCTGCGTCGGTCAGCGCACAGCCGCCGCTAAGCTCCTCCCTATCGCTCCACCTATGGGGGCGCATGACGCTGCATGCGACCTGCGCACCTATCTTTAGCATTGGGTTCGCAGGTCGTACGCAGGTATGCGTTTGCCGGCGCATGCGTCCTTTTGTAGGTGCGCCGAGCGCACCAAAATGCAGCACAGTGCGATGGGCGCAGGTCGGCGCACCGTCAAAAGTACGCATGTGCTGGCAAACGCATACCTGTGCACGACCTGCGTACGGCCTGTGAACCCAATGCTAAAGATAGGGAGCGCAGGTCGCATGCAGCGTCATGCGCCCATAGGCGAAGCGATCGTGAGGAGGCGCGGCAGGGGGACGGAGCTTAGCGGCGGCAGTGCGCTGACCGACGCAGGTCAGTGCAACGCTAATGTGAAACCAGCCTTAGAGAAACGCTGCCTCTCCACCACTGCACCGATCACCGTATGGCTGAAGCCACAAGCAGAACAGCATATGACTGCTGTAGACAGCACAGGGACTATTAAACACAATGATTTGCTGTTGCATTCCCATTATGTTGTAACGATGTTATCACACCAGCCATGTAAACAAAATATAGGGTTATCGGCAAAAAGACAGCGCTGTGGTAGTCAAGGTTTAGCAAGGCTGATTTTTTTTTTTTTTTAACCCCTTTACCCACAAGGGTGGCTTGCATGTATGTTAATGACCAGGCCAATTTTTACAATTCTGACCACTGTCCCTTTATGAGGTAATAACTCTGAACGCTTCCATGGATCCCGGTGAGTCTCACACTGTTTTCTCATGACATATTGTACTTCATGATAGTGGTAAAATTTCATTGATATGACTTACGTTTATTTGTGAAAAAAACAGAAATTTGGAGAAAAATTGGTAATTTTCTAACTTTGAATCCCTTAAATCACAGAGATATGTCACATAAAATACTTAAAGGGAATCTGTCCCCCATTTTGGCCATTAGGGCCACCGCCATCAGGGGCTTATCTACAACATTCTGTAATGCTGTAGATAAGCACCTGATGTTACCTGAAAGTGAAGAAAAACGAGTTATAAAATACTCACCCAGGGGCATTCCGGGGGGCGGTCGGGTCCAGAGGGAGTCGCGGTCCGGTCCGGGGCCTCCCATCTTGTAGCGATGCTGCTTCTTTCCGTCCCGTCGTGGCTCCTGCGCAGGCGCACTGCTCTGCCCTGGTGAGGGCAGAGCAGAGCACTGTAGTGCGCAGGCGCCGGACCTCTCTGACCTTTCCCGGCGCCTGCGCACTGCAGTACTCTGCTCTGCCCTCACCAGAGCAGAGCGGGACGGAAAGAAGAGGCCGACATCGCTCCTCGGCTTCTCTTGCAGAGTGTTCCCGCGATTGCGCATTTTAAAATCCCCCCCGCGCCTGCGCAGTGTGCTTTTCCCAACAGTGGGAAAGCATAAAATCATTACAGCACATGCGCAACTATTTTCGGTCACTTTCCTTGCCCCGGAAATGACTGCTTGCCTTGAACGACTTCCGGGGCAAGGAAAGTGACCGAAAATAGTTGCGCATGCGCTGTAATGATTTTATGCTTTGCACACTGTTGGGCAAAGCACACTGCGCAGGCAGATTTTAAAACGCGCAATCGTGGGAACACTACGCCGTCTGTGCTATGCACAGACGGACATATGCAAGAGAAGCCGAGGAACGGGGGTGTAAGGATATATGATAGATACCGATAGGTTACTTATGGGACGCACTATTTAGGCATATCTTTATCTGATATAGCCAAAATGGGGTGACAGATTCCCTTTATTAAGTAACATCTCCCACATGCTTCCTTTCTTTACATCAGCACAATTTTGGAACCAAAATTTTTTTGCTAGGAAGTTGTAAGGGTTAAAAATTAAACCACAATTTCTCATGTTTACAACTTTTTTTAGGGACCGCATCACATTTAAAGTCACTTTGAGGGGTCTATATGATAGAAAATACCCAAAAGTGACACCATTCAAAAAACTGCACCCCTGCGGCTATGTGCAGACGGCGCGGATTCTGCTGAGGAATTTTCCGCGCAGATTTTGCTAAATCCGCAGGTAAAATGACCTGGGTTTTACCTGCGGATTTACTGCGGATTTGATGTGTTTTTGTGCATTTCCCCTGCGTTTTTAGACCTGCGGATTTCTATTTAGAGCAGGTCTGACAATGCTGCGGAACTGCACAAAAGAAGTGACATGATGTGGATTTAAATCCGCACCAAATCCGCGCTTAAAAATCCGCAGCATGTGCACTGCGTTTTTTTTTTTTAATTGAATCTAATGCTACTGTACATCACTTGCAGTTCTGCTGCAGATCTGCAGTGGAAAATCCGCTGCGGATCCGCAGCAGAACCTGCAACGTGTGCACAGACCCTGAAGGTGCTCAAAACCACATTCAAGAAGTTTATTAACCCTTCAGGTGCTTCACAGAAACATTTGGAATGTTTAAAAAAAAATGAACATAACTTTTTTTTCACAAAAAAATTACTTCAGATCCAATTTGTTTTGTTTTACCAAGGGTAACAGGAGAAATTGGACCCCAAAAGTTGTACAATTTGTCCTGAGTACTCTGATATCCCATATATGCAGGTAAACCACTGTTTGGTGCATTGTAGAGCTCAGAAGGGAAGGAGCGCCGTTTAACTTTTCAATGCAAAATTGGCTGGAATTCAGATCGGACGCCATGTCACGTTTGGAGAGTCCCTGATATGCCTAAACAGTGGAAACCCCCCACAAGTGACACCATTTTGGAAAGTAGACCCAAGGAACTTATCTAGATGTGTGGTGAGCAATTTGAACCCCCAAGTGCTTCACAGAAGTTTATAATGTAGAGCAGTAAAAATAAAAAATCATTTTTTCACAAAAATGATATTTTTGCCCCCAATTTTTTATTTTCCCAAGGATAACAGGAGAAATTGGACCTCAAAAGTTGTTGTGCAATTTGTCCTGAGTATGCTGATACCCCATATGTGGGGGTAAACCAATGTTTGGGCGCATGGCAGAGCTCGGAAGGCAAGGAGCACTGTTTGACTTTTTCAGCGCAGAATTAGCTGGAATTGAGATCAGATGCCATGTTGCATTTGGAGTGCCTTAACAGTGGAAACCCACCAATTCTAACTCCAACACTAACTCTAACACACCCCTAACCCTAATCCCAACCCTAACCCCAACCGAATTCCAGACCCGAACACCAACCCTAACTTTAGCCCCAACCCTAACCTTAACTTTAGCCTCAACCCTAACCCTAACTTTAGCCCCAACCCTAACCCTAACTTTAGCCCCAACCCTAACCCTAACTTTAGCCCCAACCCTAACCCTAACTTTAGCCCCAACCCTAACCCTAACTTTAGCCCCAGCCTTAACCCTACCTTTAGCCCCAACCATAACCCTAACTTTAGTCCAACTCACTTTAGCTCAACTCTAACCCTAATGGGAAAATCAAAATAAATACTTTTTTTATTTGATTTTTCCCTAAGGGGGTGATAAATGGGGGTTTGACTTACAATTTTTTTATTTTGATCACTGAGATAGGGTCTATCACAGTGATCAAAACCTGTTATAGTGGGTTTTTGTTTGGCAGCTGTCACACACTAAAAGACGATATTTATTGCAAAAAATAGTTTTTCCATCACCACATTTTGAAAGCTATAATTTTTCCATATTTTGGCCCACAGAGTCATGTGAGGTCTTACTTTTTGCGGGACGTGTTGCCGTTTTTATTGGTACCATTTTCGGGCACATGACATTTTTTGATCACTTTCTATACCGATTTTTGGGAGACAGAATGAGCAAAGAACAGCAATTCATGAATTTCTTTTGGGGTGCGTTTACACCGTTCCATGTGTTGTAAAATTGATAAGGCAGTTTTATTCTTCGGGTCAGTACGATTACAGTGACACCTCATTTATCATTTTTTTATGTTTTGGCGCTTTTATATAATAAAAACTTTTATAGAAAAAATAATTGTTTTTGCGTCACTTTACTCTGACAGCTAAGACTTTTATTTTTTTCGCTGATGACGCTGTATGGCGGCTCGTTCTTTGCGGGACAAGATGACGTTTTAAGCGGTATCATGTTTATTTATACCCGTCTTTTTGATCGCGAGTTTTGATTGCGTGTTATTCCACTTTTTGTTCAGCGGTATGAAGATAAAGCATTGTTTTTTTGCCTTGTTTTTTTTTTATAGTGTTCACTAAAGGGGTTAACTAGTGGGACAATTTTATAGGTCGGGTCGTTACAGACGTGGTGATACCAAATGTGTACTTTTATTGCTTAAGAATTTTTTTTATTCAAATATTTACTTAGTGATAGAATAAATATAGATTTTTTTATTAATTTTTTTTTTTTACAATTATTTAAAAAAAATAAATAAATTTCATTTTAAGTTTTACACTTTGATGCATGGAGGGAGAAGATGAAGGGGAGGAAGGACTGACCACAACTTATGTAACTATGGTCATATAGATGAACTGCAGATGCTCTATGTAATCTTATAACTTGTATCTGGTGCCTTTCTTCTGGGAGTCACTTACAAATAATTTCCATCCCACCCCCTCCTTTTTTTTTTCTCTATCCTGTCTTCTTTCTCTCTCCAGGTACAACAGTGAATTAACAATTTGCATCAATGCTATAAATCCGGTAATAGGCGGGAGATTAGAGGGGGGAGGGCATTTTCTGAATTGGTAGTAGATTAGGGTTCAGGAACTGTATTCAAAACTGAGCAAAGGGGGGCGAGGGAGGTCAGGGGGTAGCCAGAATTAGGGAAAGTAAATAATTGTACAGGAAGTTTATTCTTTTGGGAAGTTCCATGTTCAAGTTCAATTTGTTAGGGAGGGAAAAAGGGGAATGGGTTATGGTATGCACCGAATAGCTTGTACAGAAGCTGAAGAGAAATTAAGGAGATTGTTTAGTAAATCCAATTTTATATTCGACAATGGTTAAGATCGTTTCATGGAACGTCAAGGGCCTGAGGTCGCCAGGAAAAAGATCCATGGTCTTGCGACATTTAAAGAGGTTGGGAGCAGATGTAGGGCTTCTACAAGAAACGAACCTACTGAAGGAGGATTTTTTCAGAATGAATAAGTGATGGGTGGAAAGGTGTTTGGTTCTCCGGCTCAGGATAGGAAGGCAGGGACTTTGATCTTGGTAAGTGGGGACTTTAATCACACAATGCTGCGGGACGATCATGATTCTGAGGGGAGACGGCAGCGTCTGGTGATCACGGGTCCTACGGGAAGAGTGAGCATACATAATGTGTACGCTCCCAACTCAGATTAAGGCCCATTCTTTGGGGAGTTGAGAATTAATATTTCAAAAGACAATGAGCCATAGGTAGTGGTGGGGGGAGACTAACGGGGTCCCGCACAACTTGGAGGATAGGATACAGAAGGCGATGGGAAACAAGAAGTTTAAGGGGGATGGGTGTTATGGGTGTAAAGCTAGAGGATCTAGGGCTTAGACACATTTGGCGTCTGCATCATCCTAATGATAGAGAGTACACTCGTTACTCCCACACGCATGATAGTTGGTCGCACATTGAACAGATTTGGATGAGTGAGAGCTTACTACCTAGAACGACTAAGAGTGTAATAGAGAGCATGGTGATTTCTGATCATAGCCCAGTGAGCGTGTGGGTACGGGACTGCATGCAAAGAGGTACGGGACTGCATGCAAAGAGGTACAGACATTTTGTGGAGGTTTCCGACATTTCTGACCAGGGATGAGAATTTCCATAGGGTGTTCAGGGAATGTTGGGAGGACTTTAGGTCAACTAATGGAACCCATGAGCAAAATTCGATGCTATACTGGGAGACAGCCAAAGCGGTCTTGAGGGGACATTTGCTGGGATACACAGCTACACTCAAAAGAAGGACAAATGAAAAGTACCCAAAGGAGAGTGACCTTTTTCAGGGAGGCATACACGACATTTCTGTCGGATCCCCCCCCATCGGCGAAAAAGAAATGGCTGGAGGCAAGAGCAACTTTGATTTGTCAGAAGATGGGCAGATAAAAAGGAGCAAATATATAGATCACAGCAGGAAGTGGCTCTGCATAGATTTGGGAACAAGGCGGGAAAGATGCTTGCCAACTCAGCTAGGGGTCGGAGACAGCGACTTTAATATCGAGTCTGAAAAAGGCGGAGCCTGACCTCTGATCCCGGGGAAATAAATAGGATTCTTGGGGACTTCTATAGAGATTTTTTATGGTGTGTCACAAGATAGTGCTGGGGGGAGGGGAAAAATGGTTAAGGAAAGCAAAGATGCCTCGCTTCATGGACCAGTAGCTAGAGGTTCTGAATGTTGAGATCTCAGTGGACGAGGTAAGAACCGCAATTAAAAGTCTCAGCAACGCAAGGTGTTGGGTATGGATGGATTCGGGAGCAAATTCTATAAGGTCCTGATGAGCAGATCTCTCCTACGCTGATGGATACGTTTAATAGGTGGATGGGGGGGGGGCTGTTTCTAACTAGGTTAACACAGCAAATGTAAAGCAGCTCCCCAAAGGGGGATAGGAATTTTTAGGACCCTTCCAGCTACAGGCCAATCTCACTTATCAACCAAGACTTGAAATTATTATTATCTAAAATTCTGGCGGATAGACTGGCTATGGTTCTACCTAGAGTAATCACACCGCACCAGTCTGGTTTCATAAAAGGTTGATCAGCAGTATCCAATATTACAAAAGCCATGTTGATCATGGATGTGATTAAGTGCGAGAAAGAGAATGCCGAGGGGCGTCCGGCTTTGGTCACGTTGGATGCCGAGAAAGCATTTGATAAAGTGAGTTGGTCGTGGCTGGAATTAATCTTAGATAGAATGGGTTTGAAGGGTAGAATGCACAATTATATACAGATGCTTTACTCGAACCCGCAGGCGAGGGTATACACTCCTGGATTTCTATCAGACGTGTTCCCTCTGAGGAAAGGCACAAGACAGGGTTGCATGCTCTCGCCTTTATTATTTAACATACCTATTGAACCTCTGTCGAGGACTCTCAATAGCAGGGATAGTCATGATGGATTGAAATAGGGGATAGAATGATACGGTGTGCATTGTTTGCTGAAGACATCATACTGTTTATGCGTATTCCATGTAAGGATCTAGCTCAAATGCTATGCTGGCTCTCATAACAGGTTCGGAGACCCCTCGGATTTCAGGCTCAACAAGACCAAATGTGAGCTGCTGTTCCTGAGGGGAGGGGATAGGTCTCTAGTTCATTATCAACAATCCGGGGTTCATGGATTCCGATAGCAAGGTCCTCGATTAAGTATCTGGGCATCTACCTGGGTCACGCAACAGATTGAGTTTATGCCTTAAACTATCTCCCGCTTATATCAAAACTGAAATCACAATTAAGGGGTTGGAGTGGTCTGTCGCTACCGCTGTTAGCAAGAGGCCATCAGGTAAAGATGATGAGTTTTCCGAGGTTGTTGTATCCCTTGCAGACAATCCCCTTGTTACTTAAGTACTGGGATATTTCCAGGCTAAATAGAGCGTATACAAAGTTTTTCTGGGGAGGGAGAAAAACTAGAATAAAGATGAGCACGCTCATGTCCTCTGTGGAGGGGGGGGGAATCAGTCTCCCTAATATTAGGGGATACAATCTTTCCTGCTTAGCTAGGATGACTGGTTGCATGGGACCAATAGGCACACGGATCTGGGGCTGGAGATAAATTTTGCAGGCTGTGGGACCGAGCTTTGGTGCTGCATTCCCCCTTATCCTGTCTGAACCCGAACATCCGGAATTCGATAGTGTGTAGGGACACAATAGTGGCTTGGAAGGCGATACGTAAAAAGATGGGGCTACCATAGAAGGTTTCCAAATATCTTGACCCTTGGACTCACCCGATCTTTCGATTAGGGAGAGAAAACAGTTTGTTTAGAATATGACAGGAAAAGGGTGTTATGAGAATGATAGCTTTAATGCATGAGAGCGAAAGGAGATGGATGAATGAGTTAGAGGTGGTAGAGAAGTTCGACAATGGCAGGTGTTAAGGTCTGCAGTTATGCAGTTATTATGCGAGATTTGTTGGATGTCTCCAGAGAGCTGCATAAGATTGAGGTTGATAGTTTGATGGAGTGTGACCTCCCCAGCTTGAAGGTATTGAAGATCTATGGCATCATGAGAGAACGGCTAACCCCGGCAGGAAACCAGACGTGTGCGAAAGCGTGGGTGAAGCAGATGGGGGATGCAGATAATATGGTCAAGATTCTTCAGGGTTGGTGTCTACTAAGGAAGAATGTTACCAACGAGAACTGGAGGGACACTCAGTACAGAATTATACATAGAGCTATCTATGGCTTCAACCTGCCAGTGTGCTCAATTAACCCAGACAGGGCTCAGGAATGTCCGAAGTGTGGGACAGATCACACTGACATGTTTCATGGCCTGTGGGGGTGTACGATCATACAGTAGTTCTGGAAGTCAGTATGTGCCCTTTGTCGGTGGTTAGGGAGAAAGGACTGGGAGCTAGATTCGTTGCCGTGGATCTCTCATTATGTTGGGGAGGAGAATAACGGGGGGAGGGGTAGGATATCACTATTGTATGATGTAGCAATTATAGCTAAAAAATGTATTTTAAGACATTGGATCACAGTGGAGAGGCTGACTATGAGTGAACTACTAAATAATTTGAAGCAGTTGCTACATCTAGAAAATCTGGAACCTGAGAGAGACAAAACAAAACCAATGGAGAAATTCTTTAATAAACTGAGAAGGTTTATTGAGCGTAAGTGTTCACAGGATGAGATTAAGCAAATAATACTCCACTGCTGCAAGGAGATTGGTACCTGATGAACGATCTACAGGGTTCTTTGGGGAAACTAAAGGTCCAAACTTTTTAACTATTGTAATTTCACGTTGAGCAGGGGGGGCTATCCGGTCTAGGGGTGTTGTGAATACTTTGGAGGCGACTTCGGAGCTGGGGCTCCCTCCGTGGTTGCTGAGGGTAATGAACCAATTGCTGAATGGCTTTCAGCTGGGTCCAAATGGTCTGATATAAGTGACCTGAACTCCCATCAGCCTTGCCGGTAATCAATTGTTCTTCCAGGTCTTGGTTGGAGCTCAGCTTGCATTCCTGCTTTCATTCAGATAAGTGACTTGCTGTTTTTTTTTTCCTCTGGTTGGATTTTCCTTGCTGGTTTGCTGCATTGCAGTAGACTTCAGCCTGG
>JARQOD010000002.1:425734716-425779146 GCA_033576555.1 Oophaga sylvatica
GGGATTAAGTTGGACACAGGGAGTATATTGGTTGTTTTTTTAATTTTTTTTCAGGTGAGCGAGGGCTTCGGGGATTAGCAGATTATAGCGAGTATGGACTATATATGTGTGTATGTTTTTTCTTTGTTTTTTTACATTTAACACATTAGCCGGATTATGGGACTACTACTGTCCCATCATTAGCTAATGGTCTCACTGTAGCAGGCATAGCCGGATGGGACTAGTAGTCCCATCGAACGATGCCTGCACGCACACACACAGAGGCTCGTAGACTCCCACACAGCCCCACAGACCCCCACACATACACAGATCACGCAGACACCGGCACACACTACACGCAGACCCCCACACACAATCACCGCCCACACAATTCCCTCCTCCCGATCCGCAGCGTTTCATCCGCAGCAAATCTGCAGATCTTTTTTACATCTGCAGTTTTGCTGTGGATGTGCCCAACTTAATGCAAGAAAATGGGTGCAGAAACGCTGCATATCCGCAAAAAGAATGGATATGCTGCGGAAAAAAAATGCTGCGTTTCGGCGTGGATTTTTCCGCAGCATGTGCACAACAAATTTCCATCATTGGTGGAAAGGGCAATGATGGAGGTGATGGGGATAAGGCATTGATGGAGGTGATGGGGAGAAGGCCATGATGGAGGTTATGGGGAGAAGGCAATGATGAGGGTGGTGGGGAGGAGGAAATGATGGAGGTAGTGGAAAGGCCAATGATAGGGTGGCAGGGGAGAAAGCAATGATAGTGGTGGGGGAGAAGGCAATGATGGCGGTGATAAAAAGGGCAATGATGGGGTGGGGGAGAGGACAATAATGGGATGTGGGGGGAGGAGGACAATGAAAGGTGTGGGGGATTGGGATGGAGGAAGGGGGACTTATAATGGACTTAGGAACAGGGGGAGGTGGAGGAAGACATTATTATTGCTTATTATGTCTAACACAGTCCCTTAGTATATAGTGTGCTCACTAATTCTGTATAAGACCATCCTTAGTTTCATAGTTTCCTCTTTTATTATGTATAACACCGTCCCTTATTACGTGCCATCCTCTAGTTATATATGGTGCCGTCCCTTATTATATAGCTTCCTCTGCTGTGATGTACAGTGCTGTTTCTTACATAGTGTATTTTTATTAATTTTGTTATTAACAACGCCCTCATATTACATAGTCCCCTTTCTTTTTAGATATAAAATGACTGCTGATGGAGGAGTCGGTGACCAGACTACCAGTCCGTCAGCTCCTCCACAAGAAAAGAAGCTTTCCCATGCTCCATCAGCCATCATTGCATTATACAGCTAACAAGACAGGACGGTATGTAATAAAAAAACAGGGCTCTGCATAATCCAATATGTAAGGGACGGTACTGTACATAACAAGAGAGGGCACTGTATAATAGGGGACAGCAATATACATAATAAAGGAGACTATGTAATATACAGTATATACACATGTATGTGCCTGTGGATATAGATATATGTATATATATATATATACACATACATGTAGCTTTGTTGCCATAAAAGGAAGGGGGCCCAGACACATTTCTTGCACAGGGGCCCCAAGCGGTCAGTGTCCGCTCCTGCTTCTGTGGCTCTGCACTTTGACATCTCAGGTCAGAGGGCGCGATGACGTCTTTCACCAGCGCCCTCTCCTGAGCCGTAACAGTGCAGAGCGCAGCGCAGTGCAGAGGAGAGCTCCATATTTTGTATGGAGCATTATATGGGGACCAGTATCCTGTATGGAGCAATATTTGTGGTCCAGTATTCTGTATGGAGCATTATATGGGGTCCAGTATTCTGTATGGAGCATTATATGGAAGGATGGGGGGTGACATCCTGCATGGGGTATTATATGGGCGATGTGGTGCCCATAATATTGTATGGAGCAGGGTTCCCCAACTCCAGTTCTCAAGGCCCACCAACAGGTCATGTTTTCAGGATTTCCTTTGTATTGCACAGGTGATGCAATTATCACCTGGTCAATACTAAGGAAATCCTGAAAACATGACCTGTTGGTGGGCCTTGAGGACTGGAGTTGGGGAACCCTGGTATGGAGGACTGTACTGTCCGGTCTGTACTGTGCGCTGTGACAATTCGGTTTCTGAGCTACTGTAGAATTTACAATAGATATCACTCATGTAATGTAAGAAGTAAAATCTTTGGCCTTGTACTATACCCATATTTCTCTGCAGTATCGATGCATCATGAATCGTGGTCTGTGTTTAAAGGGCCCACTGAGACTCTTTCGCCCGGGCCCATAAAAACCTGGAGCCGGCCCTGCCTTTCCACGCGCCCAAAAACGCTGCGGAAACTAATCTAAATCCGCAACGTGTGTCCATACCCTGAATATGGTTTTGCGCACCTTGAGGGGTGCAGTTTTTAGAATGATGTTACGTTTGGGTATTTCCTGTTACATTGACCCCCCCAAACTCACTTCAAATGTGAGCTGGTCCCTAAAAAAAAATGGTTTTGTAAACTTTTGTTGGAAAAATGAGAAATTGCTGGTCAACTTTTAACCCTTATAATGTCCTAACAATAAAAATTATGTTTCCAAAATTGTGCTGTTGTAAAGTTGCATGTGGGAAATGTTATTTATTAACTATTTTGTGTGACACCACTCTCTGATTTAAGGGTACAAAAATTAAAAGTTTGAAAATTGCTAAATTTTCAACATTTTTGCCAAATTTCCTTATTTTTTATAATCTCAGAATCAGTGGGATAAGTTGAAGCATTCCAGAGCTATAACCTCATAAATTGAAAGTGGTCAGAATTGTAAAAATTGGCTTGGTCATTAACCCCTTTCTGCCATCTGACGTAATGATCCATCCATGTAACCTGGGTCTGTTTGACTATGGACGGATCATTATGTCATATGTTTAATGCGACACTGCGACCGAAGTCGCGGTGATCGCATTAAAACACGGATTTTGGTAAAGACTTACCTGTAAAATCCTTTTCAGCGAAGGAAGGAAGAGAGACACAGTAATTCATTACTGATGGGTAGGCGGAGCCCCAGATCAGGATGTTACCTCAGATCAAAAGAGTGATGACTGGCTGGCCCCTCCAGCTCGGGCTCCTCCTACTCAGCTCCAGTCGTATCAAAGCTTTTAGGAAAAGAGCCAAGATCACCAGCGGAGCAACATAACCCCTTCTGAAGGAACTTCAGAGAAAAAACACAAGGATACAGGTTATGCATGCAAAGAAAGCCAAAAACCACAGAGTTCCAGGTACTACTCACGGAACCTGACTACTGCGATGAGCTGGCGATGCTGGAACAGAGCCTTAGCGCGCTGACCTCAGCCCAGATAATCGCTATCAGATAAGGGTCGCGCTGCATCTGAAAACATCAACACACTTCTGCCGTGGGAGGGTGCTGTGTCTCTCTTCCTTCCTTCGCTGAAAAGGATTTTACAGGTAAGTCTTTACCAAAATCCGTGTTTCAGCTGCAGATGAAGGAAGAGAGCCACAGTAATTCATTACTGATGGGACGTCCCAAAGCAGTTCAAAAATAAGGGTGGGAAAAAACCAATAAAAGGCAGAAACCCAACAACCTTAACAACAAAGCGCAACCAGCGCTAAACACAAGTTCATCCAGAACTTTAAACTACAGCTGCCTGCAGGACCCTACGTCCGAGGGCTGCATCAGCGGAAGCACTGACGTCCACTTTATAAAATCTTGTAAACGTGTGGACAGAGCGCCAAGTCGCCGCTCGGCAAAGCTGCACTGCCGAAGCACCTTGATGAAAAGCCCACGATGAAGCCACAGCTCTCGTGGAATGGGCACGAATCTTAATCGGGCAAGATTCACCCCGAAGACGGTAAGCTTCCAAAATAGCTGACCGGATCCAACGAGCTATAGAACCCTTGGAAGCTCGTTGACCACGCCGACGACCTGCCGGAACCACAAACAGGGAGTCCGTCTTACGAAAACCTTGAGTAATAGATAGATAAAACTTCAAGGCCCGCACTAAATCCAATGTGTGTAAATCTCGCTCTTTCGTATTCTTCGGATCCGGACAGAGTGAGGGCAACACAATATCCTGGTTAACATGAAATTGTGACACCACTTTAGGCAAAAAATCACCCGAGTGCGAAGCACTACACGATCCGGAAAAAACTCCAGAAAAGGAGGCGAGCAAGAAAGAGCTGCCAATTCAGAAACTCTCCTCAAGGAAGTGACTGCAACAAGGAAAGCCACCTTCCAAGAAAGTAAAGAAAGGCTAGCAGAAACCATAGGTTCAAAAGGTTTATGCTGAAGAGCCTCCAAAACAAGGTTGAGCCGCCAAGGAGACACAGGTGCCTTCCGCGGCGGAAACTTACGAGAGATACCTCGGAAAAAAGAGATCACGTCTCTATTCGAAGCAATGGTTCTCCGGAATAATAAGGACAGAGCAGAAATCTGACCTTTCAGAGTGCTAACTGCCAAACCCTTGTCTAGCCCATGTTGCAGAAAAGCCAACAGGTTGGGAATGGAAAACTTTCTCGGGTTCCGAGAAGACCCCAAACACCACGAAAGAAGGTTTCCCAAATTTTGTGGTAAATCCTAGAAGTAGCCGGACATCTTGCAGCACGAAGGGTAGCAATGACCTCGGCTGAAAAACCTCTACGGGTCAAGATCTCGGTCTCAAGAGCCACGCCGTCAAACGCAGGGACATCAAGTCCGGATGACAAATGGGCCCCTGAGTCAACAAGTCCTGTTGAAGAGGGAGTGGAAACGGAGGTGCCGCCAACAGCGACATTATTGTCGAGAACCACACCCTTCTTGGCCAGTCTGGAGCTATCAGAATAGCTGGAATTCTCTCTAGTCTGATCCGACGCAGCACTAGAGGAAGTAAGGATATCGGCGGGAATACATAGATCAGCTTGAACTGATCCCACTGAGCCACTAGAGCATCCACCGCCACCGCCTTCGGGTCCTTGTACCTGGACATGATGTCGGTAACTTGGCATTGGACCTGGAAGCCATCAAATCCACTTGGGGGGTTCCCCAGCGAGAGCACAGTAGTGCAAAGACTTCCGGGTGGAGGCTCCATTCCCCGGGATCCATCCTTCTGCGACTGAGAAAGTCCGCTGTAATATTCTGGACCCCTGGAATGTGAATCGCCGAAATGGCTGGTACATTGGCCTCTGCCCAAATCAGAATTCGGGACACCTCTACCATGAGTCTGGAACTCCTTGTCCCACCTTGGTGATTGATATACGCGACAGCCGTCGCATTGTCTGTCTGCACACGGACTGGCAGACCGCTCAAAGGGACCGTCCAATGTTGGAGGCAAAGAAAAATCGCCCTCAATTCCAGGATGTTGATCGGAAGCACAGACTCTTCCGGTGACCATACCCCTGAATCCAGAGATTGGTCCAAACACCCCCCCAGCCCGTCAGGCTGGCATCGGTGGTTATGACTGACCACTTCAGAGGGAGGAAAGACTTCCCAGGGAGAATGCCCCTGGACGTAACCACCATTCTAGAGAATCCCGCACCGCGCGAGAAATGGTGACACTGCAATCCAGCGATTGCGACTGGTTCCATCGACTCAAGATGAACCTTTGAAGAGTCCTGGAGTGGAACTGGGCAAAAGGAATTGCCTCCATGGACGCCACCATCAGTCCCAGAAGACGCATACACTTCCGTAGGGACATTGCCGTTGAGGCTGTCATAATCTGTACATGTCGAAGAAGACATGACTGTTTGTCTGGTGGTAAGGAAACTACCGACCGAAACGTGTCGAGATGCATTCCCAAAAAGAGAATTGTCCTTGATGGTTCCAGGGACGACTTCTCCCAATTGACCAGCCAACCGAAGTCTTTCAGAAACTGAAGAGACAAATCCCGAGCCGTCAATGCCTCCTCCTCCGAGGAAGACACGATCAAAAGATCGTCCAGATAAGGGAGAATCGTAATCCCCTGTCTTCGAAGGAGTGCCATGAGGGGCGCCAGAACTTTTGTAAAGACCCTTGGCGCTGAGGCTAAGCCGAACGGCAGAGCCACGAACTGGTAATGATTCTGACCTATGGCAAATCGAAGAAAGCGCTGATGAGCCTTTCCGATGGGAATATGCAAATAGGCGTCGCGAATGTCGATTGACACCAGAAAATCGTTCTGTGACAGAGCTGCCACAACGGAACGAAGCGACTCCATGCGAAATTTCCGGGTATGGACATGCCGGTTTAATCGCTTGAGATCCAGAATCGGGCGAAATTTGTTCTCCTTTTTGGGAACTATAAAAAGGTTGGAATAAAAACCTTTTCCTCGGTCCTCTGACGGAACCGGTATCACTACACCCTTTTGTAGTAGCGATTCGACCTCTCGCTGTAGAGCGACAACAAGCTCGGGTTCCGACGGAACGCGAGATTGACAAAAAACATTTGGGGGTTGAGAAGCAAACTCTATGAAATAGCCTGCCGACACTATCCGCGTTACCCAGGAATCTGGAACGCGAGCCATCCAAGTCTCCTTGAAAAGAAGCAGGCGACCCCCCACTCGAGAATCCTCGAGTGGACCCCTGGCGTCAATCCGACTTTGCGGGTTTCTTGTCAAGTTCCCGCTTGTTCTGGCGGAAACTCTGCTTCCAGGGAGTACGAGTTTTCTGAGAGGATTTCTTTCCTGAGAAAGAAGGACGACCCGATCCCCACGAGGAGTGACTAGATCGTCCTCGGCCCCGAAAGGACCGCCGACCACTATAAACACCAGGCTTACTGGACACCGAGGCCATGGCCCTTCGCTGTGGTAATGCTGATTCCTTTGCCTTAGCCTTGGAAATCAGCTCTGTGAGGTCGGATCCAAAAAGATGGCCACCCTTGTAAGGTAAGGCCAACAACCCTTGTTTGGAAACTGCGTCCCCGGCCCACTGTCTGAGCCATAAAGCTCTTCTGACTGTGACCGCTGAAGCTTGCGCTTTGGCCAGCAGAGATGCCGTATCCAGACGGCATCAAAGATATAACAGGCTGCCGTTTCTAACCATTCACAAGTTTCCCGTATCTCAGATAACGGAGATTCATTTTGCAACTCCGTCTTCAGACGTGCCAACCAGCTTAGAGAAGCTCTAGCAGCACACATGGATCCTAGCACTGCTCGAAATCCATGACCCGCAGCCTCATAGCTTGCTTTTGCCGCCAATTCTGCCTTTCTATCCAAAGGCTCCTGTAAGCTCGCTTTTCCCTTAATAGGGAGTAGTGAGGATTTACTAAGCTGAGATAAGGACACATCCACTTCAGGAGCAGAAGTCCAATTAGCCTTTAACTCCGTAGAGCAAGGATAAAGTGTATCAAAGAAATGCGTTCCATGAAAACGCTTATCTGGACATAGACGTTCCTCCTCTATTACACCATTAAGCTCATCCAGAGCTGGCAATGTTGTGCGCGAAGCACGGGACTCCTGGAACATGCGTGCTGTTTTACCAGGACGACTAGTTACCTCCTCCGGTAACTGTAATATCTCTCTCATGGCTTCAATTAATGCCTCCGTACGCTTCGCCATAGAGGAACGCCCCTGCGGCTCGTCCGCATCTGAATCGGATATTTCTCCATCCGAATATAAAGGGGAACTCTGCCCAATATCAGATACATCTGACTCGCTCCGTGTAGAGGCCGGTAACGGCCTGCGTCGCTTCCTCTGAGAGGAATTAGCAGACACATATTGACCTAAAAGGTCAGATAAGTTATTAATCGATCGAGCGATATCATCCAATTTTCCACCGCTGTCGACCGCAGCGCTAGACGCTGTGGAGGTCTGCGTATCTGATTGCCGCAATGGCACTGGGACGTGATCCGCGGCATCTGAACTCTGTTCAGACATGTCTCATCTGAATCGAGCAGGTCAAAGCGGTAATACCAGCAAAAAACTATGCGGTTTTTTTTTTTTTTTTTTTTTTTTTTTTTCAAACGCTGAAGGGTTAACGCTCCACCAAGCAGAGTTACCCCAGCGGTATTCAGTCAGCAAATTTAGCAGGTAGAAATAACCCTCAAAGGGGTTAATATTGCAAACTCACCAAAATATATATATTTGTGAGCCCCAGCCAATTTTTATGTCTCTGATGAGACTGCAGCTGCAGGATAGCGATCGCTGCGCTGCGGAGTGAGGAATCCACACTCACCCAGCTGGCCGTGGTGTCTATATGAGGAGGGGAGCGGTCCGAGGAGCCCAGGAGCCTGAGTAATGGCCGCCACAGTGAGGGGGTCGCAGGAGAAAAGCCAGAGCGCGCGTCTTCCTGCTCAAAAGACCGGGATAGATAGGCCACGCCCCCTGCTAGCTCAAATAATGAGCGCGAAATCTCCCCGCTCCTGCTCCCTCTCTGTCCTGCAGCTATCTGCCTGCGGACAAAAAATCACCACATCTTCATGTAGAAGCGCTGTCACAGCAGCGCTGAAGCATACTGACTTTACATGTAGTAGCGCTGTCACAGTAGCGCTGAAGCATACTGACATTACATGTAGTAGCGCTGTCACAGTAGCGCTGAAGCATACTGATATTACATGTAGTAGCGCTGTCACAGCAGCGCTGAAGCTTACTGACATTTACATGTAGTAGCGCTGTCACAGCAGCGCTGAAGCTTACTGACATTACATGTATTAGCGCTGTCACAGCAGCGCTGAAGCTTACTGACATTTACATGTAGTAGCGCTGTCACAGCAGCGCTGAAGCATACTGACATAGTAACGCTGACATTAATAATAGCGCTGCTCATTCAGACGCTAAAGCACTCACACATAATTATTATTAAAATTTGTGTGGAGTACTCACCAGCCAAGGCGCCACAGGGACCCTCAGGGGTTTCTGGCGCAGTGCCCATGCTTCCCCCCAGGGCGAAGAACGCAGTGACCGCACGTGTGGTTTGCGTTCCCGCCAGAGAAGCTCTCCTCATCCCCCAGGGCCGGCAAGGATTCTGCAGGGACTTTGAGTGAATACAGATCCGCCAAGGGAGAGGTTGGGGTACAGCAGCGCTGATACCCCTGAGACCTCTAGACCAACTAGTGATCCAAGTCTCCTGTCCGAATATTAAAATAATAAAATTTTCTGAGGAGCTGCATTAGCAGCGACCATCCTCTGGACCTCAAATCTTAGACTGGAGCTGAGTAGGAGGAGCCCGAGCTGGAGGGGCCAGCCAGTCATCACTCTTTTGATCTGAGGTAACATCCTGATCTGGGGCTCCGCCTACCCATCAGTAATGAATTACTGTGGCTCTCTTCCTTCATCTGCAGCTGAAATTCCAGCGCCATCTTACCTGTAGGTAGATGGTGCCGTCATCCTAGGGGATATCGCCGCCCTCCCGCACCCACGATCGCTGTGATTGGCTATTCGATTCTGAACAGCCAATCGGAGCATATTTCCTTGCCTGAAACAGTGATGTCCCAGCCTAGGATCGAGCACCAATCCTAGGCCAGTTGCCTGGCAACGCCTGAAAGGGTCCGATTGGCGCGATCGCACCAATCACATAGCATAGCTGCGGTGTGACCGCGCTGTGCCCTGCCGGTGTCCTGCCTAGGATCGGAGCTGTGAGCTGTTGTCAGGATCACCAGGGCCAGCTCTGATTGGTATGATCGATGTCATCATCGATCTCACCAATGACAGGGCAGAGAAGCGATATGACCACTCTGTGACCTGTCTGTGACAGCACTGCAGGTCCTCACACTAGCTGAGGATTCCTGCAGAGCGGTCACACTACAGAATATGCTGCTGTGCTGGGCCTTGTGGTGCCACAGAAGCCAGTGATACCACAATCCCTGCTGAACAAAGAACAGAGAAGAAAGAAGACAAGACAGAAGGAAGAAGAGAGACAACTGTGAGTGATTTGATCCCTGATCCCTGCCCGATCTCTCTTCATCCACTTCAATCCCCCTCTTCCCCCTCCTCCTTTTACCCTTTCCCCTCTTCTTCCTCTTTTTACCCCTCCATCCTCCTTTGCGCCACCTCTGTGCGCACATCCAGTAGCCGCCGTGCATTGATTTGTGACGCAGTTCACCAATCAGCACTTGTGCCTGCTGTTTTCCGCTTTTCTTTTTTACCCTACTTTTGCGCCACCCCCGTGCACACATCCAGCAGCCACCGAACTTTGATATGTGATGCAGTTCACTCATCAGAGCTCATGCCTGTTTTCCTTTTTTTTTTAATCACCCTTCTTTTGTGCCACCCCCATGCGCACATCCAGCAGCCGCTGAAATTTCTTAAGTGACGCCATTCACTCATCAGAGCTCGTGCCTGCTGTTTTACACTTTTCTTTTCACAGACATTTTTTTCTCCCTGGTTGCTTTTTTTCTTTTGATATTTTCTTTTCAGGCAAATAAGTTTGCATCAATCACTATCCCCCCCCACAAACAGTTAAAAATAAAGTGCTGACACAATCACCATATTCATAAAAAGTTGTCGACCCGCCCCTCCCAACAATGCTATTCAGTGGAGGAGGCATATGCTTTCCTTCCTCCGACACTGATAGCGAGGGAGAGGATCCCACATTTCTTTACTTTTCAGATTCATTGTCCTCATCCACCTTCCTCTTCCTCATCTTTCTCCTTAGGTCCTGCTGAACTGCCATGCACTCGTGACAGGACAGAAGATAAACCAGCGCACCCCATTATGGACCTCGCCAAACTAATTTATACGCTCAGCAATTTTTGGAACAAAACCCTGGTTCATCATTTTCTAACTGGTCTCCTGTAGACACAGTTGAACTTATGCAGTTTTGGGGCATGGTCCTTCACATGGGGATCCTGAAGAAACCAGAACTTCGGCAATATTGGAGTGTTGATGTTTTATACAACACTCCAGTGTTCCGAATGGTCATGGCCCGGACACGTTTTGAGGCCATCCACAAATTCCTGCATTATATCGATAATGCATCGTGTCCCCCACGAGATTACCCCAACTTTGGCTGTCTGTTCAAAGTTCGGCCGGTCATCGAACACTTCAAAAAAAGTTTGCTGAAGTGTACGTGCCATGCATGGATGAGTCCTTAATTCATTTTAAGGGAAGGCTCAGATTCTGTCAGCACCTGCCCAGCAAGAGGGTCAGGTACGGAATTCAACTCTATAAGCTGTGTGAGAGTAGCTCAGCGTACACCCACAGGTTTAGAGTTTACGAAGGGAAGGACTCGCAGATTGAACCTCCTGAATGCCCCCCTGTCCTGGAATGAGTGGGAAAATTGTGTGGGATTTGGTGCACCCACTGCTGGATAAAGGTTATCACCTCTACACGGATAACATTTATACCAGCATACCACTCTTCAAAACTCTCTCTGTGCGAGGTACCACAGCCTGAGATACTATCCGCAAAAATCAGAGAGGCTTCCCAAAAACGCTACTTGCTACTTGGGCAGATGCTCAGAAGAGGTGGCAGCAGAGCCCAATGTAGCGTACACCTGCTGGTGGTAAAGTACAAGTCCTTTTCTTGACCACCATAAACGGTGAAGGCAGCGCCCTCAGCACTGTATGAGGTACCTCTGCCCAGGTCAGCAAACGAACGGTCTACTGGGGTACAACAAAAACATGGGGGGCGTTGATCTCTCTGATCAACTCCTCCAGCCATACAGTGCTTTGAGAAAGGCCAAGGTGTGGTACAAAAAGCTGGCCGTGCACATCGTGCAGGCCAGACCGCTACGTCGTACCTTCAGTTCCAGGAGGTAGTGATTAAGGCCCTGATATTCGGAAACTCAGGAAGGAGCGGGCCCCAATACTTCCGGAACTGAAGATGCTCGTATCGTAATGGTCAGCATTTCCGGGGGAGGTCCCGCAAACTGGAAAAAAGGAAGGTTGCAAAAGAGGTGCTTAGTGAGTTACAAAAGGGGAATACGCAAGGACTCCATTTATCAATGAAACACCTGCCCCGACAAACCTGGCCTGTGTATGAAAAAATGCTTCAAACTGTATCACACCTCCATGCACTACTAAATTCATTTCTGACTTACACAATTGACGCATGACAGCCTGACAAAGACTACACAACTGATGCATGACAACCTGACAAACACTATACAACTCATGTATGCCACTACATTATAAAATTCACATACAAGGTACCAGTAGATTAGTTCCAAAAAGGGGGCACTTGTTGGGCATTGCCACTGTTTAGGCACATCTAGATAAGTTCCTTAGGGGGTCTAGTTTGCAAAATGAGGTCACTTGTGTTTTTTTTTTTTTTTTATTGTTTAGGCACATCAGGGGCTCTGCAAATGGAACATGATGCCATGCCCACAGACCATTTCATCGAAGTTTGCATTCCAAAACGTCATTACTTCCCTTCCAAGCACCGACATACTCAGGACAAATTGGACAACAACTTTTGGGGTCCAATTTCTCCTGAACTTTGAACCCCTAAGTGTTTCACTAAAGTTTATAATGCTCGGCCATGAAAAAAAAATGTTGTTTTTTTTTCAAAGTTCTCACCAAACAAAATATGATTTTTTTATTTTCATGCCCAGGCGTTATAAACTTCTGTGTAGCTCTTGGGTGTTCAAAGTGCTCACCACACATCTAGATAAGTTCTTTAGGTGGTTTAGCTCCCAAAATGGGTTCACTTGTGGGGGGTTTCTACTGTTTAGGCACATCAGGGGCTCTGCAAACGGAACATAACGCCCACAGACCATTCCATCAAAATCTACATTCCAAAACGTCACTACTTCCCTTCCGAGCCCCAACGTGTGCCCAAACAGTAGTTTTCTCTCTCATATGGGGTACCAGCGTACTCAGGACAAATTGGACAACAACTTTTGGCGTACAATTACTCCTGTTGCCCTTGGGAAAATAAAAAAATTGGGGGCTAAAAAATCATTTTTGTGGAAATAAAAAAATGTTTTTTTTTTTTTTTCACGGCCAGGCATTATAAACTTTAGTGAAACACTTGGGGGTTCAAAGTGCTCACCACATAGATAAGTTCCTTGGGGGATTCTAGTTTCCAAAATGGGGTCACTTGTGGGGGTTTCCACTGTTTAGGCACATCATGCGCTCTCCAAAAGCGACATGGCGTCCGAAATCAATTCAAGCCAATTTTGGTTTGAAAAAGTGAAACGGTGTTCCTTCCCTTCCGAGACCTGCCGTGAGCCCAAACAGTGGTTTTCTCCCACATATGGGGTATCTGCGTACACAGGAGAAATTGCACAATAAGTTTATCTGTCCATTTTCTCCTTTTACCCTTGTGAAAATAAAAAAAATTGTTGCTAAAATACGGATTTTTGTGTTACTCACCGTAAACTTCTTTTCTTCGAGACGCTCATTGGGGGACACAGGACTGTCGGTGTATGCTACTGCCTTCTGGAGGCTGACACTAAGTAGACAAAAAAATAAGTTAGCTCCTCCTCCGACGCATACACCTTGCCACTGGCCACCGATGAAGCCAGTTTGGTGCAAAAGCAGTAGGAGAACAAAGCACAAATTAACCTCATAGACACAACCTGTCTTAGAATTTAAACCCACAAAAGGAATGATAAAATAATAACGTACTAGGCTGGCTACTAGGGTGGGTGCTGTGTCCCCCAATGAGCGTCTCGGAGAAAAGGATTTTACGGTGAGTAACACAAAAATCCGTATTTCTCCATCGTCTCATTGGGGGACACAGGACTGTGGGACGTCCCAAAGCAGTCCCTGGGAGGGAAACCGTCTAGACTTCATATACAGGCATTAGGCATGGCCTATCGGTGTGCTACCGCCGCCTGAAGAATCCTCCTACCCAGGCTTGCATCCGCCGAAGCCTGAGCCTGGATATTATAATGTTTTGAAAAGGTATGCAAACTACTCCAGGTTGCCACCTTACAAACCTGCTCCGCCAAGGCTTTGTGTCGAAGAGCCCAGGAAGCCCCTACCGCCCGGGAGGAATGCGCCCTAAGTCCTGCCGGCGCAGTTGCGCCCCTAATGCGGTAAGCCTCCTGGATGGTTGACCGGATCCATCTGGCCAGCGTAGCCTTAGAAGCAGCGAGCCCCTTCCTGCGCCCTTCAGGGAGAACGAACAGAGTCCGTCTGACGAAAGGGCACTGTCAGAGAAATATACCTCCTTAGTGCTCTCACTAGATCCAACGTATGAAGCACCTTCTCCATTCTGTGTGTTGGAGCCGGGCAAAAGGACGGCAACACAATGTCCTCATTGATATGAAAAGAAGACTCAACTTTCGGTAAAAAGGGCGGTGCTGGTCTGAGCACCACCTTGTCCTGGTGAAAAAGCAGAAACGTGGCTCGACAAGATAGAGCCGCCAGCTCCGAAACTCGCCTAATGGAAGTTATTGCCACTAGAAAAACGACTTTCCAAGAGAGATATCTCAAAGATACCTCCTGGAGTGGTTCAAAAGGAGACTCCTGCAAGACTCCTAAAACTAGGTTGAGATCCCAAGTTTCTAATGGAGCTTTGTAGGTGGGCACTATATGGAGAACACCCTGAATAAAGGTTTTCACCTGTAGATTAGTGGCAATCTTTCGCTGGAAAACAACCGTCAATGCTGATATTTGTCTCTTCAGAGTACTGGAGCTAGTCCTGCGTCCAGGCCGGCCTGGAGAAAAGCCAGAATATTGGGAATAGAAAACCAAAGAGGCGAACAACCATGCTCCCCACACCACCTGAAAAAAACTTTCCAAGTATGATGGTATACTCGAGCCGAGGAGGCCTTCCGAGCGCTGGTCATCGTGGCAGCGACCTTCCGGGAAAAACCTGCCCTAGAGAGGACCCAAGATTCAACAGCCAGGCTGTCAAATATAGGGCCCCTGAGTTCTAGTGGTAAATCGGGCCCTGGGATAGAAGATCCGTGCGCTCTGGGAGCCTCCAAGGGACGTCGGATAGAAGCAGCACCAGCTCCGCGTACCAGAACCAGCGAGGCCAATCTGGAGCGATTAAGATTGCCGCGACACCTTCCAACTTGATCTTTCTGAACACTCTGGGAAGTAGAGCAAGAGGGGGAAATAGGTACGGAAGGCGAAACTGGTTTCACGGCAGAACCAAGGAATCCACCGCCAGTGCCTGCGTATCTCGATAATGGGATACGAACCGGGCCACTTTGGCATTCTCTCTGGAAGCCATCAGGTCCACGTCCGGCATACACCAACGGTGACATATCTGCTGAAACACCTCGGGATGGAGAGACCACTCCCCTGATACCAGACCCTGGCGACTGAGGAAGTCTGCTGCTCAGTTTTCCTCGCCCGGAATGTGGACTGCTGAAAGAACTGAGTGATTCCTTTCGGCCCAAGTCAAAACCTGTCCTACCTCGTGCATGGCTGCCCTGCTGCGGGTACCCTCCTGGTGATTTATATATGCCACCGCCATGGCGTTGTCTGATTGTACCAGGACGGGGCGACCTGCCAAGTGAGGCTGGAAATGCCGAAGAGCAAGCCAAATGGCACGAATCTCCAGCAAGTTGATCGGTATGACTGACTCCTCCGGAGACCAACGGCCCTGGGCTGTGTAGTGGAGAAATACAGCCCCCTATCCTAGGAGACTGGCATCCGTCGTGATCACCAGCCAATGAACGGGAGGAAACATTTTCCCCCGTTGAAGGGACGAGCTTGACTTCCACCATCTTAATGCCTGTCTCACCTGAACAGATAGACGGCACCGGGTCTCCAAGGAACGAGAATTCCTGTCCCAAACTGCCAAGAGGGCATGCTGTAAGGGACGCATGTGAAATTGAGCAAAAGGTAGAGCCTCTATTGTCGCCACCATCCTTCCTAGCACCCTCATGCAGAACCGGATGGACTGAGGAGCAGGCCAGCAAAAGATTCGGATCTCCTGCTGGAGGGTCAAAGCCTTTTCTTGAGGGAGGATCGTCTTCCCCCGAGCAGAGTCGAGGATCATGCCCAAAAAGGTGATCCTTCGAGCTGGCGTCAGGGAAGATTTTTTTGATATTTATCAGCCAGTCCAGGCATGATAGAGTGTCCAACATGATGCTGACACGCTCTCTGCAGGCTTCAAAGGATGGGCCCTTGACGAGAAGATTGTCTAGATAGGGCATAACAACAATCCCTTGTACGTGTAGGATGGATACCACAAATGGCCATCACCTTCGTAAAAACCCTGGGTGCCATGGCCAACCCGAAGGGCAGGGCTGAGAATTGGAAATGCAGATCGTTTACCGCAAACTGTAGGAACCTATGATGAGAGGGAAATATGGGAATGTGGAGATAGGTGTCCTGAACGTCTATAGATGCTAGAAACTCTCCCCTTTCAAGGGAGGCGATTACCGAGCGGAGAGTTTCCATTCGGAATTGCCACACCCTTACATGCCTGTTTAGGCATTTCAGGTCCAGAATGGGCCGTACTGACCCGTCTTTTTTGGGTACCACGAAAAGGTTGGAGTAAAAACCGTGACCTCTCTCGTTTTCTGGCACTGGAATAATAACTCCGGCCAGTTGCAGGGACTCGACCGCTTTGATCAGTGCTTGAGCTCGAGACTCTGATCTGGGAAGCCGAGAAGGAAAGAATCTGTTCAGGGGACACGAGACAAACTCTATCTTGTATCCTCAAGTGATCAATTCTCTGACCCATCTGTCTTGGGTGGCTGCCACCCAGGTGGGACGAAACCAGAGAAGGCGGCCTGACTCTCTGGCTGGACTGACTGGATTTAGCCTCCAGTCATTTAGCTGAAAACCTCTGGGATTTGGATCCCCTGGTTTTTGGCTGTTGAGAGCGCCCCCTTCCCAAGGGGTTTGCTCTATAGGAGACCTGACGCGCTCTGCCCTGGCTAGGCTGACCTGGGGCAGAGGAAACTGCCGCTGTGGTCCAACCGGGACTATGAAAAGTCCTGAACTGCGTCTGAGGCCTACGATGAAAAGGTTGTTTCAACCTCTGCTGTGGGAGAGAAGTACTCTTACCTCCTGTGGAGTCAGCTATAAGCTGTTCCAGTCTTTCACCAAACAGACGTCCACTCTGATAGGGCAAGGACGTCAAAGATTTCTTTGATGTCGAGTCAGCTCGCCATGTCCTCAGCCACAAGGCCCTTCTGATGGCAATCGAGTTCGCGGCAGCCACTGCCGCACAATTAGCCGCGTCCAGAGAAGCGTTAACCAGATAGTCTCTACCGCCCGCCAGCACGAGCTATCTGATTTGATATTTCAAGCACCTCTGGCGGCACATCCCTGCCCCATTAAGTGTGTCTGTCCAAGAGACTACAGCTTTGGCAACCCAGGTTGCCGCAAATGAGAGAGCGACTGCTCACCCTGATTCCTCAAACACCGACAGTGTCAGATTTTCCATGAGGCGGTCCGTTGGATCTCTGATAGAGGATCTGTCTGAGAGAAAGCAATGTTTTTGATGCTAGTCGGGACACCGGAGAGTCCACTGCGAGCGATTCTGCCCATTTTTTAATCAGATCAGGAGCAAAAGGATACCTAGCATGGAGAGCCTTTTGCCCTGCAAAGCGTTTATCTGGCCTTTTGCGGTGACGCTGCACTAGGTCCTCAAACTCCGGGTGCGACCCAAATATCCTATGAGACCGCTTGGCCTGTTTAAAGCACACCTTATGACCAGTGGTCAGAGTGGGTTTATCATCGACCTGTAAGGTCTGATTAACTGCCTCAATAAGGCTATTCATGGTTTCCTGGTAGGAAGTTTCCTGTAGTTCAAGGGATTCCTCCGAATTATAATCTGAGCCCTGAAGGGATGGACCCTCGACTTGAAAACTCATTCCCGGAGGGGAGAGGGAGTGAGAGTCCGAGTTGCCTTAAGCCGAAGCTCCTGATGGCTCAGGTGACGCCGCACGGGTTCGCTTCCCCCGGGTCTGCCTTGTGAGAGCACGGCCCATGCAGGCTGAGGATTCCTGAGAGACTGACAACCCCTATGATGCAGGAGACCCACTCTCTCGACCCCTATCAGGGGTTCGGAGGGACTCAATTGCCCTAGTGAGTGACGCCATGGATTCAGATAGACAGGGCCCATTCCAGGGGTTCTAACGCACTGAGCTCAGTCGGTAGGGGGGGCTCCTGGGCACGCTCAGAATCACAGGTTTCACAGGTCTTATTGCACTGGGCATGCGGGAAAGGCGCCTGACAAGCCACGCATGCCTTGTATAATACCACATGGGATTTTGTCCTTTTGGACATGATGAGCTTATGAGGTTGCCAAGCCTGATAACACCAAAAAAAAAAAAAATAGATCGGGTGCCAGCGGCTAGAGTGCAGCAGGGGATCGAACTACTAGTCTGGAGGGAGCACTTACCCCAGTCCTGTGCCCCTGCGACCTAAAACGCCTATTTAGGAGGGAGAGAATAGACTCTGGTGCTGAGGTGCGTACCTACAGCAGCTGACCTTTCAAAAGAGGCGCCATGTTCCCGGGTGGAACGTCCCTAAAATCCATCGCTTTTGGGGGCGAAACGCGCGGGTCTCATCAGCCAGCGTCCCCAGCCGGGGGCGGCCCACCGGAAGTAGACGTGGCTTCCGGGGGCGGGACTTCCGCCCGCGGCCTAGTCGCGGTAAAAGACCGGGACCTTGCGTGCGCGCGCGTCCCACCTGCCAGCTGCTCAGGCGCCGTCCAGCCTAACCAAACGCCGCAGGTTCGCCTACGTAGCTGCCCGCCGACGTAACCCCTGCAGGCAGTGCCGCCGGGCGGTGCCTAGAAATCTCTGGCGCAGTCACCGCTCCACCAACCTGCTTTCCCGGAGGTGAGAGGGGGTCCCAGCCTGACGGCCCGCCGTTGTCTTCCTGCGCCCTCAGCGCCGCTGAAGCTACCCGGCTGGAGGTCTAAAGACCAGAACCTCGCTCATCACATAAGGTTTGCTCCCAGAGGGGAGGGAGGGGATCAGGATGGTGCAGGCACCCTAGCTCCATCAAACCTTAAGGGAAAGAGGTGAGGGACCGTCCGGCCCTTCCATCACAGCAGTCCAGCATTGGTGATGCAGAGGGGGTCGCACGAACCATATATTGCCGCTGTACAGCCCATAGTTTCAATACTTAGGGGTGGTCAGTGCCCGGTCCGTCATAATGTCCTTCGTTGCGGGAGAGGATACGTGGAGGCGACACTCCACGTGCTCACCCGTTGATGGTTTGGGAAGATTGGACCCCTTCAAAACGGTCCGTCGCCCCTATGTCGATCTTGATAGAAGGGAAAAAAAAAATCGTCTGAAAGAAAACCAGACGTGTGCCTCCATGAGACACTAAGCATAAACTGGCTTCATCGGTGGTCAGTGGCAAGGTGTATGCGTCGGAGGAGGAGCTAACTTTATTTTTGTCTACTTAGTGTCAGCCTCCAGAAGGCAGTAGCATACACCCACAGTCCTGTGTCTCCCAATGAGACGATGGAGAAAGATTATTTTTGTGACTAAAAAGTTAAAAGTTCATTTTTTCATTCCATGTTGCTTCAGCTCCTGTGAAGCACCTGAAGGGTTAATAAACTTCTTGAATGTGGATTTGATTAGCTTGAGGGGTGCAGTTTTTAGAATGGTGTCACTTTTGGGTATTTTCTGCCATATAGACCCCTCAAAGTGACTTCAAATGTGAGGTGGTCACTAAAAAAAATGGCTTTGTAAATTTTGTTGTAAAAATGAGAAAATCGCTTAACCTTTATAACTTCCTAAACAAAAAAAAAATTTTGTTTCCAAAATTGTGCTGATGTAATTTAGACATGTGGGAAATGTTACTTATTAACTATTTTGTGTAACATTTCTCTGTTTAAGGCTACTTTCACACTTGCGTTTTTTTGCGCAGCGCATCTTGCGCTATCGGACGCATGCACAATGTTCCCCTATCTTTAACATGGCGGGCGCAGGGTCTAGCGCTTGCACGCGTTCATGTGCGTTTGTCGTGCGCTGCGCATTTTCCCGGTGTGCGCCCATACGCGCTAGACGCTACATGTTGCATTTTTTTTTTTTCGGTCAACCGCTTTAAAAAAACGCGTGCGCACGTGTGCGCATGCTATGCGCAAAAAATAACATTGCAGTCTATGGGGGCGCTGGCGTGCGCATGGCTTTGCGCTTGTCAGCGCTTTTGCACGCACGCAATTTTTCTGTAAATAATGGAGCCAGAGATGATGGAGACAGACAGAGATGATGGAGCCAGAGATGATGGAGACAGACAGAGATGATGGAGACAGACAGAGATGATGGAGACAGACAGAGATGATGGAGACAGAGATGATGGAGACAGACAGAGATGATGGAGACAGATGATGGTGACAGAGATGATGGTGACAGAGATGATGGAGACAGAGATGATGGAGACAGAGATGATGGAGACAGAGATGATGGAGACAGAGATGATGGAGACAGAGATGATGGAGACAGAGATGATGGAGACAGACAGAAATGATGGAGACAGAGATGATGGAGACAGACAGAGATGATGGAGACAGAGATTATGGAGACAGACAGAGATGATGGAGACAGACAGAGATGATGGAGACAGACAGAGATGATGGAGACAGAGATGATGGAGACAGAGATGATGGAGACAGAGATGATGGAGACAGAGATGATGGAGCCAGACAGAGATGATGGAGACAGACAGAGATGATGGAGCCAGACAGAGATGATGGAGCCAGACAGAGATGATGGAGACAGACAGAGATGATGGAGACAAAGATGATGGAGACAGACAGAGATGATAGAAATGTGACACATAGACAATGCATGCGCCAAAAAAAACGCAAACGCATGCAAAAACGCATGAAATCGCAGACAAACGCTGCGTTTTTTTGTCGAAATGCGCATGCTGATGCCAATAAAAATCGAAGCGTTTACATGCGTTTTTTTAATGCGCTTCATGTGCGCTCTAAACGCAGCGCAAAAAAAACGCAAGTGTGAAAGTAGCCTTAAGGGCATAAAAAATCCAAAATTTGAAAATTGCAAAATTTTAGAAATTTTTGCCAAATTTCATTTTTTACACATATAAATGCACGTTATATAGAAGAAAATTTACCACTAATGTGAAGTACAATATGTCACGAAGAAAACAATCTCAGAATCGGCAAGATCCGTTGAAAAGTTCCAAAGATATTACCTCATAGAGGGACAGTGGTCAGAATTATAAAAATTGGCCCGGTGATTAATGTGTAAACCACCCTCGGGGGTTAAGGGTTAATCCCTTAACCCCCGAGGGAAGTACCAAATTGGCTCTGTCACTAAGGGGTCAAGGGCATAAAAATTCAAAGTCTGAAAATTGCGAAATTTTCAATTTCAGCAGCAGGTGGAAGGAAAGGAGACACACTAGTTCATAACTAGTGGGGTAGGCGGAGCCCAGATAGGATTGACACCTCAGATTAAAAGAGTGTTGACCGGCCCCTCCAGCACGGGCTCCTCCTACTCCAGCTTTCTCCAGTCTAAAATTTGAGGTCCAGAGGATGGTCGCTGCTGGAAGCAGCTCCTCAGAAGATTTTATTATTTTAATCGGACAAGAGACTTGGATCACCAGAAGTGGTCTAGAGGTCTCAGGGGTCTCAGCGCTGCTGAACCCCAACCTTTCCCTTGGCGGATCTGTATTACCCTGATGGTGGTCCCTGCAGAACCCTGCCGGCCCTGGGGGATGAGGATGGCTTCCCTGGCGGGACGCAAACCACGCATCTGGGGTCACTGCGTTCCCGCCTGGGGGGGGAAGCATGGGCATAGCGCCAGAAACCCTGGGGGTTCCTGTGGCGCTCGACTTGGGTTTCCCGCGTTCCGGACACCTGGGTAACGCGGGTCGTGTCGACGGGCTACTTCATAGAGTTTTCTTCTCGACCCCCGGACAGTTTTTGCCAATCTCGCATTCCGTCGGAGCCCGAGCTATTTGCCGCTCTACTGCGAGAGGTCGAATCCCTTCTGCGGAAGGGTGTGGTGATACCGGTTCCGCCAGAAGACCGGGGACAAGGATTTTATTCCAACCTTTTTGTGGTCCCCAAAAAGGAGGACAAATTTCGCCCTATTCTTGATCTCAAAAGATTGAATCGGCATGTCCACACCCGGAAATTCCGCATGGAGTCGCTTCGCTCCGTTGTGGCAGCCCTGTCGCAGAACGACTTTTTGGTGTCAATCGACATTCGCGACGCTTATTTGCATGTTCCCGTCGGAAGGGCTCACCAACGCTTCCTTCGTTTTGCCATAGGTCAGGACCATTACCAGTTTGTGGCTCTGCCATTCGGGTTGGCCTCAGCGCCCAGAGTTTTTACAACAATTCTGGCGCCTCTCATGGCAATTCTTCGAAAACGGGGTTACGATTCTTTCCTACCTGGACGACCTTTTGTTTGTGGCGTCCTCAAGGGAGGAGGCGGTGACGGCTCGCAATCTGTCCCTTCAGCTCCTGGAGGACTTCGGGTGGCTGGTCAATTGGGAGAAGTCGTCTCTGGAACCGTCGCAGTCAATCCTGTTTTTGGGGATGCATTTCGACACGGTACGGGCGGTGGTGTCCCTACCTCCAGACAAGCGGGCATGTCTTCTCCGACATGTACAGATTATGAAGTCTGCGACAGCAATGTCCCCTCGGAAGTGTATGCGCCTTCTGGGTTTGATGGTGGCGTCCATGGAGGCATTTCCGTTTGCCCAATTTCATTCCAGGGCTCTCCAAAGACTCATTCTGAGTCGTTGGGATCGATCGCAAGCTTCTCTGGATTGCAGCGTCATCATTTCTCACAGGGTGCGAGAATCCCTAGAATGGTGGTTGCGTCCAGGAGCGTTATCCCTGGGGAAATCTTTCCTCCCTCCGAGGTGGTCGGTCATAACCACCGATGCCAGCCTGACGGGCTGGGGGGTGTCTGGAACGATCTTTGTATCCAGGGAGTATGGTCATCGGAAGAATCTGTTCTACCGATCAATATCCTGGAATTGAGGGCAATTTTCCTTTGCCTCCAACACTGGACGGTGTCTTTGAGCGGTCTGCCAGTCCGAGTGCAGACAGACAACGCAACGGCGGTCGCGTATATCAACCACCAAGGCTGGACGAGGAGCTCCAGGCTCATGATGGAGGTGTCTCGGATCCTGCTATGGGCCGAGACCAGGGTTCCAGCCATCTCTGCGATTCACATTCCAGGAGTCGAGAATACCACGGCGGACTTCCTCAGTCGCGAGAAGATGGATCCTGGAGAATGGAGTCTCCATCCGGAAATTTTTGCACTGCTGTGCTCCCGTTGGGGAATTCCCCAAGTGGATTTGATGGCATCCAGGTTCAATGCCAAACTACCGACCTTCATATCCAGGTACAAGGACCCGAAGGCTGTGGCGGTGGATGCTCTGGTGGCTCCGTGGGACCATTTCGAGCTAGTCTATGTGTTTCCGCCGATATCCTTACTTCCTCTGGTGCTGCGTCGGATCAGACTGGAGAGAATTCCGGCTAGGTTGATAGCCCCGGATTGGCCAAGGAGGACGTGGTTCTCGACACTGGTGTCGCTTTTGGCGGCTCTGCCATTTCCACTTCCTCTTCGCCCGGACCTGTTATCTCAGGGGCCGTACGTCATCCGGACTTGAAGTCTCTGTGTTTGACGGCGTGGCTCTTGAGATCGAAATATTGACCCGTAGAGGTTTTTCAGCTGAAGTCATTGCCACTCTACGAGCTGCCAGAGGTCCGGCTACTACTAAGATTTATCACAAGACTTGGGAAGCCTTCTTTTCGTGGTGTTCGGGTTCTTCAAGGAATCTGAGGATTTTTTCCATTCCCAATCTGTTGGCTTTTCTGCAGTACGGGTTGGACAAAGGTTTAGCAGTTAGCACTCTGAAAGGTCAGGTTTCTGCCCTGTCCTTGCTGTTTCGGAAGGCTATCGCCTCGCGTAGGGACGTGCGTTCCTTTTTTCGCGGAGTAACCCGTCAGTTCCCACCGCGGAAGGCGCCTGTGTCTCCTTGGCGGCTCAACCTTGTCTTGGAGGCTCTTCAACATGTGCCTTTTGAGCCTATGGGTTCTGCTAGCCTTTCTTTACTTTCTTGGAAGGTTGCCTTCTTAGTGGCGGTAACTTCTTTAAGAAGGGTATCTGAGTTGGCAGCTCTTTCTTGCTCGCCTCCTTTACTGGAGTTTTACCCGGATCGAGTAGTGCTTCGCACACGGGGCGACTTTCTTCCTAAGGTGGTGTCGCAATTTCATGTTAACCAGGATATTGTGTTGCCCTCGCTTTGCCCGGGCCCGAGGAATGCAAAGGAACGAGATTTGCACAAATTGGATTTAGTGCGGGCCTTGAAGTTCTATTTGTCTGTTACTCAAGGTTTCCGGAAGTCAGATTCTCTGTTTGTGATTCCAGCAGGTCGCAGGCGTGGTCAACGAGCTTCAAAGGACTCTATAGCTCGTTGGATTCGGTCGGCCATTTTGGAGGCTTACCGACTTAAAGGCGAACCTTGCCCGATTAAGGTTCGAGCTCACTCCACGAGGGCTGTGGCTTCATCGTGGGCCTTTCATCAAGGGGCTTCGGCAGCCCAGCTCTGCCGAGCGGCGACCTGGCGTTCCGTCCACACATTTACAAAGTTTTATAAGGTGGACGTCAGTGCTTCCGCTGATGCGGCCTTAGGACGTAGGGTCCTGCAGGCGGCTGTAGTTTAAAGTTCTAGTTAACTTGTATTTGGCGCCTGTTGCGCATTTATCTAGGTTGTTGGGTTTCTGCCTATTTTGGTTTTTTCCCACCCTAATTTTTGGACTGCTTTGGGACGTCCCACTAGTTATGAACTAGTGTGTCTCCTTTCCTTCCACCTGCTGCTGAAAGACGGATTTTGGTAAGAACTTACCTGTAAAATCCTTTTCAGCGAAGGAAGGAAAGGAGACACAGCTCCCTCCCATGGCAGAAGTGTGTTGTTGTATTTACAGATGCAGCGTGACCCTTCTCTGATAGCGATTTTCTGGGCTGACGTCGACGCGCTACGGCTCTGTTCCAGCATTGCCAGCTTATCGCAGTAGTCAGGTTCAGTGAGTAGTACCTGGAACTGTGTGGTTTTTTTTGCCAAATGCATGCATAACCTGTACTTTTGTGTTTTTCTCTGAAGTCCTTCAGAAGGGGTTATGTTGCTCCGCTGGTGATATTGCTCTTTCTTAAGCTTGGGTACGACTGGAGAAAGCTGGAGTAGGAGGAGCCCGTGCTGGAGGGGCCGGTCAACACTCTTTTAATCTGAGGTGTCAATCCTATCTGGGCTCCGCCTACCCCACTAGTTATGAACTAGTGTGTCTCCTTTCCTTCCTTCGCTAAAAAGGATTTTACAGGTAAGTTCTTACCAAAATCCGTCTTTTTTTATGTTTTCATAAATAAATGCAAACCATATTGACCAAAATTCACAACTAAAATGAAATACAATGTGCCACGAAAAAACAATCTTGGAATCACTAGGATACATTGAAGCGTTCCAGAGTTATTATCTCAAAGTGACACTGGTCAGATTTTAAAAATGAGACTCAGTCATTAATGTACAAAGTGGCTCAGTTCTTAAGGGGTTAAACAAAAAGTGTTTACCTGTTTGTCACTGTGACCAGACTTGCTGGAAATCTGTCACCAGTATAAGCCCAATTAAAACATGTAGAGAACGTAATATAGGCAATTATGTTCAGTAAAATCCACAATATCTGCCAAAGTGCCAGGAACTAGATTGCACCATTTGGGACTTAACCCCTTAATCCCACTGGACGTAATATTCCGTCCATGTGACCTGGTACTTAATTCCCATGGACGGAATAGTACGTCCAGGGCGATCAGCTGCGCTCCCGAGGGGAGCGTAACTGATCGCCGCCGGGTGTCAGCTGATTATCACAGCTGACACCCGGCACTATGTGTCAGGAGCGGTCACGGACGCTCCCGGCACATTAACCCCTGGCACACCGCAATCAAACATGATCGCGGTGTACAGGGGGCACAGGGGAGGATCGCGCAGGGAGGGGGCTCCCTGCGCGCTCCCCTGAGACCCTCAGAGCAGCGCGATGCAGGACCCCGGATCCAAGATGGCGCCGGGGTCCATCCGGGTCCTGCAGGGAGGCGGCTTCCTCAGTGCCTGCTGAGAGCAGGCACTGAGAAGCCTGCAGCGATGCCAGAGCGATCGCTGGTGTGACAGAGTGCTGTGCACACTGTCACACCAGCGATCTGACCCTATACAGTGATGTCCCACCCTGGGACAAAGTAAAAAAGTTAAAAAAATAAAAATTGTTTAAAAAAATCATAAAAAAAAAAAAATATTCCCCAATAAATTCATTTATCCTGTAAATAAAAAAAACAAAAAAAATAAAAGTATACATATTTGGTATCGCCGCGTCCATAACAACCCCCCCTATAAAACTGTCCCACTAGTTAACCCCTTTAGTGAACCTATTAAAAAAAAAAAAAAAAAAAAACAAAGCAAAAAATCAATGCTTTATCATCATACCGCCGAACAAAAAGTGGAATAACACGCGATCAAAAGTAACGATATAAATAAACATGGTACCGCTGAAAACGTCATCTTGTCCTGCAAAAAACGAGCTGCCACACAGCATCATCAGCGAAAAAATAAAAAAGTTATAGCTCGCAGAATAAAGCGATGCAAAAATAATAATTTTTTATATAAAATTGTTTTTATTCTATAAAAGCGCCAAAACATAAAAAAATTATATAAATGAGGTATCGCAATAATCGTACTGACCCGAAGAATAAAACTGCTTTATCAATTTTACCACACGTGAAACGGTATAAACGCCTCCCGCAAAAGAAATTCATGAATTGCTGATTTTTGTTCATTCTAACCTCCCATAAATCGAAATAAAAAGCGATCAAAAAATGTCACATGCTCAAAAATGGTACCAATAAAAACGTCAACTCGTACCGCAAAAAATAAGACCTCATATGACTCTGTGGGCCAAAATATACAAAAATTATAGCTCTCAAAATGTGGTGATGCAAAAACTATTTTTTGCAATAAAAAGCGTCTTTTAGCCTTGACAGCTGCCAATCATAAAAACCCACTATAAATAGTAAATCAAACCCCCCTTTATCACCACCTTAGTTAGGGAAAAATAATAAAATTAAAAAAAAGTATTTATTTCCATTTTCCCGTTAGGGTTAGGGTTGCGGCTAAAGTTAGGGTTAGGGTTGGCGCTAAAGTTAGGATTAGGATTAGGGTTATGGGTGTGTTATTGTTAGATTTGTGGTTAAGGTTGGGACTAGGGTTAGGGGTGTGTTGGGGTTAGGGTTGGAGTTAGAATTGGGGGGTTTCCGCTGTTTAGGCACATCAGGGGCTCTCCAAACGTGACATGGCGTCTGATCTCAATTCCAGCCAATTCTGTGTTGAAAAAGTCAAACGGTGCTCCTTCACTTCTGAGCTCTGCCATGCGCCCAAACAGTAGTTTACCCCCACATATGGGGTATCAGTGTACTCTGGACCCCAAGAGTTATTGTGCAATTTGGTCTATTTCTTCTGTTACCCTTGGGAAAATATAAAAAACGGGGGGTAAAAATATCATTTTTTTTTTTTAAAAATGATTTTTTTGTTTTTACGGCTGTACGTTATAAACTTCTGTGAAGCACTTGGGGCTTCATAGCGCTCACCACACATTAAGATAAGTTCCTTGTGGGGTCTATTTTCCAAAATGGGGTCACTTGAGGGGGGTTTCCACTGTTTAGGCGCATCAGGGGCTCTCCAAATGCGACATGACGCCCCCAGACCATTCCATTAAAGTCTGCAATCCAAAACGTCACTACTTCCCTTCCGAGCCCCAACGTGTACCCATACAGTAGTTTTCTCCCACATATTGGGTATCAGCGTAGTCATGACAAATTGGACAACAACTTTTGGGGTCCAATTTCTCCTGTTACCCTTGTGAAAATAAAATATTGGGGGCGAAAAGTAGATTTTTGTGAAAATACTAACCGTAAAATCCTTTTCTCCGAGACACTCATTGGGAGACACAGACCGTGGGGTGTTATGCTGCTGCCACTAGGAGGACACTAAGTAATATACAAGCAAAAAAAAGGTTAACTCCTCCTCTTCCTCCTCCTGCAGTATACACCCTCCGTCGGCTCAGACCTGAACCAGTTCGGTGCCAAAGCAGTAGGAGCTCATAACAGAGATGCAATAAGAGGAAAACCAAAAAGGCACGAGGCTAAAGACTAGACAGGGTGGGAGCTGTGTCTCCCAATGAGTGTCTCGGAGAAAAGGATTTTACGGTGAGTATTTTCACAAAAATCTACTTTTCTCCATCGTCTCATTGGGAGACACAGACCGTGGGATGTCCTAAAGCAGTCCCTGGGTGGGAACAAACATCACAATGGATATAGCCTCGTAAGCCAAATGCATAAATGCTTTAAATAATTTAGCAGAAAAAAACTCACAGATGCGCAACAACTGATTGCAGAATCTGTCTGCCAAGAAACGCATCTGAAGAAACTTGAGCATGTACTTTGTAATGCTTTAATAAAAATATGCTGACTGGACAAAGTCACAGCCTTGCACACTTAATGTGCCGAAGCCTGGTGCCAAATGGCCCAAGAGGCCACCATAGTCCGTATGGAGTGTGCCTTAGTTCCAGCCGGGATAGGCTGACCCTTGACATGATTGTAAGGCGGATCCATGTTGCCAACGTGACCTCAGAAGCAGGGAAACTCTGTCTGCTTCCCTCCAGAAACACGAAAAGGACGTCCGATTTACGGAAGAATGCAGTCCTAGAAATGTACCTTCGAAGAGCCCTCCCAAATCCAGAGTGTGAAGGGCTTTTTCAGTGCGGTGAACTAGCGCCTGACATAATGAAGGTAGAACTATCCCCTCGTTGATGTGAAAAACCGACACGACTTTAGGTAAAAAAGAAGAGGATCTAAGGACCACCTTGTCCTGGTGGAAAATGAGGAAGGGAGGTTTACAAGATAAAGCTGCCAATTCCGAGACCCGCCTGATGGAGGTTATAACAACCAGGAAAACAACTTTTCAAAAGACAAAGATACTTCAGGTAAAGGCTTTAAGGGTGGTTCTTGTAAGGTACTGAGGACCAGATTAAGATCCCAAGATCCCAAGGGCCTCCTGTGAGGAGGAACGAGATGAGACACCCTTGAATAAAAGTTTTAACCTGAGACTTAGATGCAATCCGTTTCTGAAAAAGGACGGATAGAGCAGAAATCTGCCCCTTCAGGGAGAAAAGAGCCAACCCCGAATCCAATCCTGCTTGAAGAAACTCTAGGATGGAAGGGATAGAGAAGACCAAAAAGGGGAGCAACCCTTATTCTTACACCAGGAAAAGAACGTTTCCCAAACACGATGATAAATGCGCATGGAAACCGGTTTCCTGGCATTGATCATGATAGAGACATCCTTCTGAGAAAAGCCCGCCTGGGCTAAAAACCAGGATTCAATTTCCATACCGTCATATTCAGCACCTTCGAATTCTGATGGTAAATTGGACCCTGAGAAAGAAGGTCCGAAAGATCCAGTAACCTCCAGGGAACGCCAGCTGCTGGATTAGTTCCGCATACCATGGGCGGCGCGGCCAGTCTGGAACGACAAGAATGAGAGGAACGCCTTCTGCTTTGATCTTCCGAATGACCCTGGGAAGTAATGGAAGAGTTGGGAAAACGTAAGGGAGATGAAAGTGACTCCAAGGGAGGACTAACGCGTTCGACCTGATGGCTAGAGTACCGCAAGACCTGCTTATGACAGCCTGAGTCTTGGCATTTAGTCTGGATGCCATGAGATCCACATCCGGAGTGCCCTAGCGTTGGCAAATCTGACAAAATACTTCCGGGTGAAGGGACCATTCTCCGAAGGCTAAGCACTGGCGTCAGAGAAAATCCGCCGCCCAATTGTCCGCTCCCGGAATGTGCACCGCAGAGATGAGAGAGTGGTTTGACTCTGCCCATTGCAGGATGTGCGATACCTCGAGCATTGCAGATCTGCTCCGAATGCCACTCTGACGGTTGATGTATGCCACAGCCGTGGAGTTGTCCGACTGAATCCGGATGGGACATCCGGCTAACAGTTGATGAAAGAGAATAAGAGCTAGTCTGATAGCTCTGATCTCCAGAATGATGATCGGAAGACGGGTCTTCTGAGGAGTCCAACGACCTTGAACGGAGTGGTGACGAAAACACCGCACCCTAGCCGAGGAGACTGGTATCGGTGGTCACTACCGACCAATGTACCGGTAGAAAGGACTTTCCCTGATTTAAAGAGGAAGCGCTCATCCACCACGTCAGCGAGCGCTTAACCCTGGGAGACAGACGAAGTCGGCGACCTACAGATGCTGGATTTCTGTCCCATACTGATATCAACTCCTGTTGACAGCGAAATGGAATTGAGCAAATGGTACTGCCTCGATGGAAGCAACCATTTTCCCTAGGACCTGCATTGCGAACCGAAGAGAGTGAGAGCGTCCCAGAGACAAACAGGAATATTCTCCGTTTTAAGGAAGACATCTTCTCTGGAGGGAGCTATACCAACCCTTGGAAAGTGTCCAAAATCATTCCCAACAAGGGAATTTTCCGAGAAGGAACGGGGGAGGACCTATCCAGGTTCACTAGCCAGCCTAGGCGTGAGAGGGTGTCGACAGCAAAGGTCGATGTTGTCTGTACAGGCCCGAAAAGACGATCCTTTGATGAGAGGGTCGTCTAACTAAGGAAGGAACCATCACGCCCCGACAGTATAAGATTGTCATGACCGCTGCCATGACTCTTGTGAATACTCTGGGGGCGGGTGGCGAGGCCAAAAAGGCAGAGCTGAAAACTGAAAGCGATCGTCTCCGATCTCAAACCAAAAAAATTTTTTTTTTTTTTTTTTGATGACCCAGAGGTATTGGAATGTGGAGATAGGCGCCCTTTATTTCAGATTTCGGACCCACCGGTCGTGAACGACCGACAACCAGATCTCGTGGAACAAGAGTAGGCGGCTGTCTACCCTGTTTGAGTCCACAGGACCCGGCAAAGAGTCATTGCGAAGAGAATTTGCGAGAAGAGGATCCCTTACGTCCCGACTGTCATGATCTGTTTCTCCAGGCTTGAGAGGATTTGAATGATGGTTGAAGACCCTTATCCCTATGCGGAGGATGGGGCTGCAGGGACGAAGTAGATGCGGAAAAACCAGTTGGAAGAGCCGCGAAAAGGCCGAAAACGGACTTGGTTTTGAGGCCAAAAATATCGGCTGAGTTTGCGCTGCGGGAGAAATTTGCTTTTGCTCCCAGTAGTATCAGATATGATTTGATCTCGTCTCTCACCAAAGAGGCGACCGCTTTGACACGGTAGAGAAGTCAGGGACCTCCTTGAAGCAGAGTCTGCGCGCCACTCTCGGAGCCATAAGGTTCTTCTAATGGCGATGGCATTAGCCGCCATGAGTGCAGAGCAGGTGGCTGCATCTAAGAATGCATGCTGATAAGCAAGATTGATTACCTCAGTGGGAAGAGGGTTGTCATGAGAAGATTTAATTATATCTTCCGCCCAGGCCATCCTTGCCCTTGCTGCCAAACGGGAAACAGGTGGATCTGCTACCGGAGAAACAGTCCACTCCTTCGATACCCTAGTTGGAAAAGGATATCGAATTTTGAGTGAATTCTAACCTGAAAAACGTTTGTCTGGACGACCCCTCTGCTCTTGAACAATATCAATAAACTCTTGGTGAACATGTGAGGTCGCTTAACTCTTTAGAACGACCAGGCGTGATCTGAATTAGAGCCGGGTTGTACATCAACACTCAGGATTTTATAAACTGCTTCTATGCGAGAATCTATGGATTCTTGATATTCTGGTGACTCCGGGTCAACCGCTACATCCGCCTCATACTCAGAGTCATGTTCACTGAATTCCCCTGAAGAGGGATAGCGGGAACCTGAGCTAGCGGATGCTGACCCTCCATCTGAGCCTTTGATGATCCAGATGGATGGAATAGTGGATGGTCCAACGAGAAGCGCCCGCGACGCCGAAGCGCTACATAGAGGCAGCCGCGGCACGATGCAGAAGCGCCCGCGGCGCGACGCAGAAGAGCCTGCGGCACGACGCAGAAGCGCCCGCGGCGCGACGCAGAAGAGCCCGCGGTGCGAAGCAGAAGAGCCTGCGGCGCGACGCAGAAGCGCCCGCGGCATAACCAGGCCACGGCCCACGACTAGGCCGATGTGGCTGCTCCACAACTAGGCCGCTGTGGCGGCTCCACCATTTAGGCCGCGGCGGCGGCTCCACAATTAGGCCGCGGCGGCGGTTCCACAAATAGACAGCGGCGCCGGCTCCCCTATTAGGCCACTGCGGCGGCTCCACTAGGCCGCAGCTCCACACTAGACCGTGGCGGTGGCTCCACACTAGGCCGCGGCGGCTCCATAATTAGGCCCGCGGGGCGGCTTCACAGCTAGGCCGCGGCGCCGGCTCCACCACTAGGCCGCGGCGGCGGCTCCACTAGACCGCAGCGGTGGCCGCTGTGGCGGCTCCACAATTAGGCCGCGGCGCCGGATCCACAGTAGACCGCGGCGGCTCCACACTAGACCGCGGGGCGGCTTCACAGCTAGGCCGCGGCGCTGGCTCCACAATTTAGGCCGCGGCAGCGGCTCCACAATTAGGCCTCGGCGGCGGCTCCACAACTAGGCCGCTGTGGCGGCGCCACAATTTAGGCCGCGGCAGCGGCTCCACAATTGGGCCGCGGCGGCGGCCTCACAGCTAGGCCGCGGCGCCGGGTCCATCACTAGGCCGCAGCGGCGGCTCCACCATTAGGCTAGGCCGCAGCGGCGGCTCCTCATTAGACCGCGGCGGCGGCTCCACACTAGGCCGCGGCGGCGGCTCCACACTAGGCCGCGGCGGCTCCAAAATTAGGCCGCGGCTCTACTAGGCCGCAGCGGCTAGACTGCGGCGGAGGCTCCACACTTAAACTGCGGCGGCGGCTCCGGCGGCTTTACAGCTAGGCCGGAGGCGGTTCACAACTAGGCCGCGGCGCCGCAAATAGGCCGCGGCGCCACAAATAGGCCGCGTCAACGGCTCCAACTAGGTGTGTAGAACGTGTGCACAGCCGGTAGTAGTGGTGCCTAGTTAGGTTCCCGAACCCGATGATATCAATAAGTAAAACTGGGCACTCAACTTAATGCTTAAAGAGGCCATACCTATCGGGCACAACCACGGCCCGACAGACAAGCGGTGGATCTCGCGTCTGCCTCAGCAACGGTAATACAATACCAGAGCATCACCTCACTGCATCTGGCCGTTTATTTCGACCCACATTCTGTCCACCAGAGCTCCAAATCAATCACAAGGGTGTGCTTTCTATGTAATATTCTGATTATGAATACTGACCCTAACTTCTTATCATAACGGTCCTCCACCTCATTTATGTATCTTGGCAACTGATGAAGGCTGTGTTTCAGCCGAAACGTTTTGCCACAAATCTTATTATTACTGGACCATTAAAATTCCTCTTTAAGCATTAAGTTGAGTGCCCAGTTTTACTTATTGATAACGGCTCCAACTAGACCGCGCGGCTGCACACTCTCCATGACAAGTGAGAGAAGACCGTGGCGCGCTGAAGGGAGCTTGCCTCCTCAAACCACCATACCTCCTCAATCGACCGTCCCTTTGATAGGGAGGCGGAGAGGAATTTACTCCATTGACCCAGCCGCTTTCAGTAAAGGCCTGCAGCCTGTACTCACTGATGTCGGAGCCAGCGGCCCATGCGGTCATGTCTCCTGGAACCACCGTACCTCCTCAATCGACCGTCCCTTTGATAGGGAGGTGGAGAGGGATTTATGTCTGCCTCCATTGGCCCAGCCGCTTTCAGTAGAGGCCTGCAGCCTGTATTCACTGATGTCGGGGCCAGCGGCCCATGCAGTCATGTCTCCTCAAATCACCGTACCTCCTCAATCGACCGTCCCTTTGATAGGGAGGTGGAGAGGGATTTATGTCTGCCTCCATTGGCCCAGCCGCTTTCAGTAGAGGCCTGCAGCCTGTATTCACTGATGTCGGGGCCAGCGGCCCATGCAGTCATGTCTCCTCGAATCACCATACCTCCTCAATCGACCGTCCCTTTGATAGGAGGTGGAGAGGGATTTCGTAGGTGGTGAGTGGTATTCGAGGTATCTCATGGGGAGACGGCCCATTCAAGGGATCTGTCGCCCCATGGTAGCGTAGCAGGAGGGGGTACGAGAAGACGACACTTCACGTTTCCGCCTGTTGCTGGTTTTGGGAGATCGGGACTTTTCATTAAGACCCGTCGCCCTTCCGTGCGTGGAAGAAAGAAAAATAATAAAAGACAAAAAAGTGGGGTCTGAGAGCAGACCCTAGTGCCTCCTACAGACACTAAGTAAGAACTGGTTCAGGTCTGAGCCGACGGAGGGTGTATACTGCAGGAGGAGGAAGAGAAGGAGTTAACCTTTTTTTTGCTTGTATATTACTTAGTGTCCTCCTAGTGGCAGCAGCATAACACCCCACGGTCTGTGTCTCCCAATGAGATGATGGAGAAAAAAATCATTTTTGTAAAAAAAAAAAAAGATTTTTTATTTTTACGGCTGTACGTTATAAACTTCTGTGAAGCACTTCGGGGTTCAAAGTGCTCACCACACATCTAGATAAGTTCCTTGTGGGGTCTATTTTCCAAAATGGGGTCACTTGTGGGGGGTTTCCACTGTTTAGGCGCATCAGGGGCTCTCCAAATACGACATGACGCCCCCAGACCATTCCATCAAAGTCTGCAATCCAAAACGTCACTACTTCCCTTCCGAGCCCCGACGTGTGCCCATACAGTAGTTTTCTCCCACATATTGGGTATCAGCGTACTCAGGACAAATTGGACAACAACTTTTGGGGTCCAATTTCTCCTGTTACCCTTGTGAAAATAAAATATTGGGGACGAAAAAATCATTTTTGTAAAAAAAATAAAAATAAATAAAATTATTTTACGGCTGTACGTTCTAAACTTCTGTGAAGCACTTCGGGGTTCAAAGTGCTCACCACACATCTAGATAAGTTCCTTGAGGGTCTAGTTTCCAAAATGGTGTCATTTGTTGGGGGTTTCCACTGTTTAGGCAGATCAGGAGCTCTCCAAACACGACATGGCATCCAGCCAATTCTGTGTTGAAAAAGTCGAACGGCGCTCCTTCCCTTCCAAACTCTGCCATGCACCTAAACAGTGGTTTACCCCCACATATGGGGCATCAGCGTACTCAGGACAAATTGCACAATAACTTTTGGAGTCTTGTTACCCTTGGAAAAATAATAATTGGGGTGAAAAGATCATTTTTGTGGAAAAAATATGATTTTTTAATTTTACGGCTCTACGTTATAAACTTGTGTGAAGCACTTGGGGGTTCAAATTGCTCACTACAGATCTAGATAAGTTCCTTAGGGGGTCTAGTTTCCCAAATGGGGTCACTTGTGGGGGGTTCCACTGTTTAGGCACATGAGGGGCTCTCCAAATGCAACATGGCCTCCAATCTCAATTCCAGCCAATTTTGGTTGGAAAAAGTCAAATGGTGCTCCTTCCATTCCGAGCTCTGCTGTGCGCCCAAACAGTGGTTCCCCCCCACATATGGGGTATCAGCGTACTCAGGACAAATTGGACATCAACTTTTGTGGTCCAATTTCTCCTGTTACCCTTGGGAAAATAAAAAAAATAGTGACTAAAAGATAATTTTTGTGGGAAAAAAATAGGATTTTTTATTTTCATGCCCGGGCATTATAAACTTGTGTGAAGCACTTGGGGGTTCAAAGTGCTCACCAAAGATCTAGATAAGCTCCTTAGGGGTCTAGTTTCCAAAATGGGGTCACTTGTGGGGGGTTTCCACTGTTTAGGCACATCTGGGGCACTGCAAACGGAACATGACCCCCATCAACGTCTGCATTCCAAAACGTTACTACTTCCTTTCCAAGCCCTGTCGTGCACCCAAACAGTTCCCCCCCCCACATATGGGGTATCAGCGTACTCAGGACAAATTGGACAACAACTTTTGGGGTCCTATTTCCTTGGGAAAAATTAAAAATTTGGGACTTAAAAATCATTTTTGTGGAAAATTGTTTTTTGTTTTTTTTTCACACCCAGGCATTATAAACTTTTGTGAAACACTTGAGGTTCAAAGTGCTCACAACAGAACTAGGTAAGTTCCTTAGGGGGTCTAGTTTCCAAAATGGTGTCACTTGTGGGGGTTTCCACTGTTTAGGCACATCAGGGGCTCTCCAAACACGACATGGCGTCCAATCTCAATTCCAGCCAATTTTAGTTTGAAAAAGTCAAAAGGCGCTCCTTCCCTTACGAGCTCTGCCGTGTGCCCAAACAGTGGTTTTCCCCCACATATGGGCTATTGGCGTACTCAGGAGAAATTGCACAACAACTTTTTCTGTCCATTTTCTCCTTTTACCCTTGTTAAAATAAAAAAATTGTTTGTAAAAGATCATTTTTGTGACTAAAAAGTTAAATGTTCATTTTTTCCTTGCAAATTGCTTCAGGTCCTGTGAAGCACCTGAAGGGTTAATAAACTTCTTGAATGTGGTTTTGAGTACCTTGAGGGGTGCAGTTTTTAGAATGGTGTCACTTTTGGGTATTTTCTGCTATATAGACCCCTCAAAGTGACTTCAAATATGAGGTGGTCCCTAAAAAAAATGGCTTTGTAAATTTTGTTGTAAAAATGAGAAATCGCTGGTCAACTTTTAACCCTTATAATTTCCTAAGAAAAAAAAAATTTGGTTCCAAAATTGTGCTGATGAAAAGTAGACATGTGGGAAATGTTATTTCTTAACTATTTTGTGTGACATATTTCTCTGTTTTAAGGGAATAAAAATTCAAAGTTTGAAAATTGCAAAATTTTCGCCATATTTGCGTTTTTTTTTCAAAAATAAACGCAAGTTATATATAAAATTTTACCACTAACGTGAAGTACAACATGTCACGAGAAAACGATCTCAGAATCGCGAAGAACCGTTGAAGCTTTCCAGAGTTATAACCTCATAAAGAGACAGTGGTCAGAATTGTAAAAATTGGCCCGGTCATTAACATGCAAACCACCCTTGGGGGTTAAGGGGTTAAAAAAAGATGTGAAGACTCCTCTCCCATTTTTGATCCCACTTTACATTCCTTAACACTACAAACAAACTTACATAGCTGCTTGTCTCTTGAGCCACTGTTGGCAAGCATTGCCATCATGTATATACTGAAGAACTTCCGATAGCATATTCCGTTTCAAGCGCTCTTCTTCTCGAGACTTCTTTAAGCGATCATAAATCTTTGAACCTTTTGCAAAACAGTAAAGGTAAATTATGAATAGAAGCAGAGAAGGTGACTGTACTTTCAAGACACTTTTCAGTGTGTATATGAGGACTAAAGCTGTTTCTGGCCATTATACTTTTTGTATCATGCATTTTCACCAAATTCCCCCTCTGTAAAAACAGCTCAAATCAGAGCTAGAGCCTGCAGAGTGGATGACAAGATCAGGAGGTAGAGGAAGAAGTGGCAGATTTCCTGGATAAGAAATATAATCATCAAGTCCTTTCCATTTAAAAAATGGAAACTTACAGCAAGGAAATACTACTCGTAATTTAATGTATGACATTATTGTGTAATTTTAGTCTAAAGCTTGGAAAAAAAAGGGGTTATCTGATTCGGTACAACTACTAATTCAATTCAGGGCCCCATAAAAAATAAAAACATTCCAGCGATGTTAGCGCCGGCTTCCAATGATTGATGAGGTAGTGTTTTCCGTAGCCGCTAATTGGCTGCAGCAGTCACATGACAAAAAGTCACGTCACCTGCCGGCAACAGTAGCGCTGAAATTGCTGCAACAGTATTGCTGCAGGAGACGAGTGCACATGGTTTTTAATTCTATGGCGCCCTGAAGCGATCAAACAGTAACTTTTTTTTATGTACAAAAACAACAACAGCAACAATTCTGACCAACACAAAAAAAAGTTTTGAAAGTTTGCAAAATCACTTTATTAGGAAATTTTTTTTCAATCCTGTAAAAAAATGATTGTGGATGTCTTTTAAACCTCTGCTTTTCCCCAGCATATTTGCCTGCCTTTAGCTGCATTGATGTCAGAATACACTCATTTGGAGTATAGATGATGGCAGTGAAAGGGTCAGCACCTGTGTCCTGTGTCTCACCAACTTTCGGGATAAGCTGCTGAATGAGACTGATCTGGTAAGCACAACATTCAGAGAAGGAGACAGGTGCTAATCCTTTCACTGCCATCAGCTGTACTTCGAACAAATACGTACTGATATAAATGCAGATGAAAGCAGGTAAACAGACTAGGGAAAATCAGGTTTGGAAGACATTTGCATGCAATTTTTGCTACTGGAATTACAAGAAATCCTAATAAAGCGATTTGCAAAGTTTTATAACTTTTCATGCTGGACGACACAACTATAATAAAGAAAATAAATATACATATACACACATATATACAAACACATGTGTTATTGTGTGTGTGTTATATATATATATATATATATATAATATATATATATATACACACACACACACACACACACACACACACACACATATAAATATACATACATATAAATATATATACATACACATATAAATATACATATATTTTTGTTAGCCCTATAACCACTTATTGACCACCAATACGTATTAAAGCTATGGTTATACCCTCATCGCAGATTGGGAATAATTAACTATTGCCATCTCATGACCAAAATTCCCACCAGTGACAACTGATACTCTGCAGTATCAGACCCAGGTAGTTTAGGAACCAATCCAGGCAGGTTAAGTCCTTAAATACCGTTGTGAAATCACAGTATCCAAGTGGTTAAAAGATCCTTTTAGAGGATCAACCACCTACAATCATAATCATTGGAGCCAATTTCTGCCATGCTACCCTCAGGTCATTTGATGACCCTAGGTGCGGTGGCCTGCAAGATCCTGTTATAAAAGGGTTTCACAGACTCCATCAGTAAGTCACCAAAAGGTCTCATGTACTGCCGTACACAAGTGATACTATCAGGGATTTCGTCTGAATCGCAATTTTTGTGGGATTTACACAAAAACCCCGATGTAAGTGCTCAGCGTAGAACACAAGAATGTGATCCAGCCTTATACTGAAGACAATAAGGAAAAAAAGAAAGCTATATACTCCAAAATATTACCAATAAAAACCCTAATCTATCCCTCAAAAACCAGCACCCACTTAGGTCTGTCATTAGAATTATATGGGTTTCACACGTTACTGGTAGAACAAAGACACTGGAAAAGCTACATGGCTCCCGCCCCCTCAAATTAAATCCAGTGAAATCTGCGCTCCCAAACAAAAATATTCCCCTCCTTCTAAGCCCCACTGTGCCTAAATTGCAGCCACATGTTTGGCTTTATTATGGCGGGGTATGAGCACTTCATTTACATGGTGCCTTGTTATGTTTCGGTAGCTGAGGAGGGCAGCCGAACACCTGAGAGGTTGGTAACTGATGGGTTGCAGATTCCTAAACTAACGACACAACTAGAGGTAGCCGTGGAGCGTTCCTACGTTGATCCTAGACGCCTCGTCACAGCCTGAGAGATAACTACACCTAAAGGCAGAAAGATGAAAGCTATCTGCCCTGGAGCAGATCCCCAAAGAAAATAGGAAGCCCCCAAACATATAATGGCGGTTAGACAAGATGAAAATACAAACATAGGCAGAAAATAGACTGAGCAAACGCTGGGGCCACAAGCTGACTAAATAGGATAGGACAGGAGAGAATACTTTCTGCAACCCAGAAAACCCTACAAAAATCCAACAATTCTGATTACAAAAATACTGAGATCACACGATCTCGCCACCCATTAAATCAGATCTCAGTGTGAACAAAAACCAAGCCGCAGCCGCTGAAAAAAAACAGGAAAAATCAAATGAGCAAATAACAGTGGCTGCAGATAAACTGTGAGGAGCTCAGGCCCCAGGAGGGGACCTGGCTGACCTCCACAAAAGTGCAGAAAACAATGCAAAAAGCAAGCACAAAAACAAAAAATATCTTATCTGAAAGCAGGAGATGCAGGCAAGGCTCCAGCAAACTTCCAAATGAACCAGGAACCACAATTGAGACAAGAACAATTGATCACCAGCAACCATCAGGGAGGGAACCTCCCTTATATCAGACCAATCCGTGATCCCAGATTGCCACTCCTCGCTGAAAGGTTCAGTACTGTCTGTAACCACCAGAGGGAGCCTCTGCTCAGAAACCATCTCTAGCACATTCATAACAGTACCCCCCACCCTTGAGGAGGGGTCACCGAACCCTCACTTGTGCAACCAGGCCAATCAGGATGAGCTCGGTGATAGGCACGGATCAGTCTCCTAGCATGGATGTCCGAAGCAAACACCCAAGAATTGTCCTCCTGACCATAACCTCTCCACTTAACCAAATACTGGAGTTTCTGTCTAGAAAAACGAGAATCCAATATTTTCTCAACCACATACTCCAGATTGCCCTCAAACAAAACAGGCTCAGGAGGCGCAGCCATAGGAACCACTGGCTCGACAAACCTCTTCAATAAGGACTTGTGGAACACGTTATGGATCTTAAATGTCCCTGGAAGAAGCAAACGGAAGGAAACAAGATTAAGAATCTCCATGATCTTATAAGGTCCAATGAACCTGGGCTTAAACTTTGGAGATGCAACCCTCATAGGGATATTTCTTGAGGACAACCAAACCAAGTCCCCCACTTTAAACCGAGGACCATCAGTCCTATGCCGGTTGGCAAACCGTTGGACCTTCTCCTGAGAGACAACCTCTCCACTACCTGGTCCTAAATCTGCTGCATTCGCTCCACAACAGAGTCAACACCCGGACAGACAGAAGCCTCCGTCTGTCCCGAAGAAAATCGAGGGTGAAACCCAAAATTGCAGAAAAATGGAGACATCAAGGTGGCAGAGCTAGCCCTATTGTTAAGAGCAAACTCAGCCAAAGGCAAAAAAGAGACCCAGTCATCTTGATCAGCAGACACAAAACATCTCAAATAAGTCTCCAAGGTCTGGTTTGTTCTCTCGGTTTGTCCATTGGTCTGAGGATGAAAAGCAGAGGAGAAAGAGAATTGAACACCAAGTTTAGAACAAAATGTCCTCCAAAATCTGGACCCAAACTGGACTCCTCTGTCAGACACAATGTTCTCCGGAATGCCATGTAACCGAACCATGTGCTGAAGGAGCAAAGGCACCAAATCGGAGGAGGAAGGTAACTTAGGTAATGGCACAAGATGTATCATCTTGGAAAACCTATCACAGATTACCCAGATAACGGTCATTCTCTGAGAAACAGGGAGGTCGGAAATAAAATGCATAGAGATATGGGTCCATGGCCTCTTGGGCACAGGTAATGGCATTAATGGCATTAACAAACCACTAGAGCGAGAGCAAGGCTTGGAGCGAGAGCAAGTCCCACAGGACTGCACAAATTCCCTGACGTCACGAGACAAAGTAGGCCACCAAAAGGACCGACTCACCAAGTCTCTGGTACCAAAAATCCCGGGATGACCAGCCAACGCGGAACAATGAATCTCAGACATCACACTCTTCTTCCACTGGTCTGGGACAAACAATTTCCCAATAGGGCAGCGCTCAGGTTTATACTCCTGACACCCTTCCAAGGCCAGTCTCAAATTGGGCGAGATGGCGGAAAGAACTACACCCTCTTCAAAATAACAGCAGGATCAGACAACTCAGGAGAGTCCGCAAAGAAACTCCTCGAGAGGGCATCCGCCCTAACATTCTTAGTGCCAGGAAGAAAAGAAATCACAAAATTAAAATGTGTGAAAAACAAGGCCCATCTGGCCTGTCTAGGATTAAGTCGCTTGGCTGATTCGAGAAAAAACAGATTCTTATGGTCCAATGTCTCCACTCTTCAAAGGCCCACTTCATGGCCAATAACTCCCGATTACCCACGTCATAATTACGTTCAGTTGGAGAAAATTTTCGAGAGAAAAAGGCACAAGGGTTACTCTTAGAGGTCTCTGGATCTCTTTGGGACAAAACGGCACCTGTCCCAATTTCAGAGGCATCAACCTCCACCTGAAACGGTAGAGAAACCTCAGGCTGCCGTAGAACAGGAGCAGAAGTGAATCTCTGCTTAAGTTCCTGAAACGCAGAGACTGCCTCAGGAGGCCAATTCACCACATCAGAACCCTTTTTGGTCAAATCAGTCAATGGTTTATCAATACCAGAGAAATTACCAATAAACTTACGATAAAAATTGGCAAAACCCAAAAATCTCTGAAGAACCTTTAATGAAGTAGGTTGGACCCAATCACAGATGGCTTGAACCTTGACCGGGTCCATTTCAATAACAGACGGAGACAAAATAAATCCCAGAAATGAGACCTTCTGTATGCCAAAAAGACACTTTGATCCCTTCACATACAGTGCATTCTCTCTCAAAATCTGGAACACAGTCCGAACATGTTTCACATGAGAGTCCCAGTCATTGGAAAAAATCAAGATATCATCCAAATAAACAATCAGAAATTTATCCACAAAATCCCTGAAAATATCATTCATGAAGTATTGGAAGACGGAAGGAGCATTAGTGAGCCCAAAGGGCATCACTAGGTACTCAAAATGCCCCTCTGGGGTATTAAACGCTGTCTTCCATTCATCCCCGTGCTTAATGCGAATAAGGTTACACGCCCCCCTGAGGTCAAGCTTGCTAAACCAACTAGCACTTTTCACCCTGGAAAACAGGTCAGAAATCAAGGGTAACGGATATTGATACTTCACAGTGATCTTATTCAAGAGACGATAATCAATACACGGCCTCAATGAACCATCCTTTTTGGCCACAAAGAAAAAACCGGCACCCAAGGGTGAAGAGGATGGTCTGATATGACCCTTTTCCAATGACTCCTTGATATAAGATCGCATAGCATCGAGTTCAGGTACAGACAAGTTAAAAAGGCGACCTTTAGGAAATTTACCACCAGGAACTAATTCAATAGCGCAATCGTAGCTCCTGTGAGGTGGCAAAGATGCAGATTTACTTTCACTAAATACATCCGAAAAACCAGTCAAAAGTCAGGAACATCCTGAGACTTGGGAGAGGCAGAAAAAACAGGAGTGTCGGCATTAACACATTGGCAGCCCCAACTGGTCACAGACACAGATTTCCAATCCAAAACAGGATTATGAGACTGTAACCAAGGAAAACCTAGTACAATAATGTCATGCAGATTATACAGCACCAGAAATTTGCAACTCTCCTGATGATCTGGTTCAACCCTCATTATCACCTGACTAGAAAACTGGGGTTTATTCTCCGCCAAAGGGTAGAATCAATGCCCAGTAGGGGAATAGACTTCCGTAGGGGTATAATGGGAAACCCACAACGTTTGGCAAAGTAAAAATCCATCAGGTAAATAGCTGCTCCTGAATCAACAAAAGCCTGAGCAGAAAATGTGGACATGGAGCAAATCAGGGTAACAGTCAACAGAAATTTAGTCTGAACCTACCCAAGACAACTGAGCGTGCAAAACGTCTTCCCCGCTTAGGGCAGACAGAAAGAGCATGAGAGGCATCACCACAGTAGAAACATAACCCATTGCGCTTTCGAAACTCATGACACTGAGCCCCAGAAGTCACTCCATCACACTGCATGGGCTCAAAAGCTGGCTCACAAGGCAACACAATCTCACGTATACCTCTGCGCTCACGCAAACGTCTGTCAATTTGAATAGCCAATGACATAGAATCATAGAGACCAGAGAGAGCAGGGAATCCCACCATAACATCCTTTACATTCTCTGACAGCCCCTTCCGAAAAAGGAATGCCAAAGCATCATCATTCCATTTGGTCAGGACTGCCCACTTTCGGAATTTCTGACAGTACAACTCAACTTCTTCAAGACCCTGATTTAATGCCAACAAGGCTTTTTCAGCTTGATCAGTGACATTGGGTTCATCGTACAATAACCCCAGAGCCAGAAAAAATGCATCAACATCATTCAAAACAGGATCCCCAAGTGCCAGGGAAAAAGCCCAATCCTGAGGATCGCCGCGCAGGAGAGAGATGACAATTTGAACCTGCTGTGCTGCGTTCCCTGAGGACTTAGGCTTTAAGGCAAAAAACAACTTACAGTTATTTTTGAAATTCAGAAATTTAGCCCGATCCCCCAAAAACAAATCTGGCATGGAATCCTAGGTTCCACAACCGGCAACCTAGCAAGATAGGTAGCAATACTCCGAACCTCAGTGGCAAGCTGATCCACACGGCCAGACAACTGTACAAGCTCCATTGAGAGAAAAAAAAAATCCTCCTCAGCACCCAGAGAAAAAGAGGGAAAAAAAATGCAACAAACAGGGAAAAAAAAATCTCTGACAACTTTTTTTTTTTTTTTCCCACACTATTTTTCCCTTCTGTGAGTACCATATAATTTTCAGTTTGGGCCGGTGATACTGTTATGTTTTGGTAGCTGAGGAGAATAAGCAAAAACTGGAAAAACACCAGAGAGGCTCGAACCTATTGGATTGCAGTAACCTTAACTAACCACACAACTAGAGGTAGCCGTGGAGCGTTCCTACGTTGATCCTAGATGCCTCGTCACAGCCTGAGAGATAACTACACCTAAAGGCAGAAAGATGAAAGCTATCTGCCCCGGAGCAGATCCCCAAAGAAAATAGGAAGCCCCCAAACAGGTAATGGCGGTTAGACAAGAAGAAGCACGGACACAGACAGAAAATAGAATGAGCAAACGCTGGG
>JARQOD010000002.1:425779246-425817052 GCA_033576555.1 Oophaga sylvatica
ACAAAACCTCCGCAACCCACTCCAAGGGGTGATCACGGAAACTGGATTTTAAAAAAACCTTAAAACTTGGGGAAAGGCCAATCCCCCCAAAAGCTGCACTGCCGAAGCCCTTATAAAACCACATGAACCCACAGCCCGGGGAAGGGGCTCGAATTTGGGGAAAATTTTCCCCCAAAGGGTAATTCCAAAATACTGCCCGGATCCAAACATATAGAACCCTTGGAAGCTTTTGACCCCCGACACCCCGGGAACCAAAAAAGGGGGCCGTTTACGAAACCTTGAAAATGATGATAAAACTTCAAGGCCCGCACTAAATCCAATGTGGTAAATTGCTTTTCGTATTTTCGGATGGGACAAGTAAAGGGCAACACAATACCCGGGTTCAATAAATTGGGGACACCACTTTAAAAAAAATCACCCCGATGCAAGACACCACCCGAAAAAATCAAAAAAAAGGGGGGCAACAAAAAAGTTTGCCTTTTCAAAAAATCTCTAAAGGGGAAATACGCAAAAAGGGAAACCACCTTCCAAAAGTAAAAAAGGCTAGCAAAAACCTTTATTTTAAAAAGGTTTTATCTAAAGACCCCCAAAAAACAAGGTTGACCCCAAAGGAACAGGGGTCCCCTTCCCGGGGCAAACTTACGAGAGATACCGGGAAAAGGGAGGCACCTCTTTTCAACAAGGGTTTTCCCCGGGGAAACAAAAAGGACAGGAAAAATCGACCTTTCGAGTGTAACTCCCCAAACCCTTGTCTAGCCAGCGCAAAAAGCCAAGGTTGGAATGGAAAATTTTCTGGGGTTCCAAAAACCCCCAAAAACCCCCACGAAAAGGGGTTTCCAAAAATTTTTGGGGTAAACCCTGAAGTACCGGACATTTTGCAGACGAAGGGTAGCAAAACCTCGGGAAAAACCTCTGGGGTCAAGATTTGGGTCTCAAAGCCACGCCGTCAAACGCGGGACATCAAGCCCGGATACAAACGGGCCCCGAGCAAAAAAGTCGGTTTTGAAGGGGAGTGGAAACAGATTTTGGGCCAAGCGACATTATTGTCGGAACCCCCCTCTTGGCCATCTGGGCTATCAGAATAGTGGAATTCTCTCTAGTTTTCCGACGCACCCTAGGGAAGTAAGGATATCGGGGGAAAATCTGCGTTTGAACTGTCCCACTGGCCATGAGCATCCACCGCCACCGCCTTCGGGTCCTTGTACCTGGACATGAATGTCGGTAACTTGGCATTGGACCTGGATGCCATCAAATCCACTTGGGGGTTCCCCAGCGAGAGCACAGTAGTGCAAAGACTTCCGGGTGGAGGCTCCATTCCCGGGATCCATCCTTCTGCGACTGAGAAAGTCCGCTGTAATATTCTGAACCCCTGGAATGTGAATCGCCGAAATGGCTGGTACATTGGCCTCTGCCCAAATCAGAATTTCGGGACACTCTACCATGAGTCTGGAACTCCTTGTCCCACCTTGGTGATTGATATACGCGACAGCCGTCGCATTGTCTGTCTGCACACGGACTGGCAGACCGCTCAAAAGGGACCGTCCAATGTTGGAGGCAAAGGAAAATCGCCCTCAATTCCAGGATGTTGATCGGAAGCACAGACTCTTCCGGTGACCATACCCCTGAATCCAGAGATTGTTCCAAACACCCCCCAGCCCGTCAGGCTGGCATCGGTGGTTATGACTGACCACTTCAGAGGGAGGAAAGACTTCCCCAGGGAGAATGCCCCTGGACGTAACCACCATTCTAGAGAATCCGCACCGCGCGAGAAATGGTGACACTGCAATCCAGCGATTGCGACTGATTCCATCGACTCAAGATGAACCTTTGAAGAGTCCTGGAGTGGAACTGGGCAAAAGGAATTGCCTCCATGGACGCCACCATCAGTCCCAGAAGACGCATACACTTCCGTAGGGACATTGCCGTTGAGGATGTCATAATCTGTACATGTCGAAGAAGACATGACTGTTTGTCTGGTGGTAGGGAAACTACCGACCGAAACGTGTCGAGATGCATTCCCAAAAAGAGAATTGTCCTCGATGGTTCCAGGGACGACTTCTCCAATTGACCAGCCAACCGAAGTCTTTCAGAAACTGAAGAGACAAATCCCGAGCCGTCAACGCCTCCTCCTCCGAGGAAGCCACGATCAAAAGATCGTCCAGATAAGGGAGAATCGTAATCCCCTGTCTTCGAAGGAGTGCCATGAGGGGCGCAGAATTTTTGTAAAGACTCTTGGCGCTGAGGCTAAGCCGAACGGCAGAGCCACGAACTGGTAATGATTCTGACCTATGGCAAATCGAAGAAAGCGCTGATGAGCCTTTCCGATGGGAATATGCAAATAGGCGTCGCGAATGTCGAAATTTACACCAGAAAATCGTTCTGTGACAGAGCTGCCACAACGGAACGAAGCGACTCCATGCGAAATTTCCGGGCATGGACATGCCGGTTTAATCGCTTGAGATCCAGAATCGGGCGAAATTTGTTCTCCTTTTTGGGAACTATAAAAAGGTTGGAATAAAAACCTTTCCCTCGGTCCTCTGACGGAACCGGTATCACTACACCCTTTTGTAGTAGCGATTCGACCTCTCGCTGTAGAGCGACAACAAGCTCGGGTTCCGACGGAACGCGAGATTGACAAAAAACATTTGGGGGTTGAGAAGCAAACTCTATGAAATAGCCTGCCGACACTATCCGCGTTACCCAGGAATCTGGAACGCGAGCCATCCAAGTCTCCTTGAAAAGAAGCAGGCGACCCCCCACTCGAGAAATCCTCGAGTGGACCCCTGGCGTCAATCCGACTTTGCGGGTTTCTTGTCAAGTTCCCGCTTGTTCTGGCGGAAACTCTGCTTCCAGGGAGTACGAGTTTTCTGAGAGGATTTCTTTCCTGAGAAAGAAGGACGACCCGATCCCCACGAGGAGTGACTAGATCGTCCTCGCCCCGAAAGGACCGCCGACCACTATAAACACCAGGCTTACTGGACACCGAGGCCATGGCCCTTCGCTGTGGTAATGCTGATTCCTTCGCCTTAGCCTTGGAAATCAGCTCTGTGAGGTCGGATCCAAAAAAAGATGGCCACCCTTGTAAGGTAAGGCCAACAACCCTTGTTTGGAAACTGCGTCCCGGCCCACTGTCTGAGCCATAAAGCTCTTCTGACTGTGACCGCTGAAGCTTGCGCTTTGGCCAGCAGAGATGCGTATCCAGACCGGCATCAAAGATATAACAGGCTGCGTTTCTAACCATTCACAATTTCCCGTATCTCAGATAACGGAGATTCATTTTGCAACTCCGTCTTCAGACGTGCCAACCAGCTTAGAGAAGCTCTAGCAGCACACATGGATCCTAGCACTGCTCGAAATCCATGACCCGCAGCCTCATAGCTTGCTTTTGCCGCCAATTCTGCCTTTCTATCCAAAGGCTCCTGTAAGCTCGCTTTTCCCTTAATAGGGAGTAGAGAGGATTTACTAAGCTGAGACAAAGACACATCCACTTCAGGAGCAGAAGTCCAATTAGCCTTTAACTCCGTAGAGCAAGGATAAAGTGTATCAAAGAAATGCGTTCCATGAAAACGCTTATCTGGACATAGACGTTCCTCCTCTATTACACCATTAAGCTCATCCAGAGCTGGCAATGTTGTGCGCGAAGCACGGGACTCCTGGAACATGCGTGCTGATTTACCAGGACGACTAGTTACTCCTCCGGTAACTGTAGTATATCTCTCATGGCTTCAATTAATGCCTCCGTACGCTTCGTCATAGAGGAACGCCCCTGCGGCTCGTCCGCATCTGAATCGGATATTTCTCCATCCGAATTTAAAGGGGAACTCTGCCCAATATCAGATACATCTGACTCGCTCCGTGTAGAGGCCGGTAACGGCCTGCGTCGCTTCCTCTGAGAGGAATTAGCAGACACATATTGACCTAAAAGGTCAGACAAGTTATTAATCGATCGAGCGATATCATCCAATTTTCCACCGCTGTCGACCGCAGCGCTAGACGCTGTGGAGGTCTGCGTATCTGATTGCCGCAATGGCACTGGGACGTGATCCGCGGCATCTGAACTCTGTTCAGACATGTCTCACCTGTATGAGCAGGTCAAAGCGGTAATACCAGCAAAAAACTATGCGGTTTCTTTTTTTTTTTTTTTTTTTTCAAACGCTGAAGGGTTAACGCTCCACCAAGCAGGGTTACCCCAGCGGTATTCAGTCAGCAAATTTAGCTGGTAGAAATAACCCTCAGAGGGGTTAATATTGCAAACTCACCAAAATATATATATATATTTGTGAGCCCCAGCCAATTTTTATGTCTCTGATGAGACTGCAGCTGCAGTATAGCGATCGCTGCGCTGCGGGTGAGGAATCCGCACTCACCCAGCTGGCCGTGGTGTCTTATGAGGAGAGGAGCGGTCCGAGGAGCCCAGGAGCCTGAGTAATGGCCGCCACAGTGAGGGGGTCGCAGGAGAAACGCCAGAGCGCGCGTCTTCCTGCTCAAAAGACCGGATAGATAGGCCACGCCCCCCGCCAGCTCAAATAATGAGCGCAAACTCTCCCCGCTCCTGCTCCCTCTCTGTCCTGCAGCTATCTGCCTGCGGACAAAAAAATCACCACATCTCCTTGTAACAGCGCTGTCACAGCAGCGCTGAAGCATACTGACATTACATGTAGTAGCGCTGTCACAGCAGCGCTGAAGCATACTGACATTACATGTAGTAGCGCTGTCACAGCAGCGCTGAAGCATACTGACATACATGTAGTAGCGCTGTCACAGCAGCGCTGAAGCATACTGACATTACATGTAGTAGCGCTGTCACAGCAGCGCTGAAGCATACTGACATTACATGTAGTAGCGCTGTCACAGCAGCGCTGAAGCATACTGACATACATGTAGTAACGCTGTCATCAGCAGCGCTGAAGCATACTGACATTAGAAATAGCGCTGCTCATTCAGACGCTAAAGCACTCACACATAATTATTATTAAAATTTGTGTGGAGTACTCACCAGCCAAGGCGCCACAGGGACCCTCAGGGGTTTCTGGCGCAGTGCCCATGCTTCCCCCCAGGCGAAGAACGCAGTGACCGCACGTGTGGTTTGCGTTCCCGCCAGAGAAGCTCTCCTCATCCCCCAGGGCCGGCAAGGATTCTGCAGGGACTTTGAGTAAATACAGATCCGCCAAGGGAGAGGTTGGGGTACAGCAGCGCTGGTACCCCTGAGACCTCTAGACCAACTAGTGATCCAAGTCTCCTGTCCGAATATTAAAATAATAAAATCTTCTGAGGAGCTGCATTAGCAGCGACCATCCTCTGGACCTCAAATCTTAGACTGGAGCTGAGTAGGAGGAGCCCGAGCTGGAGGGGCCAGCCAGTCATCACTCTTTTGATCTGAGGTAACATCCTGATCTGGGGCTCCGCCTACCCATCAGTAATGAATTCCTGTGTCTCCCTCCCTTCCATTCTGCAGCTGAAATAAAAATTCCGGCGCCATCTTACCTGTAGGTAGATGGTACCGTCATCCTGGAGGGTGTCGACGCCCTCCCGCACCCACAATCGCTGTGATTGGCTGTTCAATTCTGAAAAGCCAATCGCAGCATTTCTCAGAGTTTCAGCCAATCAGGTTTCCTAAAATACTGATGTTCCAGGCTAGGATCGATCACTGATCCTAGGCTTGGTGCCAGGCATCGCTGAAAACGACTGTGATTGGAGCGATCGCCGACCACATCGATTGCGCTAATCGCAGGGCACTGTGCGGCGTGACCGAGCTGTACCCTGCCGGTGACCTGCCTAGGATCAGAGCACCAATCCTAGGCCGGAGCTGAGCAACACCAGCGTCACTAGGGCCAGCTCTGATTGGTGTGATCAATGTCATCATCGATCACACCAATGACAGGGCAGAGCAGCGATATGACCGCTCTGTGACCTGTCTGTGACAGCGCTGAAGGTCCTCACACTAGCTGAGTATTCCTGCAGAGCGGTCACACTACAGAATATGCTGCTATGCTGGGCCTTGTGGTGCCACAGAAGCCGGTGACACCACAATCCCTACTGAACAAAGAACAGAGAAGAAAGAAGACAAGACAGAAGAGAGACAACAACTGTAAGTGTTTTGATCCCTGCCCGATTTCTCTTCATCCACCCAATCCCTCTCTTCCTCCTCCCTTCTTTTTTTACCCCTCCACCCCTCTTTGCGCCACCTTTGTGTGCACACTCAGCAGCTTCCGAGCGTTGATTGGTGACGCAGTTCACCGATCAGCACTTGTGCCTGCTGTTTTCAACCCCACTTTGCACCACCCTCGGGGGCACATACAGCAGCCGCCGAGCTTTGATTAGTAATGCAGTTCACTCATTAGCGCTCGTGCCCACTGTTTTCCACTTTTCTTTATCACTCTCCTTTTGCGCCACCCCTGTGCACACATCCAGCAGCCGCCGAGCTTTGATTAGTGATGCAGTTCACTCATTAGCGCTCGTGCCCACTGTTTTCCATTTTTCTTCATCACCCTCCTTTTGCGCCACCCCCATGCACACATCCAGTAGCTGCCGAACTTTGATAAGTGACACAGTTCACTCATCAGAGCTCGTGTCTGCTGTTTTAGACACATTTCTTCTACGCCACCTTTGTGTGCACATCCAGCATCCCTGAACTTTGATAAGTGACGCAGTTCACTCATCAGAGCTCGTGTCTGCTGTTTTAGACACATTTCTTCTACGCCACCTTTGTGTGCACATCCAGCATCCCGAACTTTGATAAGTGACGCAGTTCACTCATCAGAGCTCATGCCTGCTGTTTTACACTTTTCTTTCAACAGACATTTTTTTCTCCCTGGTTGCTTTTTTCCTTTTAGCTTTTTCTTTTCAGACAAATAAGTTTACATGAAGCACTAACCCCCCCACAAGTTAAAAATAATGACGCAATCACCACATTCATAAAAAAAATGTCGTCCCGCCTGTCCCATTTATCCCAACAACGTTATTCAGTGGAGGAGGCATATGCTTTCCTTGCCTCCGACACTGATAGCAAGGGAGAGGATCCCACATTTCTTTATCAGATTCGTTGTCCTCTTCCTCCTCAGGTCCTGCTGAACGGCCACGCAGATGTCCCAGGACAGAAGATGAAGCAGCGCTTCCTATTCCAGAAGATGAACCAGCGCACCTCATTATGGACCCCGTATGGACCTCGCCCCTGAAAATTAGGAGCCACTGATTCCTGATTTTGTGGCAGAATCAGGAATCAAGTTTGACACCACCGGACCCACAGAACTAGACTTTTTCAAAGTCTTTTTCTCTGAGGATTTTGTTAACCTCTTGGTGGGCCAAAATAATTTATATGCTCAGCACTTTTTGGCACAAAACCCTGGTTCATCATTTTCTACCGGGTCTCCTGTAGACGCAGTTGAAATGATGCAGTTTTGGGGCCTTCTCCGTCACATGGTGATCCTGAAGAAGCCAGAACTTCGGCAATATTGGAGTGTTACGGTTTCATACAGAACTCCAGTGTTCCGAATGGTCATGGCCCGTACAAGTTTTGAGGCCATCCATAAATTCCTGCATTATACCGAAAATGCACAGTGTCCCCCATGAGATGACCCCAACTTTGACCATCTGTTCAAAGTTCGGCCGGTCATCGAACACTTCAACAAAAAGTTTGCTGAAATGTACGTGCCCCAAAGGGACATCTGAATGGATGAGTCTAATTCATTTTAAGGGAAGGGTCAGATTCTGTCAGTACCAGCCCAGCAAGAGGGCCAGGTACGGAATTAAACTTTATAAGCTGTTTGAGAGTACCTCAGGGTACACCCAGAGGTTTAGAGTTTACGAAGGGAAGGACACCCAGATTGAACCCCCTGAGTGCCCCGTCCTGGGAGTGAGTAGGAAAATTGTGGGGGATTTGGTGCACCCACTGCTGGATAAAGGTTATCACCTCTACACGGATAACTTTTATACCAGCATTACAATCTTCAAATCCCTCTCTGCGCGAGGTATCGCAGCCTGCGGTAGTGTCTGCAAAAATCAGAAAGGCCTCTCAAAAACGCTACTTGGGTAGATGCTCAGAAGGGGTGACAGCAGAGCCCAATGTAGCGACCACCTGCTGGTGGTCAAGTACAAGTCCTTTTCTTGACCACCATACACGGTGATAGCAGCGCCCTCAGCACTGTACGACGTACCTCTGCACAGGTCAGAAAACTGATCTGTGAACTGGGGTACAACAAAAACATGGAGGGCGTTGATCTCTCTGATCAACTCCTCCAGCCATACAATGCTTTAAGAAAGGCCAAGGTGTGGTACAAAAAGCTGGCCCGTGCACATCGTACAGATGGCAATGCTCAACGCTTTCCTGCTGTCACGATGTGCAGGCCACACCGATACATCATACCTTCAGTTCCAGGAGGTAGTGCTCAAGGCCCTGAAATTTGGCACTCAGGAAGTAGCGGCCCCAGTACTTTCGGAACTGAAGGTGCTCGTATCGTACCAGGCCAGCATTTCCCGGGGAAGGTCCAGCAAACTGGAAAAAAAGGTAAGTCGCAAAAAAGGTGCCGAGCAGGAAACAGTAGATTAGTTCCAAAAAGGTGGCACTTGTTGGGCATTGCCACTGTTTAGGCACATCTAGATAAGTTCCTTTGGGGTCTCGTTTTCAAAATGGGGTCACTTGTGGAGGGTGTCGACTGTTTAGGCACATCAGGGTCTCTCCAAATGAGACAGGGCGTCCGATCTCAATTCCAAAAAATTTTGGTTTGAAAAGTCAAACGGCGCTCCTTCCCTTCCGAGCCCTGCCATGCGCCCAAACAGTGGTTTTCCCCCCATATTGGGTATCAGCGTACTCTGGAGAAATTGCACAACAACTTTCTGTCCATTTTCTCCTTTTACCCTTGTGAAAATAAAAAAATGTTGCTGAAAGATGATTTTTGCGACTAAAAAGTGAAATGTTAATTTTTTCCTTCCACGTTGCTTCTGCTCCTGTGAAACACCTGAAGGGTTAATAAACTTCTTGAATGTGGTTTTGATCAGCTGGAGGGGAGCAGTTTTTAGAATGGTGTCACTTTTGGGTATTCTCTGCCATATAAGTGACTTCAAATGTGAGGTGGTTTTGTAAGTTTTGTTGCAAAAATGAGAAATCACTGGTCAACTTTTAACTCATAACTTCCTAACAAAAAAAAAAAAAATGTTTCCAAAATTATGCTGATGTAAAGTAGACATGTGGAAAATGTTAATTATTATTATGTACAAGAGAAAAAGGTAGCACACTGTAGCGCTATAGCTTGCAAACACGAAATATGAAAAATGAATTGCATCATTACCTTAGAAATATGAAAAATTGAGAAGTCTTAGCGCATAAGATGGCCAAATTATGTGAGCCTGATAGCCACGTCAAGGCTCTTCTCGTATATCAGGTCCTAACTAATGCCTATCCTCGCTTAGAAAAGTCTGTCTGCATGGGAACGTATGAATCCTCTCTTCAGACTAAAATCTACATCTCTGTGGAGGGGTGATGAACCTGTTGTAATTAAAAAGCCTGTGACCACCAGGTGGAGTGATCAGGTAGAAGGTAAATGAATACATATCAAAAAACTGACCGGCACATCCAAACATAGATTCAGTGTGAACAGGTGCTAAACCTAGAGTCACCAACTCATATACATACAAGAGAAAAAGGTAGCACACTGTAGCGCTATAGCTTGCAAACACGAAATATGAAAAATATGAAAAATGTATATGAGTTGGTGACTCTAGGTTTAGCACCTGTTCACACTGAATATGTTTGGATGTGCCGGTCAGTTTTTTTTTAATTACAACAGGTTCATCACCCTTCCACAGAGATGTAGATTTTAGTCTGAAGAGAGGATTCATACGTTCCCATGCAGACAGACTTTTCTAAGTGAGGATAGGCATTAGTTAGGACCTGATATACGAGAAGAGCCTTGACGTGGCTATCAGGCTCACATAATTTGGCCATCTTATGCGCTAAGACTTCTCAATTTTTCATATTTCTAAGGTAAAGATGCAATTCATTTTTCATATTTTTCATAAGCCCCCGATTCCACCTGAAAGTGAAGAAAAACGAGTTAGATTATACTCACCCAGGGGCGGTCCGCCGTCTGGTCCGATGGGCGGCCTCCCATCTTCTAAGCGAAGCCGGCCTCTTCTTTCCATACCATCGCGGCTCCTGCGCAGGCGCACTGTTCTGCCCTGGTGAAAGGTCAGAGTGGTCCTCACCAGGGCAGATCAGTGCGACTGCGCAGGAGCCGCAACGGGACGGAAAGAAGAGTCCGGCTTCGCTAGAAGATGGGAGCCGCCGAACCGGACCACGCCCCCCATCGGACCGCCCCTGGGTGAGTATAATCTAACTCGTTTTTCTCCACTTTCAGGTGACATCAGGGGCTTATCTACAGCATTACAGAATGCTGTAGATAAGCCCCTGATGGCGGTGGCCGTATCTCATAGGCCAAAAATGGGGTGACAGACTCCCTTTAAATGAATGGGGTTATTCAAAAGTACAACTCGTCCGGCAAAAAACAAGCCCTCACAACGCTATGTGGATGGGAAAAATAACAAAGTTATGGATCTTAGAAGAAACTGGCAGAAAACTGGGCTTGGGGCTCTCAGAATGTGGCAGCACAAAAACAAGTGATTTTATTTTTTAAAGGCCGGGGTCACACTTGCGTGTGTGATGCGAGAAACTCGCACGATTTACTCGCATGAACACCTGGCACTGCCGCCAGCACTCGGACCGGAGCGTGCAGCTGCAAAGAAATAAATGCAGCCGCACGCTCCGGTCAGAATGCCGGCGGCAGTGCCGGGTGTTGACGTGAGAGACTCGTGCAAGATTCTCGCATCACACACGCAAGTGTGACAGCGGCCAAAGTGTTTATTCATTGTACAAAATATAGGGCACATATAACTATGCAAATTAGGTTTTGACATATTTGTACAGACCTACAGAATAAAATGAATCCTATTTGTGCACCATAAATTTGTTAATAGTGGAAAATTTAAAACAAAAAACAGTGGCAGAATCGCTGCTACTTGGAGAAAATCAGCCTGCAGCTGCCACTAGAGGGCGCACGGGCGCTTACTGTATATTATGTTACAAAATATAGCGAAATGTAGTAAAGCACTAATAATCCCCATGGCGGCTGATAAACGTAGCTAAAATGTGGAACACATTGTTTTCAGTAAGTGGTTCAGTTGCTCCACACAGTTTATTATAAGCAGTAAAACCAGTCACAGTCTAGTTTATATGACTTCTTTATTTTACAAGAAATAAGGTTTTTCTTTTCCACTACTCAGACAACCCGTTCTCAATCACTATATTCGGCTATGTAGAATAATAACAGCCTGTGGCCACCTCCAGTGTGTGAGCCGTTCCAGCGATGAAGGAGTCAGAACTGCTGTTGCTCTCGGTTCCTCTGGTAGTCTATTTCATACAAAGGAAGTGAAAGTGAAGCATTCCCTGACTGGCAGCAGGCCTGACATAATATAATGATGTCCCTGAAACAATGCCCGTGGCTGGAGGGTAAAACAGGCTGCTATTGTTTTATATGGTGGAATATTAGTGATAAGAAGGAGATGTCTGAGCAGTGGACAATACATTAATATGGAAACCAAATTTTTACACTTCTTTTCTTGAAAGGGGTTATCCATTCAAAACCTATAAGACCAGGGTCGGACTGGCCCACCGGGACATCGGTGAAATGTCCGGTGGGTCCCAGAGAGAAGGAGGAAGATGAAAAAAAACCTAATTTTTTCGGGACGCGGGCCCTTTAAAACTGCAGGAGGCAGAGGCGGGCGTGTGCACGCAGTCCCGACCCACAGCCACAACCAGGGCCAGCGGCACAACCCGGCGAACCCAGGTAAGCGCTGGGGGCCCTGGGCGAATGGGGGGGGGGTGGGACACACGGTATGGGGTCCGTGAGTCGGGAGAGGCCGGTGCCAGTGTTGACATGGGCCCCCTCTAATACTCACCTCTACTCGTAACAGGCAGCTGCAGTGTCTTCAGCGCCCTGACTCTGCGATGTCTCAGGGCAGAGGGAGCTATGATGTCATCACTGCGCTCCTCTCTGTCCTGAGCACTGCAGAGTCGGGAGAGACGCTGATGAGGGTACCGGACCTGCTGCGGAAACGGGACAGCATTTTGATTTTTTTTTTTTGTATGCAGTATTACATGGGGGCCATAATGTGTTATATGGAAGAGCATGGTTCCCATAATACTATTTGAAGGAGTATGGGGCCCATAACACTGTATGGAGGAGCATTACATGGGCCCATAAAACTGTATGGAGGAGCATGGGGTCCATAATACTATATGGAGGAGCATTACATTGGCCCATAATGCTGTATGGTGGAGCTTGGGGCCCATAATACGGTATGGAGGAGCATGAGGCCCATAATACTGTATGGAGGAGCTTGGGTACCATAATACTGTATGGAGAAGAATTACATGGGCCCATAATACTGTATAGAGGAGCATGGGGCCCATAATACTGCATGGAGGAGCTTGGGGACCATAATACTGTATGGAGGAGCATTACAAGGGCCCATAATACTGTAAGGAGGACTATGTGGTTGACCATAATGCTGTATGACAGACTATGAGGTTCCCATAATACTGTTTGGAAGACTAGGAGGTGCCCATAATACTTTATGGAGTACTTTGAGGTGCCCATATTACTGTATGGAGGACTATGAGGTGCCAATAATACTGTATGGAGGACTATGTGGTGCCCATATATTGTACTATACCTGTATTTTTTATCTTTGCATCAGGAATCGTGGCATGTGTTAAATGGGCCCACTGATACTCTTTCACTTGAGGCCCACAAAAACCTGGAGCTGAGCCTGGCGACAACGCACATCAAGATGAATACCGGCTGCAGCTGTGACAGGGCGCGCTGCTCTGTGACAGGCCATGCGTCAACGACACATAGCAGATTTGTTAAATGACTCCTGCAGCCATTGATAGACCGGAGGCCTTTCAATGTTACTGCTTTATGACATTAGCATGCGGCCTGTCACAGAGCAGAGCACCCTGTCACAGCTGTAGTAGGCAGCCATTTTAACGACCACGTCAAATATGAAGCCACAAGAGGACGCCGGGGAGCGCAAGAAGGTGAGGAAAATCCTCCCCTCTGTGACTGGGCAAGGTAGTGGCCATAGGGGCACCCAAGTAGGGGACATTAACCCCTTAAAACCTAAGGGTGGCTTGCACGTTAATGACCGGGCCAATTTTTACAATTCTGACCACTGTCTCTTTATGAGGTTATAACTCTGGAACGCTTTAACGGATCTTCGCGATTCTGAGAATGTTTTCTAGTAACATATTGTACTTCATGATAGTGGTAAAATTTCTTCTATATATCTTGCGTTTATTTATGAAAAAAATGGAAATATGGCGAAAATTTAGCAATTTTGAATTTTTATTCCCTTAAAACAGAGATATGTCACACAAAATAGTTACTAAATAACATTTCCCACATGTCTACTTTACATCAGCACAATTTTGGAACCAAAATTTTTTTTTCTTACGAAGTTATAAGGGTTAAAAGTTGACCAGCGATTTCTCATTTTTACAACAAAATTTACAAAGCCATTTTTTTTCAGGGACCACCTCACATTTGAAGTCACTTTGAGGGGTCTATATGGCAGAAAATACCCAAAAGTGACACCATTCTAAAAACTGCACCACTCAAGGTACTCAAAAATACATTCAAAAAGTTTATTAACCCTTCAGGTGCTTCACAGGAGCAGAAGCAATTTGCAAGGAAAAAATGAACATTTAACTTTTTAGTCCATAAAAATGATCTTTTACAAACAATGTTTTTATTTTAACAAGGGTAAAAGGAGAAAATGGACAGAAAAAGTTGTTGTGCAATTTCTCCTTAGTACACCGATACCCCATATGTGGTGGAAAACCACTGTCTGGGTGCACGGCAGGGCTCGGAAGGGAAGGAGACCCGTTTGACTTTTTCAAATCAAAATTGGCTGAAATTGAGATTGGACGCCATTTTGCGTTTGGAGAGCCTTTGATGTGCCTAAACAGTGGAAATCCCCACAAGTGAAACTATTTTGGAAACTAGACCCCCTAAGGAACTTATCTAGATCTGTGGTGAGCAGTTTGAACCACAAGTGCTTCACACAAGTTTATAATGCCTGGGCATGAAAATAAAAAATCCTATTTTTTTCCCACAAAAATAATATTTAAATCACCAATTTTTTATTTTCCCAAGGGTAACAGGAGAAATTGGACCCCAAAAGTTGTTGTGCAATTTGTCCAGAGTACACTGACCCTCCTGGGGGGAACCACTGTTTGGGCGCATGGCAGAGCATGGAAGGGAAGGAACGCCGTTTAACTTTTTCAAACCAAAATTGGCTGGAATCGAGATTGGACGCCATGTCACATTTGGATAGCTCCCTGATGTGCCTAAACAGTGGGAAACCCCACAAGTGACCCCATTTTAGAAACTAGACACCCTAAGATCTGTGGTGAGCACTTTGAACCCCCAAGTGCTTCACACAAGTTTATAACGTAGAGCTGTAAAATTAAAAAATCATATTTTTTCCACAAAAATGATCTTTTCACCCCAATGTTTATTTTCCCAAGGGTAACAAGATCTCAAAAGTTATTGTGCAATTTGTCCTGAGTATGCTGATACCCAATATGTGGGGGTAAACCACGGTTTGGGTGCATGGCAGAGCTCGGAAGAGAAGGAGCGCCGTTTCACTTTTTCAACGAAGAATTGGCTGGACGACATGTCGCGTTTGGAGAGCTCCTGATGTGCCTAAACAATAGAAACCCCCCACAAGTGACACCATTTTGGAAACTAGACCCCTAAGGAACTTATCTAGATCTGTTGTGAGCACGTTCAACCCCAAGTGTTTCACTAAAGTTTATACTGCCTGCGTGTGAAAAAAACAAAATTACCACAGAAATTATTTTTTAGTCCCCAATTTTATATTTTTCCCAAGGAAATTGACCCCAAAAGATGTTGTCCAATTTGTCCTGAGTACGCTGATACCCCATGTGTGGGGGGAAAATACTGTTTGGGCGCACGGCAGGGATCGGAAAGGAAGTAATAACGTTTTGGAATGCAGACTTTGATGGGTGTCATGTTCAGTTTGCAGAGCCCCTGATGTGCCTAAGCAGTGGAAACCCCCACAAGTGACACCATTTTGGAAACTAGACCCCCTAAGGAACTTATCTAGATCTGTGGTGAGCACTTTGAACCACCAAGTGCTTCACACAAGTTTATAATGGCCGGGTATGAAAATAAAAATTCCTACTTTTTTTCCCACAAAAATGATCTTCTAGTCACCAATTTTTTATTTTCCCAAGTGTAACAGAAGAAATTGGACACCAAAAGTTGTTGTTCAATTTGTCCTGAGTACGCTGAAACCCTGATGTGCCTAAACAGTGGAAACCCCCACAAGTGACCCCATTTTGGAAACTAGACCCCTAAAGGAACTTATCTAGATGTGTGGTGAGAACTTTGAACCCCCAGGTGCTTCACAGAAGTTTATAACGTAGAGCAATAAAAATATAAAATCATATTTTTTTCCACAAAAATGATATTTTAGCCCCCAATTTTCTATTTTCCCAAAGGTAACAGAAGAAATTGGACCCCAAAAGTTATTGTGCAATTTGTCCTGAGTACGCTGATACCCCATATGTGGGGGTAAACTACTGTTTGGGCGCATGGCAGAGCTCAGAAGGGAAGGAGCACCGTTTGACTTTTTCAACGCAGAATTAGCTGGAATTGAGATCAAACGCCATGTCACGTTTGGAGAGCCCCTGATGTGCCAAAACAGTGGAAACCCCCCAATTCTAACGCCAACCCTAACCCAATACACCCCTAACCCTAATTCCAACCCTAACCATAACCCTAACCACAAACCTATCCCTAACACGTGGGGAGCACAGCTGATCGCCGCCGGGTGTCAGCTGATTATCACAGCTCACACCCGGCACTATGTGCCAGGAGCGGTCACGGACCGCTCCCGGCACATTAACCCCTGGCACACCGGGGGCACAGGGGAGCATCGCGCAGGGAGGGGGCTCACTGCGTGCTCCCCTGAGGCCCTCAGAACAGCGCGATGTGACCGCGCTGTTCTGAAGGCATCTTCCCTGCAGGACCCCGGATCCAAGATGGCTGCCGGGTCCTGCAGGGAAGAGGCTTGCTCAGTGCCTGCTGAGAGCAGGCGCTGAGGAAACCTGCAGCAGTGCCTGTGAGATCGCTGGTCTCACAGAGTGCTGTGCACACTGTGAGATCACTGATCTGACCCCATAAGGTGATGTCCCACCCTGGGACAAAGTAAGAAAGTTAAAAAAATGACAAGTGTAAAAAAAAAATTCCAAAATAAAAAATACGGATTTTTGTGTTACTCACCGTAAAATCCTTTTCTCCGAGACGCTCATTGGGGGACACAGGACTGTGGGTGTATGCTACTGCCGCTAGGAGGCTGACACTAAGTAAACATAAAAAAAGGTTAGCTCCTCCTCCGCCGTATACACCTCGGCACTGGCCGCAGGCAAACCTAGTTTAGTGCAAAAAGCAGTAGGAGGCTAAAACATAAATCAGTGCTAATACAGGTACAATATATCCAGAAGTGAATCTACTGATATAGACCCAATCAAAAAAAATTAACTTAGAAAACAAAGCCATCCGGCTATAAGGGAGGAGCTGTGTCCCCCAATGAGCGTCTCGGAGAAAAGGATTTTACGGTGAGTAACACAAAAATCCGTATTTCTCCTTCGTCTCATTGGGGGACACAGGACTGTGGGACATCCCAAAGCAGTCCCCTTGGGTGGGAAACTGACTCCACAGTGCAATTATACATAGGCATTGCTCATAGGTGCGCTACCGCGCCCTGAAGAATCCTTCTACCCAGGCTAGCATCCGCTGACGCCTGAGTATGGACTTTATAATGTTTTGAAAAAGTATGCAAACTGGACCAGGTTGCCGCCTTACAAACCTGTTCCGCCGAAGCCTGATGCCGAAGAGCACAGGAGGCACCCACTGCTCTGGTGGAGTGAGCCCTGATTCCTGCGGGGACCACCGAGCCTTGATGCGGTAGGCCTCTTGAATGGTTACCCGTATCCATCTGGCTAAAGTTACCTAGAGGCAGCGAGTCCCTTTCTGCGACCCTCAGGGAGGATAAACAGCGTGTCCGTCTGCCGAAAGGATGCCGTCCGAGATACATATCTCCTGAGTGCTCTCACCAGATCCAGTGTATGGAGAGCTTTTTCTACCCGGTGCGTCGGAGCTGGGCAAAATGAGGGCAAAACAATGTCCTCATTGATGTGAAATGAGGACACGACTTTAGGCAAAAAAGGAGGTGCTGGCCTAAGCACTACCTTATCACGGTGGAAAAGTAAGTACGGAGCTCGGCAGGATAGTGCTGCCAGCTCCGAAACCCGCCTTATGGATGTTATGGCCACTAAAAACACCACCTTCCAGGAAAGGTATGTCAGGGAAACCTCCTGAAGAGGCTCAAAAGGAGATTCTTGCAGAACTCCCAGAACAAGATAGAGATCCCAAACATCTAAGGGAGCCTTGTAGGGGGGCACTATATGGACAACCCCCTGAATAAAGGTCTTGACCTGTAAATTAGATGCGATCCTTCGCTGAAAAAGAACCGACAAGGCCGAAATTTGACGCCTAAGAGTACTTGGTGCTAGGCCTGAATCTAAGCCTGCTTGGAGAAATGACAGAATGTTGGGGATTGAAAAGTGAAGTGGGGAATAACCATGTTCCCTGCACCATGTAAAAAAGACCTTCCAAGTACCATGGTAGATACGAGCCGAGGTGGGTTTTCGGGCGCTATCCATTGTGGCGGCGACCTTTTTGGAGAATCCAGCCCTAGTCAGTAATCCAAGATTCAACGGCCAGGCCGTCAAACACAGGACCGCTGAGTTCTGGTGGTAAACTGGGCCCTGGGAGAGAAGATCCACGCGTTCTGGCAGACGCCAGGGTGCGTCGCTGAGCAACTGTACCAGCTCTGCATACCATGAGCGACGCGGCCAATCCGGAGCGATCAATATCGCTGGGACCCCCTCTAACCTGATCTTCCTGATCACCCTTGGGAGCAGAGCCATTGGTGGAAACAAGTATAGAAGATGAAACTGATTCCATGGTAGAACCAGGGCGTCCACTGCAATTGCCTGCGGATCTCGGTACCGGGAGACGAAGTTGGGTACCTTGGCGTTTATCCTGGAGGCCGTCAGGTCCACATCTGGGGTTCCCCAGTGTAGGCATATCTGCTGGAATACCTCGGGATGTAGTGACCATTCCCCTGACGCTATCCCCGGACGGCTGAGAAAATCTGCTGCCCAGTTCTCCTCGCCTGGAATGTGGACCGCTGATATCACAGAGTGATTTCTTTCTGCCCAGGATAGAATGTGTCCTACCTCGCGCATGGCTGCCCTGCTGCGGGTACCCCCTGATGATTTATGTATGCCACCGCCGTGGCATTGTCCGATTGTATTCGGACAGGGCGGCCCGCCAAATGATGGTGAAAATGCCTCAGAGCCAGCCGAACAGCTCGGATCTCCAAAATATTGATTGGGAGGGTCGCTTCCTGCCGACACCAAGTCCTCTGAGCTGTATAGTGACGAAACACTGCTCCCCATCCGAGAAGGCTGGCCGTTGTGACTATCAGCCAATGGACTGGAGGAAAATATCGCCCCTGGCGAAGAGTGATGTCCCTTGTCCACCACGAAAGCGTCTGTCTGACCTGACGGGACAGACGGCACTGAAAATTGAGCGAGTAAGGGCTCCCGTTCCATACTGCCAAGAGAGCATGCTGAAGGGAGCGGAGATGGAACTGGGCAAATGGAATGGCTTCGTTCGCTGCCACCATCCTTCCTAGGACCCTCATGCAAAACCGGATGGTGTGAGGTATTGGTTGGCGAAGGATCCGTACCTCCTGACGGAGAAATAGAGCCTTGTCCTGAGGAAGAGTTATCAACCTTGAGCAGTGTTGAAAATCATTCCTAAAAAGGTGATCCTTTGAGATGGCACGGGAGACGATTTCTTTAGATTCACCAGCCACCCCAGGCGAGCAAGGGTGTCTAGCGTAATGCTGACACTCTTCTCGCAAGCCTGATAGGACGGACCCTTGATGAGATCGTCCAAGTATGGCAAAATGACTATCCCCGGGAGTGCAGAATGGACACAACGGCAGCCATAACCTTTGTGAACACCCGGGGGGCTGTGGCTAGTCCGAACGGCAAGGCTGTGAACTGGAAGTGAAGGTTGCCGATGGCAAACCGAAGAAACCTCTGATGAGGAGGGAATATGGGGATGTGGAGATAGGCATCCTGAATGTCTATTGATGCTAGAAATTCCCCCTTTTCCATGGCTGCAATAACCGAGCGGAGAGACTCCATTCTAAACCGTCGAATTCTGACAAATTGATTCAGTCGTTTTAGGTCCAAAATGGGTCTGACAGAGCCGTCCTTCTTGGGCACTATGAACAGATTGGAGTAAAACCCTGACCCCTTTCGACCTCTGGAACAATGACCCGCTGCGCCGAAGAGATTCGACCGCCTTGAATAAGGCGTGAACACGGGATTCTTTTTTGGGAAGACGCGAGGGAAAAAAATCGATTTGAAGGACGACTGATGAATTCTATTTTTGTACCCCGAGGAAACTAACTCCCTGACCCACTTGTCGTGAGTAATTGATAGCCAAGTGAGGCGAAACCAGAGTAAGCGGCCGCCTACTCTGGATAAATTGACCGGATTCTGCCTCCAGTCATTTATCCGAATATCTTTGGGGTTTAGACCCTCTAGATCTTGGCTGTTGAGACCGCATTCTTCCCAAAGGGTTGGTCTTGTAGGAGACCTGGCGATCTCTGGCCTGATTAGGTCGACCTGAGCCGCTGGAGGTGGCTGGCGCGGCCCAACCTGGGTTACGAAAGGCCCTAAAGCAAGGCTGAAGCTGTCGGCGAAAAGGCTGTCTAATCCTCTGCTGAGGAAGGAAGCTGCTCTTTCCTCCCGTCGCATCAGATATGAGCTGATCCAACTTCTCGCCAAATAATCGGCCGCTCTGATACGGTAAGGACGTAAGTGATTTCTTTGAGGTTGAATCCGCTCGCCAAGTTCTCAACCACAAAGCTCTCCTGATAGCAATAGCATTAGCTGCAGCTAATGCCGCGCAATTTGCCGCATCCATAGAAGCGTTAATTAAAAAATCTCTTGCAAGAGCTATCTGATTGGAGATTTCCGTTACCTCAGAAGGCACCTCTATACCGTGAAGGGCTCTATTTAGAGACTCCGACCAAGATATCATGGCCTTAGCAACCCAAGTCGCTGCAAAAGAAGGAGAGAGTGCAGAGCCTGATGCCTCAAACACTGAGCGGGCCAAGCTTTCAACCAGACGATCCGTTGGATCCTTGATCGAGGAACCGTTAGGAAGGGAGAGAAGCATTTTAGACGCTAAACGCGATACAGGAGGATCGACTGTAGGAGATTCTGCCCACTTTTTCAGAAGTTCGGGAGCAAAAGGATATCTGGTATTAAGGGCCTTTTGTCCTGCAAAGCGCTTGTCCGGATTTTCTCGGTGGCGCTGCACCAGCTCCTCAAACTCAGGATGAGCACCAAAAACCTTATGAGTTTGTCTGGCTCGTTTGAAAGACACCTTATGACCGGAGGCCAAGGTGGATTCATCGTCTATCCCAGGGATTGATTGACAGCTTCAATCAGACTGTCAATTGTCTCCTGACAATTCGGTGCCTCTAGATTGAGGGACCCTTCAGAATCGGAATCCCCCCCAAAGGAGAGGGAGAGCGAGAAACTGAGCTAAAGGATGCCGAGGCCCCGGACGGCATAGGCGACGCAGTATGGGTTCGCTTCCCATGCGTCTGCCTGGTAAGAGCGCGGCCCCTGCAGGCCGGAGGTTCCTGAGGCGTAGTCAAGCCGGGTGAACCACTGTCCCTGCTCCTATCGGGAGCTTGAAGGGACTCGATTGCTCTGGTTAATGACGCCACAGATTGAGAAAGAGACAAGGCCCATTCCGGAGGACCTGACGCACTAGGCTCGGCTATAGGTAAGGACTCCTGAGCCCGTTAGGAGTCACAGGCTTCGCAGACCCTAATAGTCTGAGCGTGCGGAAAAGGGGACCTACAGGCAATGCATGCAGTATAGAGCACATTGTGGGTCTTAGCCCTTCTGGACATACTGGATCTGTCACAGATTTCCTCCTGTCAGAATAATTTGGATGTGGCGGTGCGGGTAGTAGCGGAGCGGAGCGCGGCAAAGCGGAGCAACCAGGCTGGAGGTAGTAGCACTTACCCCAGTCCTGTTCCCCAAATGTCCTTTAATGATTTTCCACCTCACTTGCTGGACCGTGTGGCGTAAAAGGGAAGACGGAAGCTCCAGACTTCCAAAAAACGCGCTCCCCTTTCAGGGAGGCGTTCCTAAATAGCCGAGCCCTAGGGGGAGGGGTCCGGGGCGCGGCCTAGCGCCGGCCGAAGCCGGGGACCCGATTTCCAGCCGCGGCCTAGTCTCCGGCCGAAGCTGGGGGCTAAATTTCAGGCCGCGGCCTAAATTTTCGGCGGCGGCCGCCCGGGATCAGGGGGGCGGGCCCGCCGGAAGTGCCGCTGCTGGGGGGAGGAGCCCGAGAACGCGCCCATCCTCTGGAACGCCGAATTACCCCCCGCGCTGCCTGACCCTCGGCAAAAGCCGGGGGCTAGATTTCCACCCGCGGCCTAGCGCCGGCCTGAAGCCGGGGGGTTTAAATTTTTGGCGGCGGCCGCCCCGGGGTAGGTGAGCGGGCCGCTGGATACGGGGGGGGGTGGGGGGGGTATGGGGAGCTCAGCCATGGACTTGCCTGATTCCTGGCTGAAGCCAGGCTGAATCCCCCGCTTCTGCTTTGGACGCGCTGCTCCTGAATCCTCCTTTGCTCCAACTACCTCCACGACCGACGATCCCGGATTATAGGTGGGTTCCCGGCCGTGATCCACTGCAGCATACGCAGGAAAAAAGGTCCCAGCGTCTCTCAGCCGCAGTCTCAGAGCTTCACAGAAAAAAAGGGGTGAGGACGGTGCAGGCACCCTAACTCCATCACCCCTTCAGGGGGTGAGGAGAGGGACCGTCCGCCTCCTTGCAGCACCGCGGTCTTGCCTTGGTGGTGCAGTGGGGGCCGCACGGACTATTTTCTGCCTCTGTACAGCCTAGGGTTTCAATACCCTAGGGTGGTCAGGGCTGAGTCCGGCACTCGTGTCCCACGTTGCGGGAAAGGATACGTGGAGGCTTTACTCCACGTGCTCGCCCGTTGATGGTTTGGGGAGATCGGACCCCTTCAAAAGGGTCCGTCGCCCCTGTCACATCTTCGTGGGAAAGAAGAAAAAAAAAAAATGGTCTGGAAGAAACCAGACGTGTGCCTCCATTAGACACTAAGCATGAACTGGGTTTGCCTGCGGCCAGTGCTGAGGTGTATACGGCGGAGGAGGAGCTAACCTTTTTTTTATGTTTACTTAGTGTCAGCCTCCTAGCGGCAGTAGCATACACCCACAGTCCTGTGTCCCCCAATGAGACGAAGGAGAAAAAAAATATTCCCCAATAAATTCATTTCTTCCTGTAAATAAAAAAAAATAAAACCAATAAAAGTACACATATTTGGTATCGCTGCGTCTGTAATGACCCCCCTATAAAACTGTCCCACTAGTTAACCCCTTTAGTGAACCCCTTAAAAAAAAAAAAACAACAATGTAAAAAATCAATGCTTTATCATCATACCGCCGAACAAAAAGTGGAATAACACGCGATCAAAAAGACCGATATAAATAAACATGGTACCGCTGAAAACGTCATCTTGTCCCGCAAAAATCGAGCCGCCATACAGCATCATCAGCGAAAAATAAAAAAGTTATAGCTCGCAGAATAAAGCAATGCAAAAATAATTATTTTTTATGTAAAATTGTTTTTATTGTATAAAAGCGCCAAAATATAAAAAAAATGATATAAATGAGGTATCGCTGTAATCGTACTGACCCGAAGAAAAAACTGCTTTATCAATTTTACCACACGCGGAACGGTATAAACGCCCCCCCAAAAGAAATTCATGAATTGCTGATTTTTGTTCATTCTAACCTCCCAAAAATCGAAATAAAAAGCGATCAAAAAATGTCACGTGCTCAAAAATGGTACCAATAAAAACGTCAACTCGTACCGCAAAAAATAAGACCTCACATGACTTTGTGGGCTAAAATATGCAAAAATTACAGCTCTCAAAATGTGGTGATGCAAAAAACTATTTTTTGCAATAAAAAGCGTCTTTTAGCGTGACAGCTGCCAATCATAAAAACCTGCTATAAATAGTAAATCAAACCCCCTTTATCACCCCCTAAGTTAGGAAAAAATAATAAAATTAAAAAACTGTATTTATTTTCATTTTCCAATTAGGGTTAGGGTTGCGGCTAAAGTTAGGGTTAGGGTTGAGGCTAAAGTTAGGGTTAGGTTTGGGATTAGAGTTAGGGGTGTGTTTTGGTTATGGTTAGGGTTGGGACTAGCTTTAGGGGTGTGTTGGGGTTAGGGTTGGAGTTAGAATTGGGGGGTTTCCGCTGTTTAGGCACATCAGGGGCTCTCCAAATGTGACATGGCGTCTGATCTCAATTCCAGCCAATTCTGCTTGAAAAAGTCAAATGGTGCTCCTTCACTTCTGAGCTCTGCCATGCGCCCAAACAGTAGTTTACCCCCCACATATGGGGTATCAGCGTACGCAGAAGAAATTGGACCCCAAGAGTTATTGTGCAATTTGTCCTGTTACCCTTGGGAAAATAAAAAATTGAGGGAAAAAATATCATTTTTGTAAAAAAAAAAAATGATTTTTTTTTGTTTTTACGGCTGTAAGTTATAAACTTCTGTGAAGCACTTGGGGCTTCATAGCGCTCACCACACATCTAGATAAGTTCCTTGTGGGGTCTATTTTCCAAAATGGGGTCACTTGTGGGGGGTTTCCACTGGCATATCAGAGGCTCTCCAAATGCGACATGATGCCCGCAGACCATTCCATCAAAGTCTGCAATCCAAAACGTCACTACTTCCCTTCCGAGCCCCGACGTGTGCCCATACAGTAGTTTTCTCCCACATATTGGGTATCAGCGTACTCAGGACAAATTGGACAACTTTTGGGGTCCAGTTTCTCCTGTTACTCTTGGGAAAATAAAAAGTTGGGGACTAAATGATCATGTTTGTGGAAAAAATATGATTTTTTTATTTTCATACTCAGGTTTTATAAACTTTGGTGAAACACCTGGGGGTTCAAAGTTCTCACCACATGACTAGATAAGTTCCTTAAGGGGTCTAGTTTCCAAAATGGTGCCATTTGTCAGGGGGTTTCCACTGTTTAAGCAGATCAGGAGCTCTCCAAACACGACATCGCGTCCAACCAATTCTGCGTTGAAAAAGTCAAACGGCGCTCCTTTCCTTCCAAGCTCTGCCATGCACCCAAACAGTGGTTTACCCCCACATATGGGGTATCAGTGTACTCAGGACAAATTGACAATAACTTTTGGAGTCTTGTTACCCTTGGCAAAATAAAAATTGGGGTGAAAAGATAATTTTTGTGGAAAAAATATGATTTTTTAATTTTACAGCTCTACGTTATAAACTTGTGTGAAGCATTTGGGGGTTCAAATTGCTCACCACAGATCTAGATAAGTTCCTTACTCAGGACAAATTGGACTACAACTTTTGTGGTCAAATTTCTCCTGTTACCCTTGGGAAAATAAAAAATTGGTGACTAATAGATAATTTTTGTGGGGAAAAAACAGGATTTTTTATTTTCATGCCCGGGCATTATAAACTTGTGTGAAGCACTTGGGGGTTCAAAGTGCTCACCACAGATCTAGATAAGTTCCTTAGGGGGTCTAGTTTCCAAAATGGGGTCACTTGTGGGGGGTTTCCACTGTTTAGGCTCATCTGGGGCACTGCAAACAGAACATGACCCCCATCAACGTGTGCATTCCAAAACGTTATTACTTCCTTTCCGAGCCCTGCCGTGCGCCAAAACAGCTTTCCTCCCCACATATGGGGTATCAGTGTACTCAGGACAAATTGGACAACAACTTTTGCGGTCCAATTTCCCTGGGAAAATTCCTTGGGACTAAAAAATCATTTTTGTGGAAAATTGTTTTTTTTTTTTTTCAAGCTTTTGTGAAACACTTGGGGGTTCAAAGTGCTCACAACAGATTTAGCTAAGTTCCATAGGGGGTCTAGTTTCCAAAATGGTGTCACTTATGGGGGGTTTCCACTGTTTAGGCGCATCAGAGGCTCTCCAAACGCGACATGGCGTCCAATCTCAATTCCAGCCAATTTTGGTTTGAAAAGTCAAACGGCGCTCCTTCCCTTACGAGCTCTGCCGTGTGCCCAAACAGTGGTTTTCCCCCACATATGGGGTATTGGCGTACTCAGGAGAAATTATACAACGACTTTATCTGTCCATTTTCTCCTTTTACCCTTGTGAAAATAAAAAAAGTTTGCAAAAGATCATTTTTGTGACTAAAAAGTTAAATATTCATTTTTTCCTTTCACGTTGCTTCAGCTCCTGTGAAGCACCTGAAGGGTTAATAAACTTCCTGAATGTGGTTTTGAGTACCTTGAGTGGTGCAGTTTTTAGAATGGTGTCACTTTTGGGTATTGGACTCCTCTATCAGACACAATGTTCTCAGGAATGCCGTGTAACCGAACCACGTGCTGAAGGAACAAAGGCACCAATTCGGAGGAGGAAGGCAACTTAGGTAATGGCACAAGATGTATCATTTTGGAAAACCTATCACAAATCACCCAGATAACGGTCATCCTCTGAGAAACAGGGAGGTCGGAAATGAAATCCATAGAGATATGGGTCCATGGTCTCTTGGCCACAGGCAATGGCATCAACAAACCACTAGAGCGAGAGCAAGGCTTGAAGCGAGAGCAAGTCCCGCAGGACTGCACAAATTCCCTGACATCACGAGACAAAGTAGGCCACCAAAAGGACCGACTAACCAAGTCTCTGGTACCAAAAATTCCGGGATGACCGGCCAAGCGGAACAATGAATCTCAGACATCACACTCTTTTTCCATGGTCTGGGACAAACAATTTTCCCAAAGGGCAGCGCTCGGGTCTATCCTCCTGACACCCTTCCAGAGCAAGTCTCAAATTGGGCAAGATGGCGGAAAGAACTACACCCTCTTTCAAAATAACAGCAGGGATCAGATAACTCAGGAGAGTCCGCAAGAAACTCCTCGAAGGGCATCCGCCTTAACATTCTTAGTGCCAGGAAGAAAGGAAACCACAAAATTAAAACGTGTGAAAAACAAGGCCCACCTGGCCTGTCTAGGATTAGTCGCTTGGCAGATTCCAGATAACCAGATTCTTATGGTCCGTGAGGACCACCACCTGATGTTTGGCTCCCTTCCAGCCAATGTCTCCACTCTTCAAAAGCCCACTTCATGGCCAATAACTCCCGATTACCCACGTCATAATTACGTTCAGTTGGAGAAAATTTTCGAGAGAAAAAGGCACAAGGGTTACTTTTAGAGGTCTCTGGATCTCTTTGGGACAAAACGGCACCTTCCCCAATTTGAGAGGCATCAACCTCCACCTGAAATGGCAGAGAAACATCAGGCTGCCGTAGAACAGGAGCAGAAGTGAATCTCTGCTTAAGTTCCTGAAATGCAGAGACTGCCTCAGGAGGCCAATTCACCACATCAGAACCCTTTTTGGTCAAATCAGTCAATGGTTTAACAATAACAGAGAAATTACCAATAAATTTACGATAAAAATTGGCAAAACCCAAGAATCTCTGAAGAGCCTTTAATGAAGTAGGTTGGACCCAATCACAGATGGCCTGAACCTAGACCAGGTCCATTTCAATAACAGATGAGGACAAAATGAATCCCAGAAATGAGATCCTCTGTACGCCAAAAAGACACTTTGATCCCTTCACATACAGAGCATTCTCTCTCAAAATCTGGAACACAGTCCGAACAGGTTTCACATGAGAGTCCCAGTCATTGGAAACAATCAAGATATCATCCAAATAAACAATATGAAATTTATCCACAAAATCCCTGAAAATGTCATTCATGAAGGACTGGAAGATGGAAGGAGCATTAGTGAGCCCAAAGGGCATCACTAGGTACTCAAAATGCCCCTCTGGGGTATTAAATGCCGTCTTCCATTCATCCCCGTGCTTAATGCGAATAAGGTTATACGCCCCCCTGAGGTCAAGCTTGGTAAACCAAGTAGCACTTTTCACCCTGGAAAACAGGTCAGAAATCAAGGGTAACGGATATTGATATTTCACAGTGATATTGTTCAAGAGTGGATAATCAATACACGGCCTTAATGAACCATCCTTTTTGGCCACAAAGAAAAAACTGGCACCCAAGGGTGAAGAGGATGGTCTGATATGACCCTTCTCCAATGACTCCTTGATATAAGACCGCAGAGCGTCATGTTCAGGTACAGACAAGTTAAAAAGGCGACCTTTAGGGAATTTACTACCAGGCACTAATTCAATAGTGCAGTCATAGCTCCTATGGGGGGGCAAGGATGCAGATTTACATTCGCTAAACACATCAGAAAAATCAGTCAAAAAGTCAGGAACATCATGAGCCTGGGGAGAGGCAGAAAAAACAGGAGTGTTGGCATTAATACATTGGCAGCCCCAACGGGTTACAGACACAGATTTCCAATCCAAAACAGGATTATGAGACTGTAACCAAGGGAAACCTAGTACAATAATGTCATGCAGATTATACAGCACCAAAAATTTGCAACTCTCCTGATGATCAGGTTCAACCCTCATTATCACCTGAGTAGAGAACTGGGGTTTATTCTCAGCCAAAGGGGTAGAATCAATCCCCAGTAGGGGAATAGACTTCCGTAGGGGTATCAAGGGAAACCCACAACGTTTAGCAAAATCAAAATCCATCAAGTTAATAGCTGCTCCCGAATCAACAAAAGCCTAAGCAGAAAATGTGGACAGGGAGCAAATCAGGGTAACAGTCAACAGAAATTTAGTCTGAACACTACCCAAGACAACTGAACGTGCAAAACGTCTTCCCCGCTTTGGGCAGACTGAAATAGCATGAGAGGCGTCACCACAGTAGAAACATAACCCATTGCATTTTCGAAACTCATGACGCTGTGCCCCAGAAGCCACTCTATCACACTGCATGGGTTCAGAAGCTGGTTCACAAGGCAACACTATTCCACGCATACCTCTACGCTCACGCAAACGTCTGTCAATTTGAATCGCTAATGACATAGAATCATTGAGACCAGAGGGAGCAGGGAAACCCACCATAACATCTTTTACATTCTCTGACAGACCCTTCCGAAAAAGGGCTGCCAAAGCATCATCATTCCATTTGGTCAGGACTGCCCACTTTCGGAATTTCTGACAGTATAACTCAGCGTCCTCAAGCCCCTGATTTAATGCCAACAAGGTTTTTTCAGCTTGATCAGTGACATTAGGTTCATCGTACAATAACCCCAGAGCCAGAAAAAATGCATCAACATTACTCAAAACAGGGTTCCCAGGTGTCAGGGAAAAAGCCCAATCCTGAGGATCGCCGCGCAGGAGAGAGATGACAATTTGAACCTGCTGTGCTGCGTTCCCTGAGGACTTAGGTTTTAAGGCAAAAAACAACTTACAGTTATTTTTGAAATTCAGAAATTTAGCTTGATCCCTCAAAAACAAATCTGGCATGGGGATCCTAGGTTCCACAACCGGCAACCCTGCAAGATAGGTAGCAATACTCCGAACTTCAGTGGCAAGCTGATCCACACGGCCAGACAACTGTGCAAACTCCATTGAGAAAAAAAAAATCCTCAGCACCCAGAGAAAAAGAGGGAAAAAAAAATAAAAATCTCTGACAACTTTTTTTTTTTTTTTTTTACACCATTTTACCCTTCTGTGAGTACCATATAATTTTCAGTTTTGGCCGGTGATACTGTTATTATTTGGTGGCTGAGAAGAGCAGGCAAAAACGGCAATACATCAGAGAGGTTGGAATCTACTGGATTGCAGTACCCTGACTAACCACCACAACTAAAGGCAGCCGTGGAGCGTTCCTAAGTTGGTCCTAGACGCCTCGTCACAGCCTGAGAGGTTAACTACACCTAAAGATAGAAAGAGGAAAGCTATCTGCCCCGGAGCAGATCCCCAAAGAATATAGGAAGCCCCCAAACATGTAATGGCGGTTAGACAAGAGGAAATACAGACACAGACAGAAAATAGTATGAGCAAACGTTGGGGCCCAATCTTCCTAGAAAGAAAAGGATAGGAAGGACACTTACTGCAATCCAAAAAACCCTAAAAAATACCAACTCTACTAATTGCAAAAACACCTGAGATCACACGACCTCTACCACCTAAATTAGTTCTCTGGTGTAACAAAACTAAGCCGCAGCCACTGAAAAAACTGGAAAAGACAAATGAACAAATAACAGTGGCTCAGATAAACTGAGAGGAGCACAAGCCCCCGGAGGGGACCTGGCTGACCTCCACAGAAGTGCAGGGAACAATGCAAAAAGCAAGCACAAAAATAAAAGCAGAAAATATCTTATCTGATAGCAGAAGATGCAGGCAAGAGTCAGCAAGCTTCAAAGTGAACCAGGAACCACAGTTGAGACAAGAACAATTGATTACCAGCAAACATGATGGGAGGGAACCTCACTTATATAAGACCAGTCTGTAACTCCTGATTGCCAATCTTCACAATCTTCATTGAATGGTTCAGTACTGATTGTAACCACCAGAGGGAGCTTCTGCTGAGAATTCATTTCTAACACATTCACAACAGGTTATACTGTATGGAGCAATATCTGGGGCTCATTGTAATGTAAGGAGCAATATATGGGGCCTATTATATACTGTATGGAGCAATTTATGGGGCTCATTATACTGTATGGAGCATTATATGAGGTCCATTATACTGTATGGAGCAATATCTGTGGCTCATTATTCTGTATGGAGCACTATGTGGTGCTCATAATACTGTATGGAGCAATATATGAGGCTCATTATTCTGTATGGAGAACTATGTGGTGCCCATAATACTGTATGGAGTACTATACTGTCTGGTTTCTGAGCTATTGTAGAATTTACAATAGACATTACTTATGTAATGTAAGAAGTGAAATCTTTGTGATTGTACTATACCTATATTTCTCTGCCATAACAGTGCATCATGAATTGTGGTATGTGTTAAAGGGGCCCACTGAGACTCTATCGCCCAGTGCCCACGAAAACCTGGAGCCGGCCCTGTCTCAAATGACCCACATTTTCTCAGGCTTTCAAGGAGAAATGCATGTACAACCTGTCCTGGCTTCACGCTTAAATAAGTGCCACCTGATTCACACCTGTTTCTTCACAGAATGATTGACCTCACTAATTGATCTCCACACTGCTATTATTTTGAACCCACCCCCTTTCAATTAATTATTCTAATACACAGACTTAAGAACATGCAGATCATGAATGCCGAGTCTGTTAGTTTTCTTAGAATCTAATGCACCAACGGATAAATTGTTTGACTTGTGGTAATATAATTTATACCAAAAACAGTGTTTATTCTGGTTAGTCATATTGAACGGCTATTATTTTGAACACTAATGTATCAACAACAAGGCATCTGATATGAGACATATAGGTAGGACTTTTCTCAGCATTCTATAACCTGTATGCCCATATTAATCATTTAGATCAAATGTGGTGACAGATTCAATTTCAATTACTGTAGCTCAGCCCAGTTTCGGGTTTGCAACCTAAAAGTAAAGCTTTGGTGGGCATACGTTCGAGATGTTTGCTTACCATGTAAAATTTCTGAATCATCTTCAACAAAATCAATATCCCTTAGATCCCATTCTGCATAGTTGTCAAACTCCTTGAAAATAAGACAGACAAAAATTAGAAAAAAATAAAAAAGAAAGATACATATCTTGTAGCTGCTAGGCCCCAGAGAAAAATCTGATAAGGGACCTACACGTGTCACTCGTAATACTGGAGCCTTTCTATGCAGAAGCAGGGCCTTTGAGTTCCTTACTGAACTGCACCATGGCTTTGGTGCAACTGCTACCTGTGCACACCCTGTAGTTACATCCTGTCGGAACATGTGTAATAAATACCAAGTGCCATACCAGATAAGAGGATACCGAATTCAACAAAACGCTGCAAAAGCAGTGACTGCAGATTGCCCCAACAGAATGGCTATAACACTGGCAACATACAGCAGTTAACACTGGAAAATGCTTGGTGACACAACATGGCGGAAAGTAGTCTGCAATCTAGTATCAATGGGAACAACAATCCAATAACAAAATAAACCTCCCTCATTCTAAGGAGAGGTGGATTTATGGGCACGTACACGCTCACAAAGGAGAATGTCAGAAATGTTTATTTCTAAATTTTGTGTTGTTATATTGATTTACCTGGTGAAAATAAACAAGTGAGATGGGTATATATTTGGTTTTTATTAAGTTGCCTAATAATTCTGCACAGTAATAGTTACCTGCACAAACAGATATCCTCCTAAGATAGCCAAATCTAAAAAAAAAAAACCCACTCCAGCTTCCAAAAATATTAAGCTTTGATATTTATGAGTTTTTGGGTTGATTGAGAACATACTGTAGTTGTTGTTCAATAATAAAAAGAATCCTCTCAAATACAACTTGCCTAATAATTCTGCACACAGTGTAATATACACACTTGAGGGGGGCACATACTGCACAGAAAGCATAAGAACACGACCATAAGGACGCTAGACAGTACTCTTAACCCTCCCACATTCTACACACACAAAATCCTGCCATGCAATAACAAAACAGCGTTATAAGATAACCTTAGATTATGGAGAATAGAAGAGAAAGTTCTATTAGTCTCAGCACTAACTACTCTATATCTCTTGAAGGCACTGTAGATTGAAACTGTGAGCAAGCCTTTACTGTCTTAGCTGCTGCCTCTAAACATATTCCTTGACTAAGGCCTCATTTAGACGTCCGTGTTGCACGCACATGTTGTATCCGTTTTTTTACAGATAGAACACGTACCCATTATAACCGATGGTGCTATTTACATGTCTGTGTTTTTTCTGGCAGAACGGATGAAAAGTGCCAATAGAAATCTGTGGGTACATGAAAAACATGTATTGCACACGGATGGCGTTCATGTACCATCAGTGTGCTGTATGTGTTTAACATTGCAAAGTATGGGAGAAGCTTTGTAATTTATTTATCCGTTCGGGAACACCACTGACACACTGTTGATACAAGCGGACATAAGGATGACACACTTGACGGTAAAAACGGACATAAGGATGACACACTGATGGTGAAAACGGACATAAGGATGGCACACTGACGATAAAAACAGACATAAGGATGACACACTGACGGTAAAAACGGACATAAGGATGACACACTGATGGTGAAAACGGACATAAGGATGGCACACTGACGGTAAAAACAGACATAAGGATGGCACACTGATGGTAAAAACAGACATAAGGATGACACACTGACGGTAAAAACAGACATAAGGATGGCACACTGACGGTAAAAACAGACATAAGGATGGCACACTGACGGTAAAAACGGACATAAGAATGACACACTGACGGTAAAAACGGACATTAGGATGACACACTTACGGTAAAAACGGACATAAGGAAGACACACTGACGGTAAAAACGGACATAAGGATGACACACTGACGGTGAAAACGGACATAAGGATGGCACACTGACGGTAAAAACGGACATAAGGATGACACACTGACGGTAAAAACAGACATAAGGATGACACATTGATGGTAAAAACGGACATAAGGATGACACACTGACGGTAAAAACGGACATAAGGATGACACACTGATGGTGAAAACGGACATAAGGATGGCACACTGACGGTAAAAACGGACATAAGGATGGCACACTGACGGTAAAAACAGACATAAGGATGACACATTGATGGTAAAAACGGACATAAGGATGACACACTGACGGTAAAAACGGACATAAGGATGACACACTGATGGTGAAAACGGACATAAGGATGGCACACTGACGGTAAAAACGGACATAAGGATGGCACACTGACGGTAAAAACAGACATAAGGATGACACACTGACGGTAAAAACGGATATAAGGATGACACACTGACGGTAAAAACGGACATAAGAATGACACACTGACGGTAAAAACGGACATAAGGAGGGACACACTGACGGTAAAAACGGACATAAGGATGACACTGACGGTAAAAACGGACATAAGGATGACACACTGACGTTAAAAACGGACATAAGGATGACACACTGACGGTAAAAACGGATATAAGGATGACACACTGACGGTAAAAACGGACATAAGAATGACACACTGACGGTAAAAACGGACGTTAGGATGACACACTGACGGTAAAAACGGACATAAGGATGACACACTGACGGTAAAAACGGACATAAGGATGACACACTGACGGTAAAAACGGACATAAGGATGACACACTGACGTTAAAAACGGACATAAGGATGACACACTGACGGTAAAAACGGACATAAGGATGACACACTGACGGTAAAAACAGACATAAGGATGACACACTGACGGTAAAAACGGACATAAGGATGGCACACTGACGGTAAAAACAGACATAAGGATGACACACTGACGTAAAAACGGATATAAGGATGACACACTGACGGTAAAAACGGACATAAGAATGACACACTGACGGTAAAAAAGGACATTAGGATGACACACTGACGGTAAAAACGGACATAAGGATGACACACTGACGGTAAAAACAGACATAAGGATGACACACTGATGGTAAAAACAGACAATATGACACAAGATACCCAAAAGTGACACCATTATAATAACTGCACCACTCAAAACCACATTCAAGAAGCATATTAGCCCTTCAAGTGCTTCACAGGAATTAATGGAATGTGGAAGTAAAAATAAATATTTAACTTTTTTCACAAAAATTTTCCTTTAGACCTAATTTTTTTTTACTTTCGCAAGAGTGTCAGGAGATCATGGACCATACATTTTGTTGTACAATTTCTCCTGAGTACGCAATACCCAATATGTGGATGAAAACAACTGTTTGGGTGCGCAGCAGGGCTTGGAAGGGAAGGAGCGCCATTTGACTTTCTGAATGCAAACTTTGCTGGAATAATTAGCTGATGTCATGTTTGGAGAGCCCATGATGTGCCTAAACAGTGGAAACCCTTCACAAGTGACACCATTTTGGAAACTAGACCCCTTAAGGAACTTATCTAGATGTGTATTGAGCACCTTGAACCCCCAGGTGATTTGCAGAAGTTTATAACGTTGAGCCATGAAAATCATATTTTTCCCACAAAAAATTTTTTTAGCTCCAAATTTTGTATTTTCACCACGGTAACAGGAAAAAATGGACTACAAAATTTGTCGTGCAATTTCTCTTGAGTTCACCAATATCACGTACAGTACAGACCAAAAGTTTGGACACACCTTCTCATTCAAAGATTTTTCTGTATTTTCAAAAAAGTGTGAAACAACTGAAATTATGTCTTATATTCTAGGTTCTTTAAAGTAGCCACCTTTTGCTTTGATAACTGCTTTGCACACTCTTGGCATTCTCTTGATGAGCTTCAAGAGGTAGTCACCGGAAATGGTTTTCACTTCACAGGTGTGCCCTGTCAGGTTTAATAAGTGGGATTTCTGGCCTTATAAATGGGGTTGAGACCATCAGTTGTGTTGTGCAGAAGTCTGGTGGATACACAGCTGATAGTCCTACTGAACAGACTGTTGGAATTTGTATTATGGCAAGAAAAAAGCAGCTAAGTAAAGAAAAACGAGTGGCCATCATTACTTTAAGAAATGAAGGTCAGTCAGTCCGAAAAATTGGGATAACTTTGAAAGTGTCCCCAAGTGCAGTTGCAAAAACCACCAAGCGCTACAAAGAAACTGGCTCACAAGAGGACCGCCCCAGGAAAGGAAGACCAAGAGTCACCTCTGCTTCTGAGGATAAGTTTATCCGAGTCACCAGTCTCAGAAATCGCAGGTTAACAGCAGCTCAAATTAGAGACCAGGTCAATGCCACACAGAATTCTAGCAGCAGACACATCTCTTCAACAACTGTTAAGAGACTTTGTGCAGCAGGCCTTCATGGTAAAATAGCTGCTAGGAAACCACTGCTAAGGAAAGGCAACAAGCAGAAGAGACTTGTTTGGGCTAAAAAACACAAGGAATGGACATTAGACCAGTGGAAATCTGTGTTTTGGTCTGATGAGTCCAAATTTGAGATCTTTGGTTCCAACCACCGTGTCTTTGTGCGACGCAGAAAAGGTGAACGGATGGACTCTACATGCCTGGTTCCCGCCGTGAAGCATGGAGGAGGAGGTGTGATGGTGCTTTGCTGGTGACACTGTTGGGGATTTATTCAAAATTGAAGGCATACTGAACCAGCATGGCTACCACAGCATCTTGCAGCGGCATGCTATTCCATCCGGTTTGCGTTTAGTTGGACCATCATTTATTTTTCAACAGGACAATGACCCCAAACACACCTCCAGGCTGTGTAAGGGCTATTTGACCAAGAAGGAGAGTGATGGGGTGCTACGCAAGATGACCTGGCCTCCACAGTCACCAGACCTGAACCCAATCTAGATGGTTTGGGGTGAGCTGGACTGCAGAGTGAAGGCAAAAGGGCCAACAAGTGCTAAGCATTTCTGGGAACTCCTTCAAGACTGTTGGAAGACCATTTCCGGTGACTACCTCTTGAAGCTCATCAAGATAATGCCAAGAGTGTGCAAAGCAGTCATCAAAGCAAAAGGTGGCTACTTTGAAGAACCTAGAATATAAGACATATTTTCAGTTGTTTCACACTTTTTTGTTAAGTATATAATTCCACATGTGTTAATTCATAGTTTTGATGCCTTCAGTGTGAATGTACAATTTTCATAGTCATGAAAATACAGAAAAATCTTTGAATGAGAAGGTGTGTCCAAACTTTTGGTCTGTACTCTATGTGGTCAAAAACTACTTTTAAGGCACAATGCAAAGCTCAGATCGCCATATTACAGTGCAGATTTTGCTGCACTTGTTTGAGGGTGCCATGTTACATTGGTAGAGCCCCTGAGGTGCCAGAACAGCAGAATCCCCCATAAGTGAACTCATTTTACAAACTAAATCTCTCAAAGAATTCATCTAGGGGTGCAGTAATTATAATGACACCACAGGTTTGTCACAGAATTTTACACTACTGGGCAGTGAAGAAAATAATAATTTACATTTTTACCACGAAGATTGTGTGTTAACCCCAAGTTATACATATTGGGAAATGGGTACAAATGGCACCAAAATCTGTCCCACAATTTCTGATGAATGTAGAAATACCCCATATGTAGATGTACAGTACTGCCTAGCCAAACGGCGAGACTCGGGAGGGACAGAGCACTATTTGCCTCCTGGAGCGCAGATTTTCCTACAATAGTTTGCAGACTCCATATAAAGAGCCCAGAAGTGCTACAAAATCAGAATCCCCCTCAAGTGACCCCATTTTTGAAATAATACTCCTTTGGGAATTTATCTACAGGTGTAGTTTGACTCCATGGGTATTTTCCAGAAACAAGCAGAAGTGGATACTGCTGAGTGAAAATCATTGTAGTGACCAAAATACCGAAAGGACCAGTACGTTGTAGTGCCCAGTATGGTATGCCCAAGTCATGCTCTCATCACTACAGAAATGCCAAACACGTGGGTGCTAAATATGGTTTAGACACACTGGGGATCAGAAAGGAGGGGGGATTTGGATTTGGGAGTGAAGAATTTGCTGAATTTATTTTGGGGGGCGAGGAGCCATTTTGCTTTTCCATAGTCTTTGTGCTTCCAATAACGTGGAAGCCCCTTATATTTCCGTTGACAGATAACGGACCTGAGTGGCGACTTGCTTTTTTGTGGCTTGAGTTGAAGCTTTTATTGGGAACATTTTACATAACATTTAGGCCGTACATGTACTGCGCTTTGTGGGAAGGAGTTAATGTGGATAAACATAAAGTGATGCTTCTGGGCAATAATAATGTGCAGGCAACATACCTTCTATGGAGAGTAAAATTAGGAGAGTCACTTGTAGATCACAGACTTAATGCCTCTGAATTAGATGATTGACATTGCATCATGTCATTGACAGGACAGGGGTGTAATACTACCACTTTGCAAAGTGCTAATGTGATTTCATCTGGATGGTGGATACCGTGTCCGAGGTCCCCTGCTCTTATCATCTGTTCCACCCTCTGATGCCCCCAATACTCAGGACATAACTGTACCGTCCCTTTATTCTATGAAAGGCTTTCTATTATACACACAAGAAGGCTCTCCTGCATTCTGCTATCAACAAGCACACTGATGAAGGTCCGGTTAGGACCGAAACGTTTGTTGTGACTACTGTATGTACATTAAATACTTTCACTGCACTTACTGAGTGTGCCCGGTCTACTTTGCTACAAAACTGATAAGGGGCATGGAGGGTTTTGGTTGCGAGGAAAGATTAAAAGAGTTACATCTGTAGCCTTGAGAAGACATGTCTAAAGGGTATGCCACACTAAGGCCTCTTTCACACATCCGTCTTTTTGTATCAGGCATGATCCGTCGAACACCTGAAGGGACGGATCCGGCGCTGAAATAAAAAAACTGATGCAACGGATCGTTTTTTTGCTGGATCCGACCTGAACTTTTGAACCCAGAAAAAGAGGGTTTTGGCCCGGAGACACTGGAAAATGTAGTAGTAGTAGTAGTAGTAGTAGACCTTGATTTCCAGAATCCGGATCAGACTTTT
>JARQOD010000002.1:425817152-425862732 GCA_033576555.1 Oophaga sylvatica
AGAATTCTGCTTAATATGGGGTCTGTAAGTAAGACATTCCAGTATTTTTTCATCACTTTTCTAAATTCATCCCATTGATTATGAAAGGGAGTAATGAATCTCACTTTATCTGAACCAGAGTTAGTTTTCTGTGATTTGACTAATAGGGATTCCCGTGTTGCTTGCCTAGCTCTCATGTAACCCCTACGAATATTTCTACGACTATAACCACGCTCCTCAAAGCACTGGGTGAGTTCTTTTGATTGTAATTCGAATTGGGTATTATCAGAACAAATGCGTTTTACTCTTAAAAACTGTCCAATAGGTATACCTTGGATTAGATTTTTTGGATGGAATGAATCAGCATGTAGTAGGGAATTTGAGGCCGTTTTTTTGCGGAAGACTGTGGTGGACAATTGCCCATTTTCCGAAGTGGAAACTAAAATATCCAAAAATTCGATACTACGACCGAATTTGTTGGTTAGATGGATATTGTATGGGTTGTTATTCAAAGTCTTAATTGTGTTTTCCAACTCATCCACAGGACCCTCCCAAATAAACAATATGTCGTCAATGAATCGAATCCAATTATGGACTCGATCCATACCCCTCACACAGTCATTGTGGAAAATCTGGTGTTCCCAAAATCCCATGAATAAATTTGCGTACGAGGGGGCACACGAAGGGGGTGAGGGGTATGGATCGAGTCCATAATTGGATTCGATTCATACAATATCCATCTAACCTACAAATTCGGTCGTAGTATCGAATTTTTGGATATTTTAGTTTCCACTTCGGAAAATGGGCAATTGTCCACCACAGTCTTCCGCAAAAAAACGGCCTCAAATTCCCTACTACATGCTGATTCATTCCATCCAAAAAATCTAATCCAAGGTATACCTATTGGACAGTTTTTAAGAGTAAAACGCATTTGTTCTGATAATACCCAATTCGAATTACAATCAAAAGAACTCACCCAGTGCTTTGAGGAGCGTGGTTATAGTCGTAGAAATATTCGTAGGGGTTACATGAGAGCTAGGCAAGCAACACGGGAATCCCTATTAGTCAAATCACAGAAAACTAACTCTGGTTCAGATAAAGTGAGATTCATTACTCCCTTTCATAATCAATGGGATGAATTTAGAAAAGTGATGAAAAAACACTGGAATGTCTTACTTACAGACCCATATTAAGCAGAATTCTTGACCCGTATCCATCTTTAGTGGCTAAACGTGCGCCAACAATCCGCGATAAATTAGTCCATAGCCATTTTGGCCAAGATAGATCTAACATCCATGATAATCCAGGCTTTTTTCCTTGTGGTCTCTGCAAGGCGTGTGCCAACTTAATTAAAGGAATACTTTCAAAAATCATGATGGGTCTAGGACTTTTGATATTCGTAAACATATTACTTGTACATCAAAGGGAGTTATCTATCAGGCATCGTGCCCATGCAACAAGATATATGTAGGGCTCACTACTCGCGAATTAAAAATTCGCACACGAGAACACTGCCTAGATATTGAAAAAGCCAAAACCATCATTGATGAAACAACATTAAAAACCCTCCCGAGACATTTTAAGAGATTCCATCAAAGTAAACCCCATTTTCTAAAAATCAAGGGAATTGACATGATTCAAGTGGGTTTCAGAGGTGGGGATTTAGCTAAAGAACTAGCCAAATTAGAATGCAAGTGGATTTTTCGATTGGGGTCTTTGAACCCACTAGGTTAAACGAAAATTCAGGCTTTGGGGCTTTTTTGTAGCGGCGTCTTTTGGAAATCATTGTCCATTGGTACGGAATCCTGGGTATTTTTTGATCACTCCTGTTTGGTTTTTTATCTTGTTTTAATTATATTATTTTATTTGTACTTACCTTTATATATTTTTTCTTCTATTGTGAGCTTCTCCGTTTTTGAAGTTGGGCGAGTGATATGCCACAAATCTGGTTGCTTTGGGAATTGCCGAGAAATCTGTATAAGAAGAAATGAAGGATATAAAAGAGAAGAAAGGAAACAATAAATCAACATGCATGAAGAAATATTATGGACAGTAACGTTTTCATGATGGTCACATAGAGAGAGATCTCCACCAATGTTTCATCTATATGTTAATCGCAACCCTTTAATTTCATATTGGGGTGGTTATTATTAGTTAATTCTCAGGTTTATTAGCGTAAATGTATATTCAAATGTATATTCTTATGTATATTTTTTATGGAATAATGCTATTCTGAGAAATTCTTATAGCCATATTTGAAACCTCATGGTGATATCAATATTACATGTCACATTAATGTGATTTAGACAATTTCTTATGCCAGTATCAGCGGTTCCTTTACATAGTTTTTTACATATGCGGTTGTCAGGCTGTGATGTTTATATTTCCTTCTCTTGTTCTGGTAATAGGAATAATACGTTTGAGCCAGGTAATAATGTTGATCTTGTACTGTTTTTCTCTAAGTATCGTTACGATCCTCCCATATAGCCTCACGCATGCGCTATCATTATGACACGAACTTACTCGCTCCTTACTTGTTGTCACTGAAGAATAGTGCGCATGCGTTAGTTTGAGCCCGCCCTAGCATACGTGAGCGGCCAGCAACGCTAATGACGCATGGATCGGTCATGCGATCCATGACTGGTTCCTGCCGATTTACTGTGGCCGCCCTCTGATCGCTACGTTTCAGAGGGGAATGGGCAATAACGGGGCATGCGCCGATTTAAGTCACAGGTGACAACAACTACACATGATTGATTCACTGGTCGGATTGGTTGGAGCTCCTTTTTTAACCTCACGTTACTTTGCCTCTAAACACGCCCCCGAAGAAGCTGGGCGAAACGTGCACGTCGGGGCTGAGGGACAGGAGCTCCAACTAATCCATTTGATTGCTGTGATACAGGTAATGGCTTCGGCCGTCCTCATGTAGTTTTGTCAGTATCTGTCTGTCTGTTTTAACACATAGAATGTTGGTGATTGAATATTACCCGGTGCTATTGGTGTTTAGTTAAACAGGTCAAGGTAGATTCATGACACTTTCATGCAGTCATGCATTGGCCAGACAATTGTCTGGTTGCTTAATCTAAATTACTATAGACATGAGGGGCCATTAACACATTGCCAATCAGCCTCATATAATTGTTAGGTTGCTAATTTGTCCCTTTTTTATCTTGCACCTTTTTTGATAAAAACATAATTTTGATGCATATTGGAATTGATTTTGTATTGTTATCAATAAAAGTAATTTAATTGCACACAGTTTATCTGTTCTCATTTTGGGTATATTAATATGTACCAATTTTGGAGGGGAGTTATCATGGTCGGGAGCAGAAATGTTTTTCATAACTATAGGCGAATTTTGAATATACTTTCACAACTTCGCCAGATTCTTCATTGGTCCAAACATGTCCCTTGCAAGTCGACCGTTTTTCACATACCCAGATCGAATAGACATCATCAGCGGATCGTTTGGAAAATAAGTAAATATGATTCTCATGGACCAACTTCCTCCTTAGGCTAAGTGCACACATTCAGGATTAATTGCGTTTTTTTCGCGTTTTTCGCGGGAAAAAACGCATCAAAAACGCATGAATTAAGCATCCTATCATTTAGAATGAATTCCGCAATTTTTGTGCGGAAAATCTAGCAACATGTCCATTAATTTTGCGGATTTCTAGCGTTTTTCCCACTATATTATTGACCTAGAAAGTTCAGGAAAAAAATCGCGGTAAAAATGCGTCAAATCCGCGCAAAAACGCACCAAAACTGCGCAAAATCCGCAAAAAAAACGCGCGTTTTTGCCACGAAAAAAGTCCGGTTTTGCTCAGGAATATTCTGCAAACATTCCTGAACGTGTGCACTTAGCCTTCCACGTTTGGACAGAACTGAATTCATAGTTGTAGAAAGTGAATTGCTGTGGAAACTGACTGATTTTTTGTGGCAGTACACTTCTCTCTTTGTGGAGATTTCAGACCTGCTATATTCTGATGTACAGATGGAATAAAAGCTAGTCTAATGTAACTTGCAGGACATCTGACCTGCTACTTGTTACATATGCAACAAAACTTGCAACAAAGCAGGTCAGTGCTGGGTCAGGTAAAAGTTCAAATTTGTTTTGATTTTAGGCCTCTTGCACACTGTCATTTTAAAAGTGCTTTCACACTTGTGTTCGGGGCCGCCAGAGGTCGATCAGCTCTGGATCTGACATCCAGCTGACCCCGGGGCAATGCTGGCGGAATGCTGGCATTCTGCTTGCATTGCCCATAGAAGTGAACGGCTGGGTTCCGCGACCTGCAGCCGCCCGTTTGCTTTCGTAATACCGCATTCCGCTATCAGTGTCAGAACAAAAAGAAAAGCATTTTCTTCTTGTCGTTTCACTGCAGGTCAGCGGAACGGCAGCATAACAGAAGTGAACGGGCGGCCTGTAGTGCATGTGTAGCGGAAGTGTGAAAGCACCCTTATGCTGCCACTGTTTTAGAACTCCAAAGCACGTGCTTTACTAGCATTTTTGAGAGCGCTTTTGTGAGCTCTCTCGGTAACGACCCATAAGATACAGGCTATTGATGAACGCTAAGTGCTCAAAAATAATTCCTGTAATAAAATAAAAAGAGCTGGCCGAAACAACACCTCGCTTTGCCAGCCATTGACTTATATATTCAACATTGGCAATCTTCTTAGCGATTTTCCAGTGCTTAGCACTTAGTAAAGTGCCTACTGTGAAAGAGGTCTTAAGCCCCCGTCTCACACAGCGATCTCGCTAGCGAGATCGCTGCTGAGTCACTAGTTTTGTGACGCAGCAGCGATCTCCCCAGCGATATGGCTGTGTGTGACATTCAGCGACGATCAGCCCCCCTGATCTGGAAACCCGATGTGTACCTTGGTTAACAGCTCCCCTGCAGCAGCGCGCTGGTATCCAACGTATACATCGGGTTTCCAGGCACCGCCCGGCACCTGGAAACCCGATGTGTACCTTGGTTACCAGCTAATCGCTGGTCTCCTGCCTGCCACACACAGCGATGCGTGCTGGCCAGCGGGAGACCAACGATCAAAAAAATGTCCTGGCCTTTGGACAACGATCAGCGATACCCGGCAGGGGGGCCGGTCACTGATCAGTGTCACACACAGCGATATTGCAGGGGAGATCGCTGTTGCGTCACAAAACTAGTGACTCAGCAGCGATCTAGCTAGCGAGATCGCTGTGTGTAACGGGGGCTTTACTGCTGAGAATGAGCAGGAATGCGTGTGCACGCAGGAGAACGCCCCACTGTATGTAAAAAGTCAGTGGCTGTAGCACGAGGCCTCTCTTGTCCTGGGACGATCATGGGCACACATGGCAGCTAAGTATACCCTGTAACCTTTTCTTACTAGGCCATATACTCTTAGGGCCCCTTACACGCTTCAATGTCCCAGCGATCCCACCAACGATCCGACGTGGATGGGATCGCTGGGACATCGTTAGTTGATCGCTGGTGAGCTGTCACATAGGCAGACTCACCAGAGATCAGGACCAGTGAGCACACTGGTATCCAGGGTAAACAGCGGGTAACAAAGCGCCGTGCGGCGCTTAGCTACCCGCTGTTTACCCTGGATACCAGCTCCCAGCGTCTGCTGTACGGCGCTGTGAGCTCGCTGATCGTTGGTCTCCCCTGTCACACGCAGCGATGTGTGCTGCCCAGCAGACCAACGATAGATTTATGGTCCAGTACATTCTGCAACGATTAACGATCAGCCGATTGATCGTTATTACGGGTCACACGCAACAATGTCGTTCCGACATCGCTGCAACGTCACCAAACCGGTGACGTTGCAACGATATCATTCACGGTATCATAACGTGTAAAAGGGCCTTTACTTACTAGGCATTAGGAATAGTGAGCAATAGGTGGGTGGCCTGATATTGTATCTGTGATTTAGGTAATTCAGGCAGTTAATCGTGGGTTTTTACTGTGTTATATTGTTGTGATATTACTATATTAGAGTTGTAGTATCAGTATATGTATATTGTGAGACAGTGAAGGGGTGTGTGCTGGACGGCGTGTATATCTCGCCCAGGTTTCTTAGCTGGGGCGCATAAAATAGGTTGTCAGTGCGGTGTTCATTCCATTCCTATCTGGGACAGGTTTGCAGTGCAACCCGGAGTGAACACAGCTGCTTAATTAGGCAGCCATAAGTACCTGCTTGAGGAGTTCAGAGGAGGCTCTCAGTCTGGATCTGACTACAGACAACGTTGGAGTCTCATGTGAACCTCACGCTGGTAACTACAGATTATATGTGTTATTTTGGGGCCCAGGCTGGTAGAGTCTGGACCCGGATAGAAAGGGAAATTATCTATGTGTAGTGAGTGGCCAGACAGGCCCAGGATTTATGTTTATGATTTGGTTTTGATTACATCATGTTACTGTGGACTTTAATAAAGCTGGTTGCGGCCAGTTTTTAACAGAACTGCTGTCTGTGAATGGACTCTTTATGCCACTCCGTCTTCCCAAGACGGCGATTCCCGAGCTATATCCCCTGAAAAGCTTACAATATATATATATATATATATATAATATATATATATATATATATATATATATATATATATATATATAAATATATATATATATATAAAACACATATACATATACATAATCTGAGGCAGTGACATTAGTGTTAATAGTTAATATCAGACCTCAATAGAGGTGCAGGGAGAGTTACGCCTTTAACAACTATAATTTTAGTAATTTCTGTTGTGTACCTCGCGCCCTTTAACACTGCTGAATAACGTATACTCTATATGTACTCTCAGGACAGTTGCATCATTATCTTTAATTCATTCAGAGCATTTGTAGCAGGTATTTGAACAAAAGTAAGAAAAATAACTATAGACACCAGTAAAAGATCAGTACTGCACCTCCATCTGCAAGAAATATCAGTCGTAATCCAGCACAACTGACAAAGAAAATCAGTAATGATCATTGTACACAGTTATGGCCGAAAGTGTTGGCACCCTTGAAATTGTTCAAGAAAATTAAGTATTTCTCCCAGAAAATTATTGCAATTACACTTTGTTATACAGATGTTTATTTCCTTTGTGTATATTGAAACACAAAAAAAACTAAAAATAGACAAATTGGACATAATTTCACACAAAACCCCCCAAGTGAACCAGACAAAATTGTTTGCACCCTCAAGTTAATATTTGGTTGCACATCCTTTGGAATAAATAACTGCAATAAATTGCTTCCTATAGCCATCAACAAGCTCCTTCCACCTCTCAACTGGAATATGGAACTAATCTTCTTTAGCAAACTGCTCCAGGTCTCTCACATGTAAAGGCCTTCTCCCAACTGCAATTTTAAGATCTCTCCACAGATGCTCAATGGGATTTAGATCCGGACTTATTGCTGGCCACTTCAGAACTCTCCAGTGCTTTGTTTCCATCCATTTCTTAGTGGTTCTTGAAGTATGTTTAGGGGTCATTGTCCTGCAAGTAGACCCATGAGGAGGCAAAACCAGCTTTCTGGCACTGGGCAATTCATTGCAACTAGTGATAAATGAGAGTGCACGGATATCTGAGCATGCTCAAGTGCTAATAGAGCATTTTTGGCGTGCTCTAATACTATGAGTCGCTGTGGCTGCATGTCTTGTGGCTGTTCGACAGCCACAACACATGCAGGGATTGCCTAACAAACTAATTGCGACTAAAAATCCTTTGGTAATCTTCAGATTTAATTATGCCTGTTACACAGTCAAGTTACCCAGTGCCAGAGACAGCAAAACAAACCCAAAACATCTTTGACCCGCCACGATATTTGAGTGTAGGTACTGTGTTCTTTTCTTTGCAGGCCTCATTCCATTTTCAGTAAACAGTAAAATGATGTCTTGGTCTCATCTATCCACAACACGCTATCACAGAAGAATTTTGGCTTACTCACGTACATTTTAGCAAAATCCAGTCTAGCTTTTTTAGGCCTCTGTCAGCAGTGGGGTCCTCTTGGTCTACTGCCATAGCGATTTATTTATTTCAAATGTTGATGGATATTTCAAGTTGACACTGGTACACCTAGGACCTGCTGGACAGCTTGAATTTCTTTGGAAATTGATTGGGGCTGCTTATCCACCATTTGGACCATCCTGCGCGGCAACCTTTCATCAACTTTTATCTGCCTGACATGTCCAGGGAAATTAACTACACTGCCATGTGTTGTAAACCTCTTGATTATATTGCGCCAAGTTGACAAAGGAACATCAAGATCTCTGAAGATAAACTTGTAATCTTGAGATTCTAAATATTTTTCAAGAATTTTGGTACTCAAGTCCTCAGACTTCAAGTTCTCTTCTTATCTTCCTGTTCTCCATGCTTAGGGCGTCACACAGACACACATAAAGCAAAGATTAAGGATTAAGGGTACTGCCACACTAAGCTATCCCGCTAGCGATCTCGTTAGCGTTGCATACTAATGAGATCGCTAGCGGGATTGTTTCTATATCGCTAAATGCTGCCGCATTTAGCGATATAGTTAACGACGCTATCGCCGTTAGCGATCTTCTTAACGACTTTAGCGGTACAAAAGTACCGCTAAATCGCTAAGAAAAGGTGCCACACAGCGATAAGATACTTACCCAGCGGGAGCGCCAGCGATGAAATAGGGTCCGGAACGATTCCAGCGACGAGCGAGATCACAGCAGGAAGCTCGTCGCTGGAAGCTGCCGCACTGAACAATATCGCTAACGGGATCGCTAAATAGTGACGTTTTTTAGCGATCCCGTTAGCGATATTGTTTAGTGTGGCATACCCTTTAGTTAACTTCTCCAGTTTTATCTGGCTTCAGGTGTGATTTTCATATTGCCCACATCAGTTATTTGCCACGGGTGAGTTTGAACAAGCATCACATGCTTGAAAAAAAAAAAAAAAGTTTACCCACAATTTTTAAGACTGGCAACAGTTTTGTCCAGCACATTTTTGGGTCGTGTGTGAAATTATGTCCAATTTGCCATCTTTTCTGCTTTTTTTGTGCTGTTCCAATACATACTAGGCATGTGTATAACAAAACAAGTGCAATTGAAATAATTTTCTTAAAGATGTGGATATGTAGAATATATATAAAATATATATATATATATATATATATATATATATATAATATATATCTACATATTCACATCTCAAAAATTAATTGCAATTGCATATATTATATATATTATGAATATATATATATCTATATATAGATTATATATATATCTATAGATATATATATAATAATATATATATACACACACACAGTACAGACCGAAAGTTTGGACACACCTTCTCATTTAAAGATTTTTCTGTATTTTCAGGACTATGAAAATTGAACATTCACATTGAAGGCATCAAAACTATGAATTAACACATGTGGATTTATATACTTAACAAAAAAAAGTGTGAAACGACTGAAAATATGTCTTATATTCTAGGTTCTTCAAAGTAGCCACCTTTTGCTTTGATGACTGCTTTGCACACTCTTGGCATTCTCTTGATGAGCTTCAAGAGGTAGTCACCGGAAATGGTCTTCCAACATCTTGAAGGAGTTCCCAGAGATGCTTAGCACTTGTTAGCCCTTTTGCCTTCACTCTGCGGTCCAGCTCACCCCAAACCATCTCGATTGGGTTCAGGTCTGGTGACTGTGGAGGCCAGGTCATCTGGCGTAGCACCCCATCACTCTCCTTCTTTGTCATATAGCCCTTACACAGCCTGGAGGTGTGTTTGGGGTCATTGTCCTGTTCAAAAATAAACCATGGTCCAACTAAACGCAAACCGGATGGAATAGCATGCAACTGCAAGATGCTGTGGTAGCAATGCTGGTTCAGTATGCCTTCAATTTTGAATAAATCGCCAACAGTGTCACCAGCAAAGCACCCCCACACCTCCTCCTCCATGCTTCATGGTGAGAACCAGGCATGAAGAGTCCATCCGTTCACCTTTTCTGCGTCGCACAAAGACATGGTGGTTGGAACCAAAGATCCCAAATTTGGACTCATCAGACCAAAGCACAGATTTGCACTTGTCTAATGTCAATTCCTTGTGTTCTTTAGTCCAAAAAAATCTCTTCTGCTTGTTGCCTGTCCTTAGCAGTGGTTTCCTAGCAGCTATTTTACCTTGAAGGCCTGCTGCACAAAGTCTCCTCTTAACAGTTGTTGTAGAGATGTGTCTGCTGCTAGAACTCTGTGTGGCATTGACCTGGTCTCTAATCTGAGCTGCTGTTAACCTGCGATTTCTGAGGCTGGTGACTCGGATAAACTTATCCTCAGAAGCAGAGGTGACTCTTGGTCTTCCTTTCCTGGATTGGCCCTTATGTGAGCCAGTTTCTTTGTAGTGCTTGATGGTTTTTGCAACTGCACTTGGGGACACTTTCAAAGTTTTCCCAAATTTTCGGACTGACTGACCTTCATTTCTTAAAGTAATGATGGCCACTCGTTTTTCTTTACTTAGCTGCTTTTTTCTTGCCATAATACAAATTCTAACAGTCTATTCAGTAGGACTATCAGCTGTGTATCTACCAGACTTCTGCACAACACAACTGATGGTCCCAACCCCATTTATAAGGCCAGAAATCCCACTTATTAAACCTGACAGGGCACACCTGTGAAGTGAAAACCATTCCTGGCGACTACCTCTTGCAGCTCATCAAGAGAATGCCAAGAGTGTGCAAAGCAGTCATCAAAGCAAAAGGTGGCTACTTTGAAGAACCTAGAATATAAGACATATTTTCAGTTGTTTCACACTTTTTTGTCAAGTATATAATTCCACATGTGTTAATTCATAGTTTTGATGCCTTCAGTGTGAATGTACAATTTTCAGTCATGAAAATAAAGAAAAATCTTTAAATGAGAAGGTGTGTCCAAACTTTTGGTCTGTACTGTATATATGTATATTATACATATCCACATCTGTCAGAAAATTATTGCAATTGCACATGTTTTGTTATACACATGCCTAGTATGTATTGGAACAGCACAAAAAAAAACCCTGAAAAGATGGCATATATATATCCTCTCTCATTTGTTCTGCTGTTATAGCAGCATTTCATCAGATCCAGGTTCTCTTGCCTATATATGGTTTGCTCCTGTAGCCCATTTATCATCAGATTGTAATGGTTCCTCGACATCTGACGTGGACCTTGTTAATCCGGATGACGTCCAAGCCGGCATGACTCTCTTTGTTTGTGACACTCTCATGATTATTGAGGTAGGCCTTATGATGTTAATAGTCTTGTCCAAGGACCACTACTGGTATATTATTTCCAACAGGGCAGAGCTGGGATATGAACCCCAGTCTCCCACGTTGGCGTTTGTTCACTTTTAACAGCTATAACAGCCACCTAAGGTAGTATTATAGTGTTAGGAGCCATAGTAAAATTTATTTTAATGTTCACTTAACCACTACACTATATCAGCCAATAAGAGGAACATGAAGCGCCATGGCAAGACAAGCCGCTGCATGGGATGTACCATCGACAGATAATGGAGGTGACTGACATGGAGAAATCCTACCAATGGCTGAAGAAAGCTGGACTCCGAGACAGCACAGAGGCACTAATCATAGCGGCACAAGAGCAAGCACTAAGTACCAGATCCATAGAAGCAGGAATCTACCACACAAGACCCAAGGTGCAGACTATGCAAAGAAACCTCAGAAACAGTCCAACAGGCAGGATGCAAAAGGCAAGCAGGAACAGCGTATACCAAACACCACAACCAAGTAGCGGTAATTGTATACAGGAACATCTGCACAGCATATGGCTATGTTCCCCTAAGTCCAGGTGGGAGCACCCAGAAAAAGTGGTGGAGAATGAAAGGGCTAAAATTCTGTAGGACTTCCAAGATCCAGATGGATAAGCAGGTGTTTGATAACCAACCAGACATTGTGATAGTAGACAAGGATCAGAAGACAGCAATGATAATAGATGTGGCAGTGCCAAGTGACGGCAACATCAGAAACAAGGATTATGAGAAGCTGGAGAAATACCAGGGCCTCAAAGGAGAACTGGAAAAAATGTGGAAGGTGAAGGTAACAGTGATTCCAGTGGTGACAGGAGCACTTGGAGCAGTGACCCCTTAGTTGGGAAAATGGCTACAACAGATCCCAGGAGAAAATCTGAACACTCTGTCCAGAAAAGCGCAATGCTGGGAACAACTAAGATACTGCGCAGAACCCTCAAACTCCCAGGCCTCTGGTAGAGGACCCGAGAATGAGGAAGGACAAAAAATGACCACCCCATTATATATGCCTGTGATATTGGTTCCTACAATGATTAGCATTCCATTGTGAAAAGATGACAAATATTATGCGAACGCCAACATTATACGCCTGCTGATGGATGAATATTTGCCAGTCTTTTACAAGCCAGTTTATACTGGCAGGCTGCATTTAATATATACTTAGTGAATCAGTCTATGTCCAGATGTAAGATTCATGTTAAAACATTTTTTGCTTTTTCAAAAACTTACCAGTTTCCAAAACCACAATCCATCACAGCTTCTAGAAGAGCCATCTCCTCCTGGGCTGTCCAGCTGGGATCCAGCACAGGAAAATGTGATGTCTAGGAGAAAAGATGAATTTTTAAATGTGGAAGAAATGGTCCTTTGCTAGTTTCAACTTGTTACATTTGCACTCTGTATGTGCGGTAGATAACTCCTGTCTGTTACTGAAATCCTAAAAAGGAAAAGTGTGTTTTGATTTTATTTCAAATATAAGACTATTCTTGTTGTGTTTATTTACAATATAACTATAGGATTAGTAATGTATAGACATCTTATAGACTCCTCTCCATTACTAAGCCGTGGGCTTGATGTCACCTGACAATACAAAGGTGATATCAATCCCACAAATATGAACCCTACTTGCCACCGCTACAAGGCAAGTGGGAAGAGCCGGGCAAAGCGCCAGAATTGGCGCATCTAATAGATGTGCGGCTGTGGGCTATTTTTAGGCTGGGAGGGGGGCCCTTACCAGTCAGAGAATACCAGCGCCCAAGCAGTCTGCTTTAGCAAGGCTTGTAAAAAATGAAAATGGGGAGATCCTAAGCAGTTTTTTTTTAATGAATTTTAATAATTAAAAAAACAGCATTGGCCCCCTCTATTCTTGATAACCAGCCTTGCCAACACCAACAACTGTTATTAGCGGCAGCAGGTGTATGCGGACGGGAGTAGTATTCAGATCAGTTGCTGCCTGCTCTTAAGGTTATCAGTTGAATACAACTTTCAACATTCTCCCCTGCTGGCGCTGATCGCAGCGCGAGCAGGGGAGAATGAGGAGAGTGGTCTTTAGCACCCGGCACTGGGGAACAGCGCGAACAGTACCGCTGCTTCCCAGGCACCGGTATGTGTCACACTGATGACACAATTTGGTGCTTAAAGCAAGATTCCTCCCCACCGCCAGTTTCTTCCTCCTCTATGGCTTTTCAGTCATTATTTTATTCACCAATGTAAGCGTGTGTTCTTACATTGCAGTAAAAGAAATTGTTTACTACAGAATCAGTTTTGGTGCATCAGCTAGCTTCTTTAAAGGAAACCTATGGCCAAAAATCTTGTTTTATTAAAAAATATAATTACATGTGTATTTACTTATTTTAGATAGATACTGACTGCCTTGAAAGTCAGTATCTAACTAAAACCTTTGTTTTTTTGTACCTATTTTTCAAAAGAAATGGGTTGCCATCTCATCCATTTGTATCACGCATGCTTCTAATGCGTATTCGCAGGCAGTGAGACCAGAAGCACCCTGCTCCCGGGTCCTACTTCTTTACTAGAAGACCGCTTCACTATCTACCATTGTCACTCTAGTCTAATGCTCTAATCGGAGTGAAAATGCAAACACCAGTGTTAGAGTGAAAGACAGAGAAGCTGCTGACAGCCAGGGAGAACTGCAATATAAATATCGCTGCTGTAGCAGTGATGGTCTTCTAAGCAAATGCCGAATTGTTACTGGGAGCCGCGCGTATGTGAACACTTCCTGATCTCTCTCTTTACTGAGCAGTAAGATGTGGAAAATTATACATGCAGCGATTATCCTGCCAACACTCTGGTTTTATGGTGCAAAAAAACTTTGCTGAAAATACTGAAAGTGTGCATATACCCTATCATTGAGGGAAGAGAAGAGGACAGCAGAGAGCCTGAAGCAGGACCCCCTCTAAACAGATATCAGTTTTGCAAAGCACTCAGATGAATGAGTATCGGAGATTCTGCAGCAGCAAAAAGGTAAAAATTTGTTTTATGAAGACAGTAGCTTAATTTTTTTTTCAGGAAACTAAAGAACAATAAAAAAAAAATTTAAAGTTAGCCTTACCGGTAATTCACTTTCTCGGAAAGGTCCACACCACCACAAGAGGTTGACTCCCCACCCGAATAGGGAGATGAAGGAAACACAAAGAGGTTATATGGAGAAACGGGTCAGTGGGTGCTCTTGTCTGCTGGCCTTGCTGCCTTTAGAAAGACTGCATGGACCAGGGCTCATACCACTGAACATGAAGAGAAGAAAATCCAGCTCCGGAAATAATATAAAAATCATCCTTTTATTTAGGCACATATTAAAAGACGGATTTTGGTAAGAACTTACCTGTAAAATCCTTTTCAGCGAAGGAAGGAAGAGAGACACAGTATTCATTACTGATGGGTAGGCGGAGCCCAGATAGGATTGACACCTCAGATTAAAAAGTGTTGACCGGCCCCTCCAGCTCGGGCTCCTCCTACTCAGCTTTCTTCAGTCGTACCCAAGCTTAAGGAAGAGCAAGATCACCAGCGGAGCAACATAACCCCTTCTGAAGGACTTCAGAGAAAAACACAATAGTACAGGTTATGCATACATTTGGCAAAAAATCACACAGTTCCAGGTACTACTCACTGGACCTGACCACTGCGATGAGCTGGTAATGCTGGAACAGAGCCGTAGCGCGTCGACCTCAGCCCAGATAAACGCTATCAGAGAAGGGTCACGCCGCATCTGTAAATACAACAACACACTTCTGCCATGGGAGGGAGCTGTGTCTCTCTTCCTTCCTTCGCTGAAAAGGATTTTACAGGTAAGTTCTTACCAAAATCCGTCTTTCAGCTGCAGAGGGAAGGAAGAGAGCCACAGTATTCATTACTGATGGGACGTCCCAAAGCAGTTCAAAAATAAGGGTGGGAAAAAACCAACAAAAGGCAGAAACCCAACAACCTAGATAAAAGCGCAACAGGCGCCAAATACAAGTTAACTAGAACTTTAAACTACCGCTGCCTGCAGGACCCTTCGTCCTAAGGCCGCATCAGCGGAAGCACTAACGTCCACCTTATAAAACTTTGTAAATGTGTGGACAGAATGCCAGGTCGCCGCTCGGCAGAGCTGAGCTGCCGAAGCCTTGATAAAAGGCCCACGATGAAGCCACAGCCCTCGTGGAGTGAGCTCGAACCTTAATCGGGCAAGGTTCGCCTTTAAGTTGGTAAGCTTCCAAAATGGCCGACCGAAACCAACGAGCTATAGAGTCCATGGAAGCTCGTTGACCACGCCTGCGACCTGCAGGAATTACAAACAGAAAATCTGACTTCCGAAAAACTTGAGTCATAGGCAAATAGAACTTCAAGGCCCGCACCAAATCCAATGTGTGCAAGGCCCGTTCCTTTGCCTTCCTCGGGCCCGGGCAAAGCGAGGGCAACACAATATCCTGGTTAACATGAAAATGCGACACCACCTTAGGTAGAAAGTCGCCCCGTGTGTGAAGCACTACTCGATCAGAGTAAAACTCCAGGAAAGGAGGCGAGCAGGAAAGAGCCGCCAACTCAAAAACTCTTCTCAAAGAGGTTACCGCCACTAAGAAGACAACCTTCCAAGAAAGTAGAGAAAGGCTAGCAGAAATCATAGCTTCAAAAGGCACATGTTGAAGAGCCTCCAAGACAAGGTTGGGCCGCCATGGAGACACAGGCGCCTTCCGCGGCGGAAACTGACGGGTTACTCCGCGAAAAAAGGAAAGCACGTCTCTAAGGGAGGCGATAGCCCTCCGAAACAGTAAGGACAGAGTAGAAACCTGACCTTTCAGGGTGCTCACTGCCAAACCCTTGTCCAGCCCATACTGTAGACAAATTGGGAATAGAAAAAACCCTTGGGTTCCTTGAAGAACCCGAACACCACGAAAAGAAGACTTCCCAAGTCTTGTGATAAATCTTAGTAGTAGCCGAACTACTGGCAGCTCGCAGAGTGGCAATGATTTTGCTGAAAAACCTCTAAGGGTCAATATTTCGGTCTCAAGAGCCACGCCGTCAAACGCAGAGACTTCAAGTCCGGATGACGAGCGGGTCCCTGGGTTAACAGGTCCGGGCGAAGAGGAAGTGGGAATGGCGGCGCCGCCAAAAGCGACACTAGTGTCGAGAACCACGTCCTCCTTGGCCAATCTGGGGCTATCAAAATAGCCGGAATTCTCTCCAGTCTGATCCGATGCAGCACCAGAGGGAGTAAGGATATCAGCGGAAACACATAGACTAGCTCGAAATGGTCCCACGGATCCACCAGAGCGTCTACCGCCACAGTCTTCGAGTCCTTGTACCTGGACATGAAGGTCGGTAGTTTAGTATTGAACCTGGACGCCATCAAGTCCACTTGATGAGTTCCCCAACGGGAGCACAGCAGTGCAAAAAAATTTTCGGATGAAAACTCCATTCTCCGGGATCCATCTTCTCGCGACTGAGGAAGTCCGCTGTGGTATTCTGGACTCCTAGGATGTGAATCGCAGAGATGGCTGGAACTCTGGTCTCGGCCCATATCAGGATCCGAGACACCTCCATCAAGAGCCTGGAACTCCTCGTCCCGCCTTGGTGGTTGATATACGCAACCGCCGTCGCGTTGTCTGTCTGCACTCGGACTGACAGACCGCTCAAAGAGACCATCCAGTGTTGGAGGCAAAGAAAAAATTGCCCTTAATTCCAGGATGTTGATCGGTAGAACCGACTCTTCCGATGACCATACTCCCTGGATCCAAAGATCGTTCCAGACCCCCCCAGCCCGTCAGGCTGGCATTGGTGGTTATGACCGACCACTTCGGAGGTAGGAAAGACTTCCCCAGGGATAACGCTCCTGGACGTAACCACCATCCTAGGGATTCTCGCACTCTGTGAGAGATGGTGACGCTGCAATCCAGTGAAACTTGCGATCGATCTCAACGACTCAGAATGAGCTTTTGGAGAGCTCTGGAATGAAATTGGGCAAACGGAAGTGCCTCCATGGTCAAAACCAGAAGACGCATACCTTCCGAAGGGACATTGCTGTCGCAGACTTCATAATCTGTACATGTCGGAAAAGACATGCCTGCTTATCTGGAGGTAGGGACACCACCGCCCGTACCGTGTTGAAATGCATCCCCAAAAACAGGATTGACTGCGACGAATCCAGAGACGACTTCCCCCAATTGACCAGTCACCCGAAATCCTCCAGGAGCTGAAGGGATAGATTGCGAGCCGTCACTGCCTCCTCCTTTGAGGACGCCACAATCGAAAGGTCGTCCAGGTAGGGACGAATCGTAAGTCCCCGTCTTCTTTGAAGACTTGCCATGAGATTTAGACGCCAGAATCGTTGTAGAAATTCTGGGCGTTAAGGCCAAGCCGAATGGCCGAGCCACAACCTGGTAATGGTTGATCTATGGCAAAAACGAAGGAAGCGCTGGTGAGCTCTTCCGACGGAAACATGTAAATAAGAGTCGCGAATGTCGATTGAACAAAAAGTCGTTCTGCGACAGGCTGCCATAACGGAGCGAAGCGACTCCATGCTGAATTTTCGGGTGTGGACAAGCCGATTCAATCTTTCTAGAATAGGGCGAAATTTGTCCTCCTTTTTGGGGACTACCAAGAGGTTGAATAAAAAATCCTCTTCCCCGGTCCTCTGCGGAACCGGTATCACCACACCCTTCTGCAGAAGGGAATCGACCTCTCGCAGTACAGAGGTAAATAGTTCGGCTGTCCAGGGTCGAGAAAGAAACTCTATGAAGTAGCCTGCCAACACAACCTGTGTCACCCAGGCGTCCGACACACGGGAAACCCAAGTCGGTTTGAATTGGGAGTAAACGACCCCCCACTCGAGAGCGCTCGAGTGAGATTCAGATGTCAGTCCGCCTTAGCGGATTTTCTGCCAGCTTCTGTCTTAACAGAAGTTCTGTTTCCAGGGTATGCGGAATTTCTGAGAATTCCCCTTTTTTTTTTTTTTTTAAAAAAAAAGAGAGAGACGACCCAAACCCCCAGAGGGTTAGCCGGATCATCCCTTGAACCAAAAGGACCGCCGATAACTATCGGCACTAGTCCTGCCAGACGCAGAAGTCACAGCTCTGCGCTGCGGTAAAGCTGTTTCTTTTGCCTTTACCTCGGCAATCAGCTCCGTGAGGTCAGATTCAAATAGCTGACCACTTTGTAAGCTAAAGATAGCAAACCCTGTTGGAAAACCGCGTTCCACCGTCCAAGTCACAGTGCTCTTCTGACTGTGACTGCCGAGGATTGCGCCCTGGATAGCAGTGACGCATTATCCTTCAACTTGAAAAGCCCATCTACCTCGATAGAGGGGATCCATCTTGCCACGCCGTCCTTAGACGGTCCAACCGGCTCAGGGGAACTTAACAAGTACACCTAGATCCTTAATACCGTAAACTATGATCCACGGCCTCGCAGATGAATATTGTTGCCATCTCCGTTTTTCTGTCCAGCGTGTCCTGCAGACTCGCTCTTTCCCTTTACCAGGAAGATTTGCTAAGCTGGGATAAAGGGACATTCACTTCAGGAGAAGAGGTCCAATTAACAAACAACTCCGTATAAAAAAACGGATACAGTTTGTAAAGTGTCGCGACCCATGCGACTCCTGAAACATCCGGGCCAACTTACCAGGACGTCTAGTTACTTCCTCCGGTAACTGTAACGCCCTCATGGTTCCATTAGAAATTTTAGTACGGCCCATGAGAGAGGCAGAGTGTCCCTGCCAATCCTCCTTATCCGAATCGTACTTCTTCGCTAAGCGAGAAGGAAGGCACCGATTTGTGTCGCTTCCTTGAGAGGATCTAGCTGACACTCCATAACCTAAAAGGTCAGACAGGCCATCAATAGACACTAGTGAAGGCCTCCATTTTGACACCACTGGAACCTCCGACCGCCGCGCATGAGTCGAGGTCTGCGTGTCAGATACGCGAGGCTGAACCGTAGCGGATCTGGGAGACAGTCTCTGACATGCCCTTGCACAGTATATGGCAGGTTAAACCTGTCAGTAACCAGGACAGTGTTTCTTAAAGAAAACACAAACGCTGAAGGGTTAAAGCTCTAAAAGAGAGAGCTACCCCAGCTGTCCCCATTAAGAGTTAACCGCCTAAGAAGGGGTTAAAGTAGCCGACTCCCCACAACCTTGATAATGAAAAGGGTGTGCGAATCTCAAGCGCCTCTTATAAGGTCGCAGCTGCAGGGCAGCTATGCCACACTAAACAGAGCAAGTTCCACAAGATCGCTAAAAAATTGCGCTGTTTTGTATAGCGCAACGACCGCCAAAGTTGTCAAGGAGATCGCTAATCGCTTATGCGATGCTAATGAGATCGTCCAGATTGGCAGCTACTAGCGACATTAAAAATAATCACACAAACGATCGCATAGTATGCGTCGTTATTGGGATCGTTAGCGGGAACGCTAGTGGCAGTATTAATGTCGCAGACTCCCCACAACCTCTTTATTATTATTGAAAGAGTGTGCGAGCCCCCTTATGCGACAACAGCTGCAGGACCGCGCAGATCTGTCACTCAGTAGTGCCCCAGATGGCGCCTGCGCTGTGGGGGTGAAGGGGTTAAGCTTCTGCCCGACGGGTAGAAGCGACTCACCCAGCTGGTCACGGTTCTTGCCGGGAGTGAAGGGGAGCGATCCGGAGAGCTTTCAGCCTGCTTCTTTCAGCAATGGCCGCCGCGCTCTGTCTCCGATGTGCTCCATGTAGAGGAGCTGGAAATGGAGACTGCCGAAAAGCGCGTGCGCTCAGAGCGCGCAAAATTCAAAAATAAAAAGAGCGCATACTCCTCTCCTTTCCCCCGTCCTGCAGGCATCCTCCTGCGGACATAGAAAAACTAGTCACCGGCATGTATACTGTACAGCGGCTGCCGCAGTAGCCGCTAAATCACTCACACACACTTTAATAAAAATGTGAGTACTCACCAGCCGAAGCGCCACAGGGACCCCAGGGGTTTCTGGCGCTATGCCCATGCTTCCCCCCCCGGGCGGGGAACGCAGTGACCCCTGTGCGCGGTTTGCGTCCCCGCCAGGGAAGCCATTCCTCATCCCCCAGGGCCGGCAGGTTCTGCAGGGACCACCATCAGGGTAATTGCAGATTGCCAAGGGAGAGGTGGGGGTCCAGCAGCGCTGAGACCCCTGAGACCTCTAGACCACATTTGGTGATCCAAGTCTCTTGTCCGATAAAAATAATAAAGTTTTCTGAGGAGCTGCTTCCAGCAGCGACCATCCTCTGGGACCTCAAATTTAAGACTGAAGAAAGCTGAGTAGGAGGAGCCCGAGCTGGAGGGGCCGGTCAACACTCTTTTTAATCTGAGGTGTCAATCCTATCTGGGCTCCGCTTACCCATCAGTAATGAATACTGTGGCTCTCTTCCTTCCCTCTGCAGCTGAAATACAAAAATCCAGCATGGCTGCTGTACTAGTCACAGCGGTGAATGAATGAAAATACCGCAACATACAGTGACTGCCCACTGAAGTCTGGACGCGCTTCGAGCACCAAGTGCTCTTAGAATCAGAATAACCTTCAGTATCACACCAAGTGAAATATAACAAAAACACACAGGTGAAGTCAACTAAACAAATTAAAATAATTAAAAACACATGACATTAATAATGAAGCATGAATTCTTTTCTAAGGTTTAAACCCGCAGGTGCACGGGTATCCAGAAGATAAATCCATAAGAGCCTCTCGATCCCGAAGAAGTTTTTCTCTATCTCCACCTCTAATTTTAGATTTAATCTGTTCTATTGCATAAATCTTCAAACATGAAATATCCCTATTATGGGTGGAAACAAAATGTTTAGACACATTAGATACATTCCTGGTAGTAGGATACAATACATCATGAAGGTGCTCTCGTGTTCTTTCCTTCAATCTACGTATGGTGGATCCTACATATTTCACATTACATTTTGTACATTCCATTATATATACAACAAAATCTGAGTTGCAGTTTAAAAAATACTTAATCTTATAAGACTTGTTATTCATGGTATTTGTGACCATTAATGTTTTGAAGGAAAAAGGGCACGTTTTGCAGGGAGATTGACCAATTCCTTTTAGCATGAATTAATTCCCCTACAGGGATCGCCTTTATAGTGTGAATAGGGTGAAAGCTATGCGCATGTAAAATTGTATTACCTGCGGTAGCTTTGCGGTAAGTAGAAGTGGAAATAAATTGTTGAGGCTGACCTAATAAACATAAATCCAAAAATTGAATATCTTTGCTATTAAAATTGTGAGTAAAACTGAGATTAAATTGATTCAAATTAATATATTCCAGGAAGCTTGAAATGAGATTACTATCCCCCTTCCATACCAGCAGGAGGTCATCTATAAATCTTGAATAATATTCTATACAGTCAAGAAATGGATTATTGGCATTAAAGATAAATAATTCCTCCCACCAAGCCATAACCAGATTCGCCACAGAAGGGGAAAATTTGGCCCCCATCGAAACTCCATTTGTCTGCAAAAATTTTTTTTTGTTGAATAAAAAATAATTGTGCGACAAAAGAAATTGTAAAACTGTGAGGACATAATCACAGAATTCATCAGGATAGGAACCATATTTGTGCAGATGAAAACGCACAGCAGAGATGGCTACACCATGCGGTATGGAGGTATATAATGATATGACATCGCAGGTGAGCAAGGACCAATTTTGCTGCCATATTACATTGCCAAACATATCGAGAACATCTTTAGAATCTTTTAAATAACCTGGTATACGATGTACAAATGGTTGAAGAATTTAATCTAACCATTGACTCAGGCGTTCAGTCAGAGAACCGATGCCTGCAACAATGGGACGCATCGGTGGAGAAAAAACCTGCTTATGGGTTTTTGGCAATGCATGTAAAATAGGAATAACTGGGTTTGTGACACGTAAATATTCTGATTGTTTCTCAGTGAAAAAACCAAGCCTAACACCCTCAGCAATGATTTGATTACTTTTTTTCTGAAAAAGGGGAGTTGGATCACCATGTAATAAAAGGTAGCTGGTATCCTGGGATATCATATTGCTGATGGCTTGGTGGTAATCAGAATCATTCATGATTACCACCGAGCCACCTTTATCAGACATTTTAATAACGATCTTAGAATTAGATTACAATTTTTGGATTTATGTTTATTAGGTCAGCCTCAACAATTTATCTTCACTTCTACTTACCGCAAAGCTACCGCAGGTAATACAATTTTACATGCGCATAGCTTTCATCCTATTCACACTATAGAGGCGATCCCTGTAGGGGAATTAATTCGTGCTAAAAGGAATTGTAATAATTGACCTTCCTTTCAAAAAGAATCAGCAGCCATTAAAAAACGCTGAAATAAACGCGGTTATCGGAACTGGATCCTAAAGAGGGCATCTAATATTGTAGCTAATAAACCCAGAGAATCGTTTTTTAAAACTGATAAACCAGACTCACAAAGTAATACTAACAGGGATCGTCCCACTTTGATTTTGACACATAGCAGGTTTTTCAAGGAAATTTGTGCCATAATAAATAGGAATCTGCATTTACTTCGTAATGATGATGTTATGAATGAATTATTAAAAATGGAATTAGATTTGTTTCCAGAAGAGCATTAACTCTAGGCAATGTTCTTTCTCCTAGTTTATTTTCACATAATGAAATTCGTTCTAACAGAAACTGGTTATCCTTTGTGGGTTATCACAGATGTGGTCAATCTCAATGCAAAACGTGCCCTTTTTCCTCCAAAACATTAATGGTCACAAATACCATGAATAACAAGTCTTATAAAATTAAGGATTTTTTAAACTGCAACTCAGATTTAGTTGTTTATATAATGGAATGTACAAAATGTAATGTGAAATATGTAGGATCCACCATACGTAGATTGAAGGAAAGAACACGAGAGCACCTTCATGATATATTGTATCCTACTACCAGGAATGTATCTAATGTGTCTAAACATTTTGTTTCCACCCATAATAGGGATATTTCATGTTTGAAGATTTATGCAATAGAACAGATTAAATCTAAAATTAGAGGTGGAGATAGAGAAAAACTTCTTCGGGATCGAGAGGCTCTATGGATTTATCTTCTGGATACCCGTGCACCTGCAGGTTTAAACCTTAGAAAAGAATTCATGCTTCATTATTAAAGTCATGTGTTTTTAATTTGTTTAGTTGACTTCACCTGTGTGTTTTTGTTATATTTCACTTGGTGCAATACTGAAGGTTATTCTGATTCTAAGAGCACTTGGTGCTCGATACGCGCGTTCAGACTTCAGTGGGCAGTCACTGTATGTTGCGGTATTTTCATTCACCGCTGAGACTAGTACAGCAGCCATGCTGGATTTTTGTATTTTAATATGTGCCTAAATAAAAGGATGATTTTTATATTATTTCCGGAGCTGGATTTTCTTCTCTTCATGTATTGCAACGTCTGGCAGTGACGTATCCTTGCTCGGATGGACTTTGGATCCATGGAGGTGAGCTGAACTATTTCTTTACTATTCATACAACTAAACGCCCGCTCTATCTCCCCATGGGCAACATACTACACAGACAACGTAGGGTTAGGGTAAAACAGTGTGGCAAAGCTTTATTGAACCACAACACCATATAGCAAACAGATCATTTCCAGCAATTACCCCCAAGATGGTGCACCAACCCTTCCGCTGACTCGCCTGGATAACGGTAGATGTTAAGTCAGAGCTCCCAGGGTCGATATTACACCTGTGATATACACACAGAAGAGGTAACGACAAGCGTAGGGAGGTGACAGTCCATACAAGGTCCAAAGCCAGTTGACACGAGAGTCACCACCTGGCTTATCCGACAATCTCCAAGGAACCAGGCGACCAGCAGGCCCCAAAACCTGGCTTTCTCCAAACATATCCATGGTTCAGAGATGGTCACTGGATCAGATCAGTGTCCTTCCAACCGAAGCCGAAAATTCCTAGGTTGATTCCCATAGTATCATAGATCAGAGTCCTTCGCGATGGTGCCATGATGAATTAGCTGTAGTCCTGTCTCTGGTCCGTTGAGTCTTGTGCAGAATGTCCGACTGGTAGGTCTGTGTGATGAGATGAGATCTGATCTGCTCTCTCTGTCTCTTGTTTTTATACCCTAGACATGTAAGCTATTTTTAGAATTACCCAGTGTGCTTCAGTTCAGCCTCACAGCTCAAACTGGTTTAGAAGTCAACAATTAACATATCAGCTCACAATAAACACAGATAAACACCCACTATGTACAAGTCCCTATTACAGACTTAAGGGTATGCCACACTAAACAACATCGCTAACGGGATCGCTAAAAAACGTCACTATTTAGCGATCCCGTTAGCGATGTTGTTGTGTGCGGCATCTACCAGTGACGTGGCCCCTGCTGTGATCTCATTCATCACAGCGATCGTTCCGGACCCTATTTTTATCGTCGGCGTCCCGCTGGTATCGCTATATCGCTGAGTGTTTTGTACCGCTAAAGTCGTTAAGGAGATCGCTAACCGCGATAGCGTCCTTAACGATATCGCTAAATGTGGCCGACACTAGCGATATAGAAACAATCCCGCTAGCGATCTCATTAGTATGCGACGCTAACGAGATCGCTAGCGGGATTGTGTAGTGTGGCAGTACCTTTACACAATATGTTAAATACTATATCAGCTTGTAAGATTGTCTTCTTGACCCACCAGACATAAACACTTAAATCCACAAGTAGAGTTGAGCGAAACAGGTCGGTCAGATTCATAAGTCGGCGACTTTCGCCAAAGTAGGGTTTCGCCGAGCGAAACCCGACCATAGCGTTAAGTCGGCAATGCGGTCGTCGACCCGAGCGCCAAAGTCGGTTTTCCCATAATGCTTGCAGGCACTTTTTTTCAGCCAATGAGCAAGGACGTACACTGTGGGCAACGAGATGACATGGGCAGCGTCCACCACCATCTTAGAGAAGGGCATTGCAGTGATTGGCTTGCTTTGGGGGGCGTCATAGTGTCTATAAAAGCCCTGACCACCGACCACCACTTAACTTCTGCTGATCTTAACAGTAGGGAGAGGTTGCTGACGCTGTTTATCAGTAGGGAGAGAGTTAGGGCTGGAAAGAGAAGTTCTTATGTGCTTGTGCTGACAGCAATTGTGCTGTACAGTTAAGGTACTGCCACACTAAACAATCCCGCTAGCGATCACAATAACGACGCATACTAATGCGATCGCTAGCGGGATTGTTTTTATATCGCTAAATGCGGCCACATTTAGCGATATAGTTAACGACGCTATCGCCGTTAGCGATCTTCTTAACGACTTTAGCGTACAAAAGTACCGCTAAATCGCTAAGAAAAGGTGCCACACAGCGATTAGATACTTACCCAGCGGGAGCGCCGACGAGAAAATAGGGTCCGGAGCGATTCCAGCGACGAGCGAGATCACAGCAGGAAGCTCGTCGCTGGAAGCTGCCGCACTGAACAATATCGCTAACGGGATCGCTAAATAGTGACGTTTTTTAGCGATCCCGTTAGCGATATTGTTTAGTGTGGCATACCCTTTAGTGTGCAGTGACAGGGGAGGATTTTCTTGTGTGCAGCAGTGCTGGTTATTCAGCTGCCTGCTAGCTGTATTGCTGTGTACACTGCTGTGCAGACTGCTTTTTACACAGCACTAATACTTTTATTCTTTTATTCTGCACAGTTACTAAGCGTTCATTTTTTCCCACACACTACCGTGTACAGGCTGGTATCACGGACAAATACATGCTGACTATCTGTGTGTGACTCTGGAAATATAAACAGACAATTCAATTTTCCCTACACTGTATACAGCTGTACGCTTCTGATACAGAAGCGTTTTTCTGCTTTTTATATTCTGATCTAATAAATACTGAGTGAGCGTATGTGTGTGACTCCGGAAATATATACGGAGATTTAAAATTACCCCTACACTGTATACAGCTGTACGCTTCTGATACAGTACCATTTTTCTGCTTTTTATATTCTGGTCTAATCCATACTGAGCCTGTGAGCGTCTGTGTGTGACTCCGGAAATATATACGGAGATTTACAATTTCCCATACACTGTATACAGCTGTACGCTTCTGATACAGTACCATATATCTGCTGGTATTTTTGGTACATTTTCCCAAACATGAGGAAGTATGATGGAAGAGTCCGCGGACGTGGGCGGGGGGGGGGAGGGGGGGCAGCTGGTACTGATGGTGGTGGTGCCAAAAGTACAACAGCACCTAAGGCAGGAGGTGTTGAGCCTGCGTCATCCTCTGGTTTCAGAAGGCCTGGAAGGCTCCCTTTTCTGGGAGTAGGTAAACCGCTTTTAAAGCCGGAGCATCAGGAACAGGTTTTGGCTTACATTGCCGAAACAGCCTCCAGCCCTATCGCCTCCTCTTCTGAAGTTTAAAAAAATGCAAGCACTGAGTCGTCAGTGCAGGCTCCTGGTCAGGAACAACACCTTTCCTTGTGTCCTTCACCCCCACCAAAAGTGAAGGATGCGGCAGGCCACACTTCAGATTACTCCATGGAGCTCTTTTCACATAACATGCCTGGGTTATCAAGTCAAATCCTGAATTCCCCAGTCCAAGATGAATCTGACATGGAGTGCACTGATGCACAGCCACTGCTATATGATTCTGCTGGTACATTCACCCAGAGCACTACATTGCCCTCGCAGTCTACTGAGCCAGAATCTGACCCTGATGAAACTCAGGTGCCCCTTCCCGCATACTATACCACCTTACACAGTGACACAGAGGAAGGTGCAGATGAAATTGAAGAGGAGGTGATGGATGACCCAGTTGTTGACCCGGATTGGCATCCATTGGGGGAAGAGGGTGCCGCTGGCAATAGCTCAGAAGAGGAGGAGGATCCGCAGCAGGCATAGACATCGCAGCTGCGGATATCTGGCAGGCCCGTAGCAGTCCATAAACATGTTAAAAAAACAAAAAGACTTGCAGGACAGCTTGGCCAGACGGTCAAATAAGCACAGCGTGCAAGCCCTGAAAATTTATTACATAGTAGGAAGAGTGCAGTGTGGCACTTTTTTGACCAAAATCCTATTGATGAGGCAAAGGTTATCTCTAAGAAGTGCGGAAGAACCTTTAGCCGAGGGAAAAATCTCCGAAACTTGAATACCAGTTGCATGCTTAGACATTTAAACACCATGCACTTGCAAGCGTAGACGGACTAAAAAACCTCAGGTAGCACATGTGCACCTGCTCCGACTGAAGGTAGCCAGCAAAGCTACATCGCTTCCCTAACTGTAAGCCCACCGGTTAGCACACCACCAGCAAGAAATGTTGAGGTGTCGTCGCAAGGCCAAAGCAGTCAGGGAATCACAATGTTTTTGCAACCAAAGACTGAATCTAGGCCATCACCACCACCATCACCAACCCCCTCTCAGTCTGCCATGTCCACCGCTAGTTCCCCCATATGCAGCTCTCAAGTCCAGCTCACCCTAGCAGACACTCTGAGTAGGACAAGAAAGTACTCATCCTCTCATCCGCACACACTGGCTTATAACGCTTACATTGCCAAACTGATCTCATTAGCGATGATGCCCTTCCGTTTGGTTGAAAGCGCAGCGTTCCGAGAGCTCATGGCCTACGCTGTCCAACGCTATAACCTACCCAGTCAGCACTTTTTTTCTAGAAAAGCCATCCCTGCCCTCCACCTGCATGTGAAAGACCGCATTGTCCATGCACTCAGACAATCAGTGAGTGGAAAGGTGCACCTCACAACAGATGCATGGGCCAGTAGGCATGGCCAGGGCCGTTATGTGTCCATCACTGCGCACTGGTTTAATGTGGTGGATGCAGGGTCCACAGGGGACAGCGGCGGTGGGACAGTGCTGCCTAGAACCACGGTATAGGCAACAGTTGGCTGTAGGCGTTCAACCCTCCTACTCCAGAAGCGAAAGCTCGTCGACAGAGTGCAGTCGCACAAGCATTCCATCCGCAGGTGCCAGTGTTGCACACGAGGTGTCCCACTATCGAACAGCTAGTGGTAAGCGTCAGCAGGCTGTTTTAAAGATGACGTCTTTGGGAGACAACAGACACACCGCGGAGGTAATGGCCGACTACTTGCAGCGAGAAACTGAGTCATGGCTGGGCGGTCTACATCTTGAGCCAGGCAAGGTAGTCAGTGATAACGGACGTAATTTTGTGGCGGCCATAGCCCTGGCAAAACTCAGACACATACCTTGCCTGGCTCACACCTTGAACCTGGTGGTGCAGTGCTTCATAAATAATTATCCGGAGTTACCAGCCCTGCTCCATAAGGTGCGAAGAGTGTGCTCGCACATCCGTCGCTCGCCCGTAGACTCCAGTCGTATGCAGAGGCTGCAGCGATCGCTCCACCTCCCCAAGCACCGCCTAATCATAGACGTTGCAACAAGGTGGAACTCCACCATGCACATGGTTGAGAGGCTGTGCGAACAGAGGCAGGCTGTAATGCATTTGTGGGAGGATACATGGGCAGGCAGTTTGAGGGCAGGCATCGAGTTGTCGGGTGTGCAGTGGTCAAAGCTGAAAGACCTCTGTAAAGTCCTTCAGTGTTTTCAGAAATGCACACGGCTGGTAAGCGCAGACGACGCCATCATAAGCATGAGCATCCCACTTATTCGTCTGCTCATGCAAACTTTGACGCACATTAAGGATCAGGCGTCTGCAGCGGAGGAGGATAAGGAGGAGGAGGGAAGCCTTGATTACAGTCAGCCATTGTCTGCTCAGGGAACTGTCCTGGACGAGGTGGAGGAAGAAGAGGAAGAGGAGGAGGATGGGGGGATGATTATTTTGGGGAGGAGGATGCTTCTCAGGGGGCAAGAGAAAATGTTGGCTTGCCTAGGTCAGGTACAGGGTTTGTGCATGACTGGAGGGATGTGGATTTGGCAGAAAGTGCTCCTCCACCCACCATTGGCAGTGTATCATTGACACCTGGAACATTGGCCCACATGTGTGATTATGTCTTGCGGATCCTAAAAAGGAACCCCCGCATCGCCAAAATTATGAAGGATGACGACTACTGGTTGGCCAGCATCCTCGATCCACGCTATAAAGGCAAATTACAGAACATCATGCCACAGGAGAACCTAGAGCTAATATTGGCGAACAAACAAGCAAATCTGGTAAACCGTTTGTGAGAGGCATTAACAGAACACAGCAGCGGTGCAGGTTCTACCACGAGCCGTACTGAGCAACATGGAAGAGGTGCTCGTGGTGCACACAGCCGAAGTGGCGTTGGAGACCGGGGTTTCATGACCATGTTGTGGACTAATTTCTCGAGCACCGCTCACACGACTGTTAATAATGAATCGATTGCGACAGGAGTCAGCAGTTGTCAACTATGGTTCAAAATTACCTCTCCTCTATCGATGTTCTCCCTCAGTTCATTCCCCTTTGACTACTGGGCCTGTAAACTGGACACCTGGCCTGAATTGGCACAATATGCCTTACAGGAGCTCACTTGCCCTGCTGGTAGTGTGCTATCAGAAAGAGTCTTCAGTGCTGCTGGATCAATCCTGACAGAAAGAAGGACCCGGCTGTCGACCAAAAATGTTGGTGATCTCACCTTCTTTAAAATGAACCATGCCTGGGTTTCAAAGGATTTTGTACCACCTTCCCATGATGACACATAGGTTGCCAGCAAAATGGCTCGCTTTGTCCTCCTCTTCCTCCGACTTCTCCAATTCCTCCATTTGCAGCTGCTGAACGTCCAGCCTACACCTTAACATATGCCAGTTTTTCCACCTCCCTAACTGGGCTGTACCCCTCCCCAGGGCCGGCATCAGCACCTGGCGCACCTGGGCAAGTTCCGGGGCCCTGAGCAGGTGGGGGGGCGCACTCGCCGTCAGAGTCAACGGAGTACTATGAGGGGCCCTGTGCCAGTGCCTGCGCCCACGAGTGGACCTCCCTGCTTGCTCAGGGCCCCAGCACTTGCAATACTTACCTCTCCCTGTTCCACCGCTGTGACGTCTTCCGCGTTACCTGGCAGTGACATTCAGGTCAGAGAGCGCGATGACGTCACGTCTGTGCTCCCTCTGCCTGAACAGTCACAGTGCAGAGAGCTGGAAGATGGCGACGCTGAGGAGTCCAGAGTAGAGCAGTAACCAGCGAGGAAAGGTATTTCATTTTTTTAAATGCTTGGAGCAATATATGGGGAGCATTATACACTGGAGAATTATAAATGGGGCCATCATATACTGGAGCATCATATGGGGCCCATTATATATGGAGCATTATATAGGCCCATCATACACTGGAGCATTATAAATGGGGCCCATCATACACTGGAGCATCATATACACGGCCCATTATACACTGGAGCATCACTTATTACATCACTTATTACATTACATGAGTATCTATTTTAAATTCTACAATAGCTCAAAAACCAGACAGTATATTCCTCTATATAGTATTATGGCCACCACATAGTGTGCCATACAGAATAATGGGGCCCATTATATATGGAGCATTATACAGGCCCATCATACACTGGAGCATCAGCCATGTGGCCCATCATATACTGGAGCATCATATAGGGCCCATTATATATGGAGCATTATATAGGCCCATCATACACTGGAGCATCATCCATGGGGCCCATCATATACTGGAGCATCATATGGGGCCCATTATATATGGAGTATTATATAGGCCCATCATACACTGGAGCATCAGCCATGGGGCCCATCATATACTGGAGTATCATATGGGGCCCATTATATATGGAGCATTATATAGGCCCATCATACACTGGAGCATCATATGGGGCCCATTATATATGGAGCATTATATAGGCCCATCATGCACTGGAGCATCATCAATGGGGCCCATCATACACTGGAGCATTATAAATGGGGCCCATCATACACTGGAGCATCATATACACGGCCCATTATACACTGGAGCATCATATGGGGCCCATTATATATGGAGCATTATATAGACCCATCATACACTGGAGCATCAGCCATGTGGCCCATCATATACTGGAGCATCATATGGGGCCCATTATTTATGGAGCATTATATAGGCCTATCATACACTGGAGCATCATCCATGGGGCCCATCATACACTGGAGCATTATAAATGGGGTCCATCATACACTGGAGCATCATATACGGGGTCCATTATACACTGGAGCATCATATGGGGCCCATTATATATGGAGCATTATATAGGCCCATCATACACTGGAGCATCAGCCATGGGGCCCATCATATACTGGAGCATCATATGGGGCCCATTATATATGGAGCATTATATAGGCCCATCATACACTGGAGCATTATAAATGGGGCCCATCATACACTGGAGCATCATATACGGGGCCCATTATACACTGGAGCATCATATGGGGCCCATTATATATGGAGCATTATATAGGCCCATCATACACTGGCGCATCATCCATGGGGCCCATCATATTCTGAGAGAGCAAAATATTTCTACTTTTTCTCCGTTTGGGATAACTCCAGTGTCCTGACTTCCCTTTCTTCCTGTACTGAGGAAGTTGCTTCTGTGGAGGATAAAAAAAAACAACTTAATTCTACCTGGTTCAGGTAGAGATTTCTTAACGGACACTTTCTTTAACAACTCATTTAATGCCGGACCAAACATATATTCATCTTGGAAGGAAATAGAACAGAGCTTGATCTTGTAACCTACATCTCAATTCCAAAACTTTAGCCAAAGCACCCATCTTGTTGAGTTTGACAAAATTGATGATCTCACAGATACTCTGACTGACTCTGCCGAGTCATCTGCCAAGAATCCTCTAGCCTTCTGGAGAAGAGGCAAGGAAGCGAAAAGATCTTCTCTACAAGTGTCTATACTAAGTAACCCTCAAATTGATTCAGCCACTGGAACATGGATCTCGACCACATATGTAAACACCCCATTTGTTCTAAACACAGCTGACGAGGTCTCCCAGGATTTCTTCAACAGACTGGCCATATTCCAGTTCATCAGTTCTCTAAAGGTACTGCCACACTACACAATCCCGCTAGCGATCTCGTTAGCGTCGCATACTAATGAGATCGCTAGCGGGATTGTTTCTATATCGCTAGTAGCTACCTATTTTAGCGATGTCGTTAGGACGCTATCGCGGTTAGCGATCTCCTTAACGACTTTAGCGGTACAAAAGTACCGCTAAATCGCTAAAAAAGGTGCCACACTCAGCGATTAGATACTCACCAGCGGGGCGCCAGCGACGAAAATAGGGTCCGGAACGATTCCAGCGACGAGCGAGATCACAGCAGGAAGCTCGTCGCTGGCAGATGCCGCACACAACAACATCGCTAACGGGATCGCTAAATAGTGACGTTTTTTAGCGATCCCGTTAGCGATGTTGTTTAGTGTGGCATACCCTTAAGCAGTGAAGAATCTTAATTGGGCATGGTTGTCTTTTTAGCTACTCTACTCACCAGGGTGTCGACCTTCGGTATCTCAGACCAATATCTGGATATCTCTTCCTCCCATGGAAACATGTCCTTCAGTTCAGCAGGAATTTCTAACAATCTCTCATTCATCCAAAATTAGACACTGAACATTTTCATGTATAGGGAATACCACAATCTTCTTTGATTCGATTCCCATAACCAAACACCAAGTATTGGACAATCCGAGTGATCCTCATCTCTTCCACAGTACTTCTTACCACTGTAAGGCGCTCTTCCATGTCCTCGGGCGAGAAATAACATTTTTTGTGGTCCTGGGTCAGGCCTGGAGTCAAGGATAATTCACCTTTGCCTGAGAATGAGTCTGTACCTCTTCTAAACCCCCAATGGGGGGCAGGGTTACAGTATGGGAAGAAGAGGCTAAGGACAACTGGATTTCCTGGTGAACCATCCTCTTAATTTCTTCCTTGAAAGAGGGCTGTTCCTTCTTTACCATCCTATCAGTACAATCCTGACATAAATCACCTCTTATAGTAAGATGGAAGTTTCCTAGCTCAGATATCACATTTACGACTTGTAACTCTGTCTGCAGGAACCTTGTCTCTCTGAAAAAGAGAGAAGAATAACGGGAATAATAAAGATATCCTGCTGCAAAAAAAAAAAGAGAAAGACCCTCTCATGCAGGAACACTTACTGGGCTTGGGTTCACGCTGGGCTCTGCAGATTAAGGGCAAGAGGAAAGAGAACCCTCCACAGAAAAAGGATCTGTCCTACCGTAAAATGTCTTCCATCCAGGACACATACATCCAAGTGTCCTGGGACACAGAGCAGCATCATCCCACAGATGATAACTCCTCTCCCAGGTCTTGAAGGTGAAGGTAAGGGAGATTCTCATGAGTACCCTGGGCGGACCATGGTTCCCCATGTGACGAAGCAAAAAAAGCCAGAAAATGGCTACAAGTTACACCCTGGAAGGCAACTGGAAGTGATACTGAATGCGAGCGCGGTTGTGACTGACGTCACTTTTGGCAAATGCACTGCATATGCTAGGCCCATCACGTGGAAGGGTAGGAGAAAACACTGGAGAGCTCAGCCTACAACCATTTTGCTTTGCCCGAGAGCACATGAGAAATTGTGTGTCCTTAGTCCCTGGGGAGACAAGAGAAGCCATGAAAGGAGGAAAGCAGAGAAATCGACATCAGAAATTCAGCTGACAAAAAATGTAACATCGGCAGTGTCCATTGGCGGCCATATAGTACTGCAGGATGACCTCCTTATTCCCCATAGGAACAGGAAAAACAATGGAATTAGGAAGTGAGGAGGGGCAAGTAGACCACTTTGATTCCCGATCCTAATAGGGACAGGAAACACAACCTCCTGTGGTGCTGTCATGGTGAGTACCTTGAGAAAGTGTGAAAGTGTACATAGCTTTTAAGTTACTGTACCTCCTGTAACATGGCCACTCACGTTTGATAAATGGCAATTTTTGTAAAGATTTTATTTTTTAGCCAAAGTAAAAAATAGTTTTCTATTGAGTTGTACTCTATTATTGTGTTAGGCAAAATTATTAATATCATATTTATAGAAAAAGGCAGCACTCCAAAAATGAGGTAGAGGTGCATTTATTCAAGCCAACAAATTATTAATATCATATTTACCAATATCTCGTAATTATGATCACTTTGGTGTTTCTTATACTCAAAGCCTCTTGAAAAGCACTAAAGGAAAAAAAACAGACAATACATTGCTTGTAAAATGAATCCCATTAAAATTATATAAATTACAATGAACTTAAGATATGAATAACATGTAAGAATTCACATAATTACAACTTATATTACTCCATGTGAATAATAATTTTACATTGCAAGTCAAATACACTCAAAACGTTGTTAGATTTTGTAATGATTTACATTAAACTGTCAATACTCATATGCTGAAGGTACAAGAGAGTAATGACAGATCCATATCAACCTCTTAATGCACCATGACAGATATATCTAAGAGTGCAAGAACAGAGCCCATCCCACATATGTCATCTGACGCTAAGGGCGCATTCAGATGTCCATACAAATTGGTCTAAGATTGGACCATAATGCATAGATTGATACACATAGCTAGACCCGAGCTTGGCAGATTAACATATTTCATTGCGTCTATGACATTCGGGTCCGAAGAGACATGGATGCATTGCGGTCCAATTTCAGACCGATTAGTACGGATGTCTTGATGCGACCTAACAGCAACAATAGAAGATAGCTGTGATCGCTGGTGTTCACCCTTAAAATGCAGCTGTCAATCACTGACAACAGCATTTAGGCTATGTGCCCACGTTGCAGAAATGCTCCGGAATTGTCCGGAGAATTTCCGCAACTCCCTGCCGCGAGTAAAACGCATACAGAATTCGTATGCGTTTCCTGCAAAACACAAGCGTTTTTAGCTTGCAGAATGTTTGCGCTTTTTCAAGCATCGCTTGGAAAAGTGATTGACAGTTTGGTCACACTTGTCACACATAGTGTGTGACAAGTGTGACCAACTTTTTAATAGTGATGAATGTTAAAAATAATAATAAAAAAAAAATGGATATACTCACCTCCTGGCAGCCCCCCCGATCTCCTCAGCGGCGATCCCGGTCCTCAGCAGCGCTGCCGGCAAGTTCTGTTCCCAGGCGCGCTTAGCGAGAATGACCTTTACGATGTCACGATCACTCGACCGCGACGTCACAAAGGTCATTCTTGCTAAGCACGGCTGGGAACGTAACTTGCCGGAAGCGCCGCTGAGGAGCAAAAGGACTCTGGGGCCGACAGAGGGTAAGTATATCCCTATTTTTTATTTCCATTCTATTTTTTACAGGAATATGGTACCCAAGGCCAGGAGGAGTCTCCTCTCCTCCAGACCTTGGGTACCAACAACACGAGGCGCTCACTTTACGCATGGTGGGCATAGCCACATGCGTAAAGAGAGCGTTTCAATGCAATCCTATGGCGGCAGAATCACTGCGATTCCGCTAAAATAATGAACATGCTGCAGATTTTTCTGCTATGTGATTCTGCAGCGGAAAAATCCGCAGCATTGGCACAGCAACTGCGGAATCCCATAGGATTGCATGGGATGCGTTTTGTTAGTGTTTTTATAAGCGTTGCCGCTGCGGAAAAACGAGGCAAAAACTCTTAAAAAACGCAATGTGGGCAGATAGCCTTAAGCCACACCATCCTGCCCAAGTGTCCCTTCTGGGTGGGCTTGTCAGCCCCTCTCTGACTGCAGGGCGCAAATGGGTTGCAATAGCAGTATGGGGTCTGCTGAAGTTTCCAGTAGCTGCCATGTTTGTTCTCCAGCTTCAGCATGATTCGTATATAAATCACAAAGATATATTGCCTAGTATTTAAACTACTTCCAAATATCAACAGATTCAAAAGGAGAGATGGGAAGCCTTTTTACATTATAAAATACAAAATTTTATTCATATAAAACACGGATTTTGGTAAAGACTTACCTGTAAAATCCTTTTCAGCGAAGGAAGGAAGAGAGACACAGTATTCATTACTGATGGGTAGGCGGAGCCCCAGATCAGGATGTTACCTCAGATCAAAAGAGTGATGACTGGCTGGCCCCTCCAGCTCGGGCTCCTCCTACTCAGCTCCAGTCGTACCAAAGCTTTTAGGAAAAGAGTCAAGATCACCAGCGGAGCAACATAACCCCTTCTGAAGGAACTTCAGAGAAAAAACACAAGAATACAGGTTATGCATGCAAAGAAAGCCAAAAACCACAGAGTTCCAGGTACTACTCACGGAACCTGACTACTGCGATGAGCTGACGATGCTGGAACAGAGCCTTAGCGCGCTGACCTCAGCCCAGATAATCGCTATCAGATAAGGGTCGCGCTGCATCTGAAAACATCAACACACTTCTGCCGTGGGAGGGTGCTGTGTCTCTCTTCCTTCCTTCGCTGAAAAGGATTTTACAGGTAAGTCTTTACCAAAATCCGTGTTTCAGCTGCAGATGAAGGAAGAGAGCCACAGTATTCATTACTGATGGGACGTCCCAAAGCAGTTCAAAAATAAGGGTGGGAAAAAACCAACAAAAGGCAGAAACCCAACAACCTTAACAACAAAGCGCAACCAGCGCTAAACACAAGTTCATCCAGAACTTTAAACTACAGCTGCCTGCAGGACCCTACGTCCGAGGGCTGCATCAGCGGAAGCACTGACGTCCACTTTATAAAACCTTGTAAACGTGTGGACAGAGCGCCAAGTCGCCGCTCGGCAAAGCTGCACTGCCGAAGCACCTTGATGAAAAGCCCACGATGAAGCCACAGCTCTCGTGGAATGGGCTCGAATCTTAATCGGGCAAGATTCACCCCGAAGACGGTAAGCTTCCAAAATAGCTGACCGGATCCAACGAGCTATAGAACCCTTGGAAGCTCGTTGACCACGCCGACGACCTGCCGGAACCACAAACAGGGAGTCCGTCTTACGAAAACCTTGAGTAATAGATAGATAAAACTTCAAGGCCCGCACTAAATCCAATGTGTGTAAATCTCGCTCTTTCGTATTCTTCGGATCCGGACAGAGTGAAGGCAACACAATATCCTGGTTAACATGAAATTGTGACACCACTTTAGGCAAAAAATCACCCCGAGTGCGAAGCACTACACGATCCGGAAAAAACTCCAGAAAAGGAGGCGAACAAGAAAGAGCTGCCAATTCAGAAACTCTCCTCAAGGAAGTGACTGCAACAAGGAAAGCCACCTTCCAAGAAAGTAAAGAAAGGCTAGCAGAAACCATAGGTTCAAAAGGTTTATGCTGAAGAGCCTCCAAAACAAGGTTGAGCCGCCAAGGAGACACGGGTGCCTTCCGCGGCGGAAACTTACGAGAGATACCTCGGAAAAAGGAGAGCACGTCTCTATTCGAAGCAATGGTTCTCCGGAACAATAAGGACAGAGCAGAAATCTGACCTTTCAGAGTGCTAACTGCCAAACCCTTGTCTAGCCCATGCTGCAGAAAAGCCAACAGGTTGGGAATGGAAAATTTTCTCGGGTTCCGAGAAGACCCCAAACACCACGAAAAGAAGGTTTCCCAAATTTTGTGGTAAATCCTAGAAGTAGCCGGACATCTTGCAGCACGAAGGGTAGCAATGACCTCGGCTGAAAAACCTCTACGGGTCAAGATTTCGGTCTCAAGAGCCACGCCGTCAAACGCAGGGACATCAAGTCCGGATGACAAACGGGCCCCTGAGTCAACAAGTCCGGTTGAAGAGGGAGTGGAAACGGAGGTGCCGCCAACAGCGACATTATTGTCGAGAACCACACCCTTCTTGGCCAGTCTGGAGCTATCAGAATAGCTGAAATTCTCTCTAGTCTGATCCGACGCAGCACTAGAGGAAGTAAGGATATCGGCGGGAATACATAGATCAGCTCGAACTGATCCCACTGAGCCACTAGAGCATCCACCGCCACCGCCTTCGGGTCCTTGTACCTGGACATGAATGTCGGTAACTTGGCATTGGACCTGGATGCCATCAAATCCACTTGGGGGGTTCCCCAGCGAGAGCACAGTAGTGCAAAAACTTCCGGGTGGAGGCTCCATTCCCCGGGATCCATCCTTCTGCGACTGAGAAAGTCCGCTGTAATATTCTGAACCCCTGGAATGTGAATCGCCGAAATGGCTGGTACACTGGCCTCTGCCCAAATCAGAATTCGGGACACCTCCACCATGAGTCTGGAACTCTTTGTCCCACCTTGGTGATTGATATACGCGACAGCCGTCGCATTGTCTGTCTGCACTCGGACTGGCAGACCGCTCAAAGGGACCGTCCAATGTTGGAGGCAAAGGAAAATCGCCCTCAATTCCAGGATGTTGATCGGAAGAAAAGACTCTTCCGATGACCATACCCCCTGAATCCAGAGATTGTTCCAAACACCCCCCCAGCCCGACAGGCTGGCATCGGTGGTTATAACTGACCACTTCGGAGGGAGGAAAGACTTCCCCAGGGAGAAAGCCCCTGGCCGTAACCACCATTCTAGAGAATCCCGCACCGCGCGAGGAATGGTGACACTGCAATCCAGCGATTGCGACTGGTTCCATCGACTCAAGATGAACCTTTGGAGAGTCCTGGAATGGAACTGGGCAAAAGGAATTGCCTCCATGGACGCCACCATCAGACCCAGAAGACGCATACACTTCCGTAGGGACATTGCCGTTGAGGATGTCATAATCTGTACATGTCGAAGAAGACATGACTGTTTGTCTGGTGGTAGGGAAACTACCGACCGAAACGTGTCGAGATGCATTCCCAAAAAGAGAATTGTCCTCGATGGTTCCAGGGACGACTTCTCCCAATTGACCAGCCAACCGAAGTCTTTCAGAAACTGAAGAGACAAATCCCGAGCCGTCAACGCCTCCTCCTCCGAGGAAGCCACGATCAAAAGATCGTCCAGATAAGGGAGAATCGTAATCCCCTGTCTTCGAAGGAGTGCCATGAGGGGCGCCAGAATTTTTGTAAAGACCCTTGGCGCTGAGGCTAAGCCGAACGGCAGAGCCACGAACTGGTAATGATTCTGACCTATGGCAAATCGAAGAAAGCGCTGATGAGCCTTTCCGATGGGAATATGCAAATAGGCGTCGCGAATGTCGATTGACACCAGAAAATCGTTCTGTGACAGAGCTGCCACAACGGAACGAAGCGACTCCATGCGAAATTTCCGGACATGGACATGCCGGTTTAAACGCTTGAGATCCAGAATCGGGCGAAATTTGTTCTCCTTTTTGGGAACTATAAAAAGGTTGGAATAAAAACCTTTCCCTCGGTCCTCTGACGGAACCGGTATCACTACACCCTTTTGTAGTAGCGATTCGACCTCTCGCTGTAGAGCGACAACAAGCTCGGGTTCCGACGGAACGCGAGATTGACAAAAAACATTTGGGGGTTGAGAAGCAAACTCTATGAAATAGCCTGCCGACACTATCCGCGTTACCCAGGAATCTGGAACGCGAGCCATCCAAGTCTCCTTGAAAAGAAGCAGGCGACCCCCCACTCGAGAATCCTCGAGTGGACCCCTGGCGTCAATCCGACTTTGCGGGTTTCTTGTCAAGTTCCCGCTTGTTCTGGCGGAAACTCTGCTTCCAGGGAGTACGAGTTTTCTGAGAGGATTTCTTTCCTGAGAAAGAAGGACGACCCGATCCCCACGAGGAGTGACTAGATCGTCCTCGGCCCCGAAAGGACCGCCGACCACTATAAACACCAGGCTTACTGGACACCGAGGCCATGGCCCTTCGCTGTGGTAATGCTGATTCCTTCGCCTTAGCCTTGGAAATCAGCTCTGTGAGGTCGGATCCAAAAAGATGGCCACCCTTGTAAGGTAAGGCCAACAACCCTTGTTTGGAAACTGCGTCCCCGGCCCACTGTCTGAGCCATAAAGCTCTTCTGACTGTGACCGCTGAAGCTTGCGCTTTGGCCAGCAGAGATGCCGTATCCAGACCGGCATCAAAGATATAACAGGCTGCCGTTTCTAACCATTCACAAGTTTCCCGTATCTCAGATAACGGAGATTCATTTTGCAACTCCGTCTTCAGACGTGCCAACCAGCTTAGAGAAGCTCTAGCAGCACACATGGATCCTAGCACTGCTCGAAATCCATGACCCGCAGCCTCATAGCTTGCTTTTGCCGCCAATTCTGCCTTTCTATCCAAAGGCTCCTGTAAGCTCGCTTTTCCCTTAATAGGGAGTAGTGAGGATTTACTAAGCTGAGATAAAGACACATCCACTTCAGGAGCAGAAGTCCAATTAGCCTTTAACTCCGTAGAGCAAGGATAAAGTGTATCAAAGAAATGCGTTCCATGAAAACGCTTATCTGGACATAGACGTTCCTCCTCTATTACACCATTAAGCTCATCCAGAGCTGGCAATGTTGTGCGCGAAGCACGGGACTCCTGGAACATGCGTGCTGATTTACCAGGACGACTAGTTACCTCCTCCGGTAACTGTAGTATATCTCTCATGGCTTCAATTAATGCCTCCGTACGCTTCGTCATAGAGGAACGCCCCTGCGGCTCGTCCGCATCTGAATCGGATATTTCTCCATCCGAATTTAAAGGGGAACTCTGCCCAATATCAGATACATCTGACTCGCTCCGTGTAGAGGCCGGTAACGGCCTGCGTCGCTTCCTCTGAGAGGAATTAGCAGACACATATTGACCTAAAAGGTCAGATAAGTTATTAATCGATCGAGCGATATCATCCAATTTTCCACCGCTGTCGACCGCAGCGCTAGACGCTGTGGAGGTCTGCGTATCTGATTGCCGCAATGGCACTGGGACGTGATCCGCGGCATCTGAACTCTGTTCAGACATGTCTCACCTGTATGAGCAGGTCAAAGCGGTAATACCAGCAAAAAACTATGCGGTTTTTTTTTTTTTTTTTTTTTTTTTCAAACGCTGAAGGGTTAACGCTCCACCAAGCAGAGTTACCCCAGCGGTATTCAGTCAGCAAATTTAGCTGGTAGAAATAACCCTCAAAGGGGTTAATATTGCAAACTCACCAAAATATATATATATTTGTGAGCCCCAGCCAATTTTTATGTCTCTGATGAGACTGCAGCTGCAGGATAGCGATCGCTGCGCTGCGGGGTGAGGAATCCGCACTCACCCAGCTGGCCGTGGTGTCTTATGAGGAGAGGAGCGGTCCGAGGAGCCCAGGAGCCTGAGTAATGGCCGCCACAGTGAGGGGGTCGCAGGAGAAAAGCCAGAGCGCGCGTCTTCCTGCTCAAAAGACCGGGATAGATAGGCCACGCCCCCCGCCAGCTCGAATATTGAGCGCGAACTCCCCCGCTCCTGCTCCCTCTCTGTCCTGCAGCTATCTGCCTGCGGACAAAAAATCACCACATCTTCTTGTAACAGCGCTGTCACAGCAGCGCTGAAGCATACTGACATTACATGTAGTAGCGCTGTCACAGCAGCGCTGAAGCATACTGACATTACATGTAGTAGCGCTGTCACAGCAGCGCTGAAGCATACTGACATTACATGTAGTAGCGCTGTCACAGCAGCGCTGAAGCATACTGACATTACATGTAGTAGCGCTGTCACAGCAGCGCTGAAGCATACTGACATACACGTAGTAACGCTGTCACAGCAGCGCTGAAGCATACTGACATTAGTAATAGCGCTGCTCATTCAGACGCTAAAGCACTCACACATAATTATTATTAAAATTTGTGTGGAGTACTCACCAGCCAAGGCGCCACAGGGACCCTCAGGGGTTTCTGGCGCAGTGCCCATGCTTCCCCCCAGGGCGAAGAACGCAGTGACCGCACGTGTGGTTTGCGTTCCCGCCAGAGAAGCTCTCCTCATCCCCCAGGGCCGGCAAGGATTCTGCAGGGACTTTGAGTAAATACAGATCCGCCAAGGGAGAGGTTGGGGTACAGCAGCGCTGATACCCCTGAGACCTCTAGACCAACTAGTGATCCAAGTCTCCTGTCCGAATATTAAAATAATAAAATCTTCTGAGGAGCTGCATTAGCAGCGACCATCCTCTGGACCTCAAATCTTAGACTGGAGCTGAGTAGGAGGAGCCCGAGCTGGAGGGGCCAGCCAGTCATCACTCTTTTGATCTGAGGTAACATCCTGATCTGGGGCTCCGCCTACCCATCAGTAATGAATACTGTGGCTCTCTTCCTTCATCTGCAGCTGAAATACATATTATTAGGATAAAAAATCCAAATGGGGACAAAAGATGCAGCAAAAACAGGCCCAATATCAGCAGGTACAAACACAATATAAAGAGTATTTCAAAAGTGCATATATCTATATTACATATAATGCCACATTGGCTAGTAATGGGCTAAAAATAGCTCCTATATGGTATATATCCGTGCACAAAAAGACTTATAATAATCAGAATAGAAAAGAACGTGCTAGCATGGTGGGAGGACACGTTCTTTTCTATTCTGATTATTATAAGTCTTTTTGTGCACGGATATATACCATATAGGAGCTATTTTTAGCCCATTACTAGCCAATGTGGCGTTATATGTAATATAGATATATGCACTTTTGAAATACTCTTTATATTGTGTTTGTACCTGCTGATATTGGGCCTGTTTTTGCTGCATCTTTTGTCCCCATTTGGATTTTTTATCCTAATAATATGTATTTTATATGAATAAAATTTTGTATTTTATAATGTAAAAAGGCTTCCCATCTCTCCTTTTGAATCTGATGATTCGTATATAGCAGACCGTGATAAAGAATATATACTACAACAGTAATATAGGATATAGTAAAGGCAGTTAAAGGGAACCTGTCAGGTCCCCCATGCCCTTCAACCCAGCAGCATTCACTTATTCATGAGTAAATTCCCTGCCTAATCAGCCCATGTATAAAGTTTTTTTCGTAAAAAATGAGATTTCAAAAAAGCGTTTCCTCGTTTCCTATGCTAATTAGGGCTTTGACTAGTAAGGGTTGTTAGCTTCTCAAGGCTAGTCAGCCCTCTTTCCATGTTATCACGCCCCTGTGGGCATCTAATATATAATTTGGCAATCGGCTCGGTCACAGCTTCTGGCGATTGTGTCGCCATCCCACAATCCACCGCGGCCGGAACTACGCCAACCGTCATATTGGAACACGCAAGTTATGGGTCTTCCGATATGACAGCCGGGATTCAAATCCCCCGCCAGCTGAGCCAATGAGCGGTGCCGCGCGGGATTTAAATCCCCCGCCAAGCCGCGCAGCACCGCTCACTGGCTAAACGCCCTGTCGCTCAGCCAATGAGCGGCGCAGGATTCAAATCCCCCGCCAGCTGAGCCAATGAGCGGTGCCGAGCAGCTTTGGCGGGGGATTCAAAGCCGCGCAGCACCGATCATTGACTGAGCTGCCACCGGCTGAGCCAATGAGCGGAACGGGATTCAAATCCCCCGCCAAAGCCCCTGGCGCTCAGCCAATGAGCGGCGCGGGATTCAAATCTCCCGCCCCGCCGGTTGAGTCAATGAGCGGTGCCGCGCGGGATTTGAATCCCCCGCCAAGCCACACGGCACCGCTCACTGGCTGAACGCCCCTGTCGCTTAGCCAATGAGCGGCGCAGGATTCAAATCCCCCTCCGGCTGAGCCAATGAGCGGTGCCGAGCGGCTTTGGCGGGGGATTCAAAGCTGCGCGGCAATGCTCATTGGCTGAGCTGCCGCCGGCTGAGCCAATGAGCGGTGCCGAGCTGCTTTGGCGGGGGATTCAAAGCCGCGTGGCACCGATCATTGGCTGAGCTGCCGCCGGCTGAGCCAATGAGTGGCACAGGATTCAAATCATCCGCCCCGCCGGCTGAGCCAATTAGCGGTGCCACGTGGGATTTGAATCCCCCGCCAAGCCGCGCGGCACCGCTCACTGACTGAGCCGCCTGCCGGCTGAGCCAATGAGCGGTGCCCTGCGACTTTGGAGGGGGATTTGAATCCCGCGCCGCTCATTGGCTCAGCCGCCGGCAGCTCAGCCAATGTGCGTGCCGCGTGGCTTTGGTGGACAGCACTCCCGATGTAATAGCATTGGGCCTATTTCTAGTGAAAACATAACTTGCAGTAGCTGTCTTCATAGCCAGCTCAAGTGTCTTTATCCCCATTGGCACCCTGAGATCTTGATCCTGTGGTCCGATGTTTGCTATTGCAATTCACTGAAAAATAATGGCCTTACAGTCTTCCAGCTACAGACTGCATTAATTCCTGAGAAACACCTGAGATGTGAGGTTTTTAAAGTGCTATCACTTTTGGGGGTTACCGATATATAGGGTTTCCAAAGTCACTTCAAAACTGAACAGGTCCGTATAAAAATAAGTTTTGTAAATTTCCTTAAAAAAATGAAAAACTGCTGCTACATTTTTTAAAACCTTCTAAAATGCTAATAAAATAAAACATTTTACAAATGATGCTAACGTAAAGCAGACATTTGGGAAATGTTAGTTATTAATGTTTTTGTGTGGTATGACCTTCTGGATTAAAGGGATAATCATTCAAAGTTTGAAAATTGCAATTTTTTTGGAAATTTGTCACATTCCTGAGTTTTATAATTAAATGCAAAACATATAAGCCTAAATTTACCATTAACATAAAGAATGATGTGTCCTGGAAAAACAATCTTAAAATTAATAGGATATGTTGAAGTATTGCAGAGTTATTAGTACATAAAGTGACACTGGTCAGATTATAAAAAATTGGCCTGGTCACTATGTACCGTATTTTTTGGACTATAAGACGCACTTTTTTTCCCAAACATTTTGGGAAAATGGGGGTGAGTCTTATAGTCGGAATATACTTACAAATGCGCAGCCTGTGCTGCGGGGGGGTCCGCCGCATTTATCAAAACCCGGGGGCCCCCCCCAATCCACTGCTGCGATGGGTGGCCTCCAGGGAAAAAGGGCGCTGGGGGGAGCGCATGCTCAGATTGAGATCTCAGGAATGAATCTCGGGGTGGATTTTTTAATTGAGCAGCCCCCCCCGCGGCCATTTTTCCTGAGGCCACCGCATCGCCCGCAAACGACTCTCGAAGAATCTCTCCCGAATCTCTTTTCTGTATTCCAAACTGACATGCGCCAACCCCTGGGCCCCCTTTTCCAGAGGCCTCCGCATTTCAGCAATGGAGCGAGGGGCCCCAGCTTTGACAAAATGCCACGCAGCCCCCCCCCACACAGAGCACCCAAAACTGCACAAAGAGCAAACCCCCCAGCATAGAGCACCACGCCGCCGTACACAGATCACCAACGTCCCACAAACACCACCGGGCCCTACCTGTCGCAAAAATACAGAGCCCCGCCACACCACCGCAACCTATCGCAAAATGACGGGGGAGCCCCCCCCACCACCACCACACCCGCCTGGGATGGAATTCCCCGGGGGCCACCGCACCCGCCTGACCACGAACAACCCCCTTGACCCCTCCCCACTTGGGGGTAATCTGAATTCAACTTAAAATGGACCCCCCTTTGACACATTTTTTTTCCCTATTTTCTTTTTAAAAATTTGGGGG
>JARQOD010000002.1:425862832-426032217 GCA_033576555.1 Oophaga sylvatica
ACTAAAACCCCTAAACACTTAGCGGAGGGAGGAAAACATTCTGGTTGTACATCCGACTAATAGCACAGTACACATACCCCTTCATACACGGCCATGACAGTCACAAATTTTTAAAAAATAAAATTTTAAATAAAAATTTTATAATAATATATATGCGCAAAGAAAAACCGATCAGCACCTCCTAGGTAACACGGAAAGGGGAAAGGACTAACAATAAGACAAAAAATTCACTGCAGCACAGGCAAAATTAGCCCATGGAAAACACAGAAAAAAAATAAAACCCTCGTTTAAACCCCAAATTTCTCAAAAAAAAAATTTTTTTTTTTTAAAAAAAAAATGTTTTAAATTGCTACAGTAATGATAAAATAAGGTTCAAAGCGAAAAAAATTTGGCCAATTCTGAGCCCCACAACCGGGGCAAGGGCCTCCCTCGTGGGCCCTGCATACACTACAAGCCATTGGGGGTCCCAAACCCATAATTTTGGAAAAACATGCCCAAAAACTGGGCTAAAAAATTTAGGGCGGTGGAGCCGATTTGGCCCGGAAAGGGCCCAATGGGCTCAGTAATTTTTTTGGGTCTATAGGCAGTCCCGCAGTTTGAAACGTGTTCACACAGGGGGTGCTGATGGGTTTTTCTTTGCTTATTTAAAAATATCTGGATGCTGGCTGCCTCCGGGCGATCGCACTCCCCCTTGGCCCCAGGTCCCACAATCACTCTACCAGCCCAAAAATTTGTGGGTTTACCCGAAGTGACATGAGTCCAAATATGGGTTTGGGTGACCCAAAGTGGGTTGTAAGGGGAAGTAGGGACCCATCAAGGGGGGTCACCTTGCCGTGGTTAGGGGGTTTCAGGGGAATTGGGCCCAAATTTTTGCCTAAAAACCTTAATTTTTATCTAATTTCTGAAAAAAAAAAAAAAAAAAAATTTTTTTGAAAAAGAAAAAAAAAAAAAATAAAATATATATATATATATAATATATTATATATTATAAATATATATAATAATACACACATTTTTTTAACTAATAAAAGGGTCGTAACCTTACTGTTATATTAAACATATGCGCTGCACTGGGGGGTTAAAACAAATTTAGTCACCCGGGGCATTGAGGTCCTTTTATAGACTGCGAAATGCCATGAAAGGGGAAGAGGGGGAAACGATTGGGGGATTTTGAAACTTTGTGAGCAAAATAACAAAGAAAAAAACAAAGAAAATAACTTTGGGGGGGGGGGCCTAGCCCCACATCTGTGACACAAGGGGTCTTCTAAAACCCAAAAGGCCCCGCTTGCAAGGCCAGGTAAAAAATTCCTCACTTTGCCGGGATAATTTGGTGCAATACTGGGAGGCCCGGGACAAAGTACGGATTGAAACCAAAGGGCACAGAGCTACGGTCCCCCCCGTTGTTAAAATTTTTAGGATTTTCTGACAACCACTTTGGGAATTGCACATTTCATGTTTTGCTTTGCGAAAGGGTTTTACACATTTCATTTTGCCTGCAAATTTTTTCTGCACAAACCCACCTTTTGGGGCAGAAAACCAGGTCGTTTTTTCCCTTTTGATGTTTTTTTTAAAGCGAATTGACGATTTTTTTCATGATTTTTTGTAACCAAATAAAATATGTTTTTAACAAATAAAAAGGTTTTTGGGGTCATTTCTTTAACAAACTCCTCTTTTTCATTTTCCCAAACCTATACCCATTATACACCCAGACAGATAATAAAGATAGCTAAAAAATAGATAATAGAAGAAATAAACAATAAAAAAATAATAGATAGAATTAGATAAAAAGATGATTGATGAAGATAGAAATGATAAAAAATAAAGTAATAGATAGATAGTAAAATAGATAAAATAATAGAAATTAATACATAGGGGGGAAAGAAAAATTGACTAAAACACACAAAATCTTCACGCAATATCTTTAATTAAAAAAAAAAAAGGGCCCCCCACGCAATTACATCCGAGGGGGGAAAACGGACGGCCGGGGCCAAAAATTTCTACCTGGGGAAGGGGGTTTAAACCCTGGGCTTCCCCGGGTAAAAAAAATCAAACCCGCACTACCTTTTCTGCTCTTAAAATGGGGCCCCCCCCCCAAAAAAAAAAAAACGTGGTTCCCCATAATTTTTTAGACAAAAAAGCACGCAACAACGCGGCTGATATTCAAATCTAGGGGGGCCAGGATATTGGTGCCCCCCCCCAAAAATAACAGCCCCACCACCCCAAAATTTGGGGCTCTGTACTATGCCCAATTTCCCCACTTACCTTTTTTCCCCCGTCGTGTACGGGAAATTTGGGTAATAAGGTGTTAATTTACCTTGAAGGGGGGTGAATTAATAGGAATAATGGAAGGCTAAAATTAATTTTTTAAATTTAAATTTGAAAGGGGGAAAAAAAAAAAAAAAAATAAAGTAATTTTAAAGAAATAAAAAACAGCATGGGGTTTTCATATTTTTTTTGCGCCCAGACCGCACCCCCCCGGTCTCCATGAAAAAAAAAAAAAAAACCCAAACCTATACTCCCCGTCCGACCAGTCCAATTAAAACGGGGTCCCACACGTTTCCCCATAAACATGACATCGGGGGAGGTCACGCTCTATAGGGGCCCCCATGGCCTGACAGGAGACAATGGCCCTGCAGTGCCACATGAGGTTTCCGAGGGCCTCACTTTAGCAATATTGCGTGGGAAATTTTCTAAACCCCATTGCCAGTGAAGAAGAACTTAAGGGCCCCCACCTCTCCCGGCAGATAACACCGCGGGGTATTTCTTCCCCTTTATGCTCGTGGAGGGCCCGTAAACACTGACACACCCGAGTCATGTTTTACACCGGGCACGCGGGACATTCGTTTAATAACGGGCTAAGCGGAAAAAGGGAAGAAAGGGTTTTTTATTATTTTGTTTTTAAGGAGCAAGGGGATGGGACTAGGGGAGGTGAGTATTACTCTTGATGGTATAATTATTTTTTTTTTACATTCAAACATTACCATGATGGGACTACTACTGTCCCATCATTTGGGTAAAAGTGTCGCACTGTCAATGTGGCAGGGATACCAATGGGGCTTTAGTCCCACGGACGAGCCCCACATACAGACCAGCCCCCCCAACGCCCCAGACCCTCCCCCCCACCCACAACACACCCCAAGCCCTGACACAGCCCCGCCCCACCTTTCCCCCCTCCAAACTGCAGCGTTTTACCCGCAGCAAAAATGCAGTCTTTTTTTGACCTGGGTTTTGCTGCCTAAGTCCCCACTCAATCAATCAAAGGGGGGCAAAACCCCTGCAGTTCCGGACAAAATTGACAGCGCGGAAAATAAAACGCTGAAAATCCACAAGTTTTTTTTCCGCGCATTGCACAGAAAACCTGCTTTCCCATAAAATTTTACTTGGGCTTTGCCCTGCGCAGGGGGTTGGATGCGTTTCCGGGGGCAAAAATGCTGCGGAAACCACAAAACCCCGCAACATCCATCCCTAATTCTTTTAAGCCTGTGAGTGAGACATACCAAAGTCATATTTGTTGCAAAATTTTCTTTTAAAATCCCCCCAACACTTTTCCAACAGAACACAAAAAAGTCACATGTAAGTATTCATATGGAACAAGTACCCCCCCCCCTCACCTTGGGATATAACGTCTTATTTGGGGACAACATAAACCTAAATGCACTCTTGGAGACCCTTTTTCTTCGAAGGTTTTAAAGGAACTGTCACCCCATTTGGCCCCATGAGATGCAGCCCCGCCATAGAGGGTTTTCTACAGCATTCCTAATGCTGAGATAATCCCCCCAAAGTCACCTGAAAGGGGGGGTTTTCAGGCTTCTGTCGACAGTCGTAGTTGCGGACCCAAACCCGAAAATTTTCTGCCTTTTTAAAATTTCTATATTCTAAACCTGAGGGGTTTTTTTTCCACAATCCAATTTTTCCTCTCTTTTTTTTTGACACCGGGGCCATTGACTAACGTACCCTCTGGGAACGAAAAACAGGAGAACCAAAATTTTTCCACCTATTTTCCCTACATACATGGGGGTTTGGGTTTAAATATTTAGACCCCTTTTAAATTTTTTCCTCTTGTTTTTATTGCAGCCATTTGGTAAATGCAAAAAAGTTCATTTTTTTTTTTAATAAAGTACATTTGGCAACCCACTTGACGATAAAAACCAAAATGTAGAAATTTTTTACAAATTTTTAAAAAAAAAAAACTGAAATTCCAGGTTTAAGTATTTAAACCCTTTCTCAACCTCATTTAAAATTCGATGCTGTCCATTTCCTTTTGGATCCTCCTTGATGTTTCTACTCCTTCATTGGACCAGCGTGTTTAATTAAATGATAGGACTTGATTGTAAAGCCAAAAACCCTGTCAATAAGTAATAAATCCACAGGCATGCAGACTAAAGAGAATCATGAGTCAAAGGAACGGCCAAGGAATAGAGAAGAATGTGGGGAAGGCACAGACTGGCTAAGGTTTTAAAAAAATTTTTTGCAGTACTCAAGGGCCTAAAAGCACAGTGGCCCCCACAAACCTTTAAAAGGAAGAAGTTTTGGGCCACCAAAGTCTTTCCCAACCTGGCCGTCCCACCAAACTGAGCAATCGGGGTGAAGACCTTGGGGAGAGATGTAAAGAAGAACCCAAAAAACACTGTGGCTGAGCTCCACAACAGTAAAGGGGGAAAGGGGAAAAAATTTTTTACAAAACAACTGTCACTGCAAACCCCAGCCAGCTGGCCTTTATGGGAAGGGGCCCGACGGAAGACTCTCCTCAGTGCAAGACATGCATGGGGTTTTTCAGCTGAGGAAAAGGACGTTGCAATGAATAAAAAAATGCGGTCAAGTACAGAGATATCTTGGGGTGAAAAACCCCCCAGAGTGCCGGACACAACTAGTAGAAGACAATGACCCCCAAGCACACAGCAAAAAAAAAAAGCGGGGTTTCAAACAACCTGGACCTTTCAGACTGGCCCACCAAAACCCCTGACCAAAACCCCAAATTTGAGCTCTGGAGAGCCTGAAAAGGCTGTTACCAACTTTAACCATCCAACCTGAGGGAACGGAGAGGATCGAAAGAAAAGGCAGGGGACCCCCAAAATTCCAATGTGAAAAACTTTTTGCATCTTTCCCCAAAGAAACCAGCTGACACTCAAAACTCTTCTACTCAACGAGAAGGGGGTAAGGTTAAAAATTAATTCGACAAACCCCTCTGTTGGTTACAAACAGACGAACCATTCAAGAAGATTGTAAGATTGCAACAGGATTACAGACGGTTTTAAAAAAAGGGGAGGTTCCCCCCATCGGGGTTAGGGTGATCAATTTTTTGCTCAACGGGGTTTCCGGGTTCACAGGAAAAAGCTTGCTGAGCTTGCCTGCATCTTCGCAAACAATAAAATTTCTGCAGGCGCTTTTTGCATTTTTTCCTGCATTTCGTGGGGGTCAGGGGGGCCCCTCCGGGGGCTTGTGCTCCTCTCATTTATCTTAGCCACGTTATTTGTTCATTTGTTTTTTCCAGTTTTTTTCAGGGGGCTGCGGCAGTTTTGTACACCAAGACAATTTTGGTGTAGAGGCGGATCTCAGGGGTTTTGCAATTAGTAGAGTTGGTATTTTTTTTGGGTTTTTTTGGGGTTGCAGTAAGTGTCCTTCCCATCCTTTTTTTTCAGGAAATTTGGGGCCCCCAAAGTTTGCTCATATATTTTTTTCTGTATTTCCCTTGTTACCGCCAATTACTTTTTTGGGGGGGTTCCAGTTCTTTGGGGGCTGCCCGGGCAGATACTTTTCCCCTTTCTATCTTTAGGGGGTAGTTAGCCTCCGGGTGTGACCCAGGCTCTAGGCCAACGTAGGTACGCTCCACGGCGCCTTAGTTTGGTGGGTTTTCAGGGTCTGCAACCAAAGTTCCAACTCTCTGGGTAATTTCCGTTTTTTCCTGCTCTCCTCAGCTACGAAACAAACAAAAAGGTCGAAAACTTATGACCATGTGATATTTCCAGTTTTCTTTTTTAATAAATTTTGAAAAAACTTCTACATTTCGTTTTCAGTAAAGATGGAGTGCAGAGTGCACATTTAATGAGAAAAAAAAAAACTTTTTTTTCATTTACCAATGGGGCAAAGAAACAAAGAGTAAAAATTTTAAGGGGGTTTAAATTTATGACTCACGTATACCTTAAAGTCATTCTGTTTAAACTTTTCAAGCAAGGGGGCATACCGAGTAGCAGCAGTGTTTTAAAAAACTAAGTTATTACCGTTTAAATATTTTCGAAGCCAGACAGCACTACAAAGAGGGGATCCGCCCCTTAGGAAAAGGAAAACCACAGATTAAAAAGGCGGCACCCCCCCACACATCATTGGGGTTTCAGAGATAAAGGACATAAAAAGGTTTAAAAGGGATCAGCAAAAAAAATTTTAGCCCACAAACATTAATCAATTTTTTAAATTTCATGGGACTACATAAGGAAGAAGTGCACAAAAAAACCCGGGGGAAAGAAGGTGCTGCAGGACTTCGAAAAAAAACCTAAGGAATAACTTAGACTTATTTGAAAGTCCAGACAGCACACAGAGAGAATTCAAAAGAATAACACTTAGGGGGGATACAGCCTGCAGCAAAACCCCTTTGTCCGAAAGAAGGGCGAGAAGCACCCAAACAATCTTAATATGTAAAACGGGGGTTGGTGGAGAACCACGTACTTGCCCCTTACAAAACTGGCAATCGAGACTTCTGCCCTTTCTGCCCCAAAAAAAAGTCGCCCCCCCAGCCGAGTGGAATGCCCCCTTAGCCCCCCCAGGGGGGGCTGCTTGCCCCTCGAGGGTATGCCAGAAATTGCTTCCAATCCACTGGCCTGACCTTTGTTTTAAACTACGCCTTTTTTAATTCCCCTTTAAAAGGACAAACAATGCATTTTCCCTTCCAGGGGTAGTGACGCCAAATAGCAGCAGACATTTTTAACACAAAGTATGAATTTTTATCTCTTTTTGATTAGATGGATTAGGGATAACAAGGGGAAAAAATTTCCTGTTTCGTGAAAGCGAAGACACCTTAGGAGGATGCTGGACCCGGAAGTTTAAATCCTGCATTCAGGACCTGATTAAGGAGACAGCTAGAATGCCTGATGCACTTCCCTCCTAGCCGGTAAGCACCGGAAAGGGTCTTAAGGGAAGATTTTATTGATGCTGCTAAATGGGTTCAAAAGGGGCTCTTTTAAAGCTGAGAAAAAGTTAAGTCCCATGGCATGATTCACCTTTCACAGGGTCCGACCTCCCCACAGCAAAATAATCTATGACCCAGAAATTTATTTTGCGATGTTGCAACTAAGAGTGCCCCCAAACAAAAACTTCACCTGGGGGTTTGGGAAAACCCTAAATCCAGCCCTTTTTGTAGGAATCAGAATCGGGGTATCGGTTTGGTCCCCTGCTACAACCGCCAAACCTGAAGAAATTTCTTCCAAACCTAGCGAGATCCTAGTTTAACCTTTTTTTCTTTTTTTAAAAGATATTAATTACATTAGCGAAAACCCCTTACTGTCAGCAGCGACCGTTCAAAATCCACCCGTCAGGGGGAGGCCCGCTACCGAGGAGTGACTGGACCCGGGGAGAGCAATGGGGAATGCCGGCAGACCCACGGGCGGCACGACTGTTTGAACAAAAAACCGCCCCCGGGCCAAAAAGGAGCATTAAATTTTATCCTTGCCCGTCCTTTCCACCCCCTCAATACTGGGGGGAAAAGGGACGGGGGGGGAAGGCGGGGCAAGATTGAAATCCCACTGTAAAGAAAGCCCCACTGCAGGGGCTTCTTGGGATTCAAAGCAAACTGTCTCCTTTTCTTGTTTTTGGGTAGCAAGAGATCACTTCCGGTAGCCCCCTTTTTCCGCACAATGGTCGAAGAGGAAGTTTAAAAAAGACCCTCTCCTTGGCTCGGGAATTGGGGCTTAAGAAGCCCCTTGGTATTTTTTCTCCCCTTAAATAAGCCGTTAAGAAAGAAATTTTCGTTCGCTACGAATAGGCGCCTTGCCCTTCCAGAAGGCCGGAACGAGAAACCCCCCTGGTGGGGGATGTAGCGACTGTGACCCCCTTGTCCGGAGAGACTCAACGTGGGGACCCGTAGATAGACAAGGGGCTTTTTAATTGCACTCTACCGTGTTTAAATTTCCTTTAATTAGAAGACATAGAATTTTACCTGCCCCAAAGCCTGAACCCTAACGTCCCCTATAAAAGCCCCCCCCCCCCAAGGGACACACGTTGTGACTATCGGATATCTCATATTCCCAGGAACCCCCTTTAAAAGGTTTTTTCCATTCTTCCACCAATCCAGGGGTCTAAGCACCTGGGACAAGGATAGCGCCTCCAGGTAACCCCCTAGCAAATTTTATACAGCAAGACCCACGCAGCCCTTGGTGTGAAATTGGGGGCCCCCGAACCGCGGGAATGGGAGGGCAGAGGGACCCAAAAGAGACAACCTTTCCCAAGCGACATGGGGGGTTACTGGGAAACGTTAGGACCCGGACCGAAAAGAATAAATTGTCTGACGGTAAACACGTTTTGATTTTGTGATCCAAATACCCTAGAAATTCTGAACCCCCATCGGATTCAAAAAAACTTTTGGTATTTATAGCCCCCGCCGCTCTAAAGGAAAACGCCTTTTTTTGCCTGGCAAGCTCGCCGTCTTTCCTATAATAAAAAGTCGCAAGGGAGGGGCTATAAACAAATTTTTCACGAATGGCCCTGACCCCCGACATAACCTTATGAAACCGTGGGGGCCCCCGCCAAGCCAAAGGGAAGGGCCATTTGAAAATGTCGATGTTTCCCCCCCGGGGTTTCTACTCGAGGAAACGCGATCTCCATATGGGTCGGGATGTGGAATAAGCGTCTTCAATCTAAACCACCAAAAGCAATTTAAACAGAAGCTTTATTCGACGACCGTTTTCCCTTTTTTAAAGTGAATAATCAGGAAATTTTTTTGGGGCTTCCAAAAAATAATTGTTCTAAAAGACCCATCCAGTTTATGGGTCAAAAAAAAGGGGTAAAACCCCTTACCCCGCTCGCTTCTGGCACCTCCACTAAGACACTTCGCAAAACTCCTGAACCTCCAAACCCAGAGCGGCCCCCTCCGATGGGGAGACAAGGGGGTAATTTTAAAGTTTCCCAAGGTACCGAGGAAATTCTAACGCAGCCCTGAGCTAGATTAAGGGGTCCCGCTACTGTTTTAGATTTCCGACCCCGGCCGGGGAGAAGGCTTTCAATCTGCCCCTCCGGCATCGCTACATTTCGAGGTTTTTTTTTTTCCCCTGGTGGACCCTAAACATAAACCCGTACCCTTTGCCTCTTTTTTACCCCCTTTGGCCGTTCCCTGAACCTCGTAGCTGAACCCCTTCTGCGAAAGTCTTTTATAGGGAAAGGGCTGATAGACTGGGAAACTTTTCTTTCGTCCCCCCGCCTTTTCAAAAAAATTCGCCAGGACGGGCCCAAAAAGATATTTCCCCACACGGGAAAGGAACAGAGGCGAGATCGGGTTGAATATCGCCCGGCCAAAATTTCAGCCAAATGCCCTTTTTCGCATTTGACGCCCTGCCGCTTTCAGCCTTCTTATGAGTCCGTGAGGGAAACGCCCCCGGAAACCCCGCATTTTAATTTTGGGAAGGGCTTCGAATTGCCCCCTGAGGTTCCTTGTTAACTGGGAAGCTAACTGGCTACCAACCATCAATACCTGGCTGCCAAGTGGCTGCAACTGCCGCCCCCCAGGGCACCCCCAAAAAACTCCGAGCCCCTTTTAAAAAGGAAACTCCTTTCCGCTAGGGATCTTTCAAAAACCCCAAACATCAAAGGGAGGAGGATTTTTAGAAGCCTTTGCCACGCGGGTCCAGCTTTGGGGGCCCTTTTCCCTTTTTTCCCGCAGGGATCCCAAAAGGGGTACCCGTTTTCCTTGGGGGAAGGGGCCTCTTTTTCGGGGTTTTTCCACCCGTCATAAGGCCTTTTTTGGGAAAGTTTTAGTGAAAGGCCCGTTTTTTGGTCAAAACCACCAAAAATCAGATCCCGTACTGAGGGGTCTGGGGCCCCACCCCCTGGGGGCCTAAATGTTTTAAAAGCCACGGTCCAAGGAAAAAAAAAACCGGGGGGCGCCCGTTAAAAACGAGAGGAAACCAAGGGAAGGCGAGAGGGGTTGAAATTAAAACCCCCATCTGGGCGCAGGCACCTGATCAGACAAAACTGGTACATTTCTACCCTGGAAATTCTCCGTGCGAGGACGCTTTCAACTCTGCTCTTATACTTTCCCTTTAGGCTTTCGGTGAAATCGGAGTCTCCTCCCTACAAAAGGGGAAGGGGGATAAGGGGGGGGGGGACAATTTCCTCCCATCCCCCCGCCCTCCCCTAAAAAGGGCCCACCGTCTGTTGATGCACGGCGGCCAACCTCAGGCAAGCGTCAGGAAAGGGGCAAGCGCAAAAGACATTCCCTGGCTTGTTTTTCACCGAACACTTTTTCCCCAGAACAAAAAATGGGAAAAAACTTTTTCGGGGTATTCAAAAACTGACATCTCTTCCCAGATGACGCATAGGTACCGATCACGGGGGGGGGTTTTTTCCCAGCTGGGGAAAACTTCGGGGCTGGTGCCCGGGCCATTGAAGAGGAGCGCCGCGCTGCGCGCGGCTCTCCTTTTGCCCCCGAGGACCCGCAGGCCACGTAAAAAAGGGGGGCAAAGCCTTAACCCTCTTTCCTAGCCCTTAAATTCCCCCCCCCCGGGAACCCGGGATCAGCGTGGGGCCGGGGGCCACCCCCCCTACTCCCCGCCCCACGCCCCCCCTGCACCCCCCCCGCCCCCCCACACGGGCGCCGTCCGACATGCGCCCCCAAAAAATTTAAAAAACCCCGCCGGGCGTCTCACTTCCTTTCCGTGGTGGAGACCCGCCCCCTTTTTTCCCACGCCGCACGGACCGACGGGGGTAACCAACCCCCGCTGCACGCCCCCCCAAGCGGGGATCTCCCCGACCCCACCGCGCTGCTGCAACGCGGCGCCACTAAATTTTTCAAAAAAACCCCCCGCGCCGTCCATAGCAGGGGCGCCGGCGGGGAAATTCAAAAACCCCCCCCCGCGCCGCCTAGCCGTGACGCCGCGGAAATTCAAAAACCGCCCGCCGCCCTCCATAACAGTGCGCGCGGCGGAAATTCAAAAAAACCCCCCGCGCCTTTCACAGCATGACGGGGCGGAAATTAAAAATTTAAAAAAATTTTTTTTTTTTTTTTTTAAAAAAACACGGCTGCATCCCAAGAGCCCCCCCATGACGGGACCCAGGAAGCGGGGAAAGGATCGGACCAGGGAGGGGGGAATACTTCCCTACCGCGCTGGCGGGAGACAGAGACCCCGGATATGCTCCACCTGCCCGCCACTGCCGGGGGAATCCCCCCGGGACCCACCGTGGCGTTTCAGGGGCCCGCCCCGGGCCGAGGTAGGAGATTCCCCCCCCACCTGGGTCACCCCCGGCCCGGGGTCCTCCTGAAGATCTTCATCTTAGCCCCCGCCTTTGGGAAACAGGAAACCAACTGATGTGGGGGAAGGTGCCCCCCTTTTATCGGGGTTCCGCCTAAGGGGCGGATCCCCCTCTCTGTAGGCGTCATGGACGTTCGAAAAAATGGGACTTAGGGAGAGACCTGAATAGTCTGATATGATCTCTGGCCACTTCGTGCTACATAAAGTTTTTTCAGTAAAAGGGTTTGGGGGCGGTGAGAAGCGGCCAAAATCACTTTGGGGGCTCTCCCAAAGCTCATGGTTTTCCCAACCCCTAGCCTCCCCCCTAATCCTAAACAATTTTTTTAAACACTTTTTTTGAAATGCACGGGTTTTTTTAGCCGAAAAAGATACATGGTTGAAATTACACAGCCCGCCTCAAATTCATACATGTAACTTATGCTTTTGAAGTGTGAATTCACTGCTGGAGATTTTTTTTCAAAATTTTTGAGACTTAAACCCCAATTGATTGAAAGGGGTTTTTTCAAAAAAAAAAGAAAGTAGCATAACTTTCCACAAAAAAATCTACAAAAAAAGAATTCCCCCTCAGACAGAACATTTATAGGGGAAAGTACCTATTGTTTTGTTTATGTCTGAGCTAAAATGAAAACAACGACAATCAGGCATCTTACTACCCCCCACCTCTTTACACGCAGCTCTGCTTCTTCAATTGGGAGCTAGGGTCCCAAAAGTTATGCATAAATGCAGATATAAAAATTTCAAGGAGCTACCAAAATTTAAAATTTTTACACCAAATACACTTAAAAAAAAAAACAAAAACACTATGTCCCCGGCGATTTGGGCCCCTTTACTGCAATTTTGACACTGATACAAAAACAAATCTACATGCATTTTTAATTTTTCCCCTCAAAGAATGAAAATTTTAGAAAATACATCCTTTTGATTTTTTGTTCAGATACAGGTTTATACCGGACGGTTCAACAGAAAGGGTGAAAGACAACTTTTGGGGCAGTATTTTTTAAGGGAATTTGCCATAAGTTAAACCAAAATCGTCATAGAAATATGACAAAGCAGAAAAAGACTTTCCGCAACAAGTAAAATCAGGGGGTCCCACCCCACCACTTTAAAAAAAGGGCCCCGGAGATAAGAAAACAGCCGCGGCTTTTTGGGGGTTTTTCAAAAACACACCTAAAATTTTGGGAAAAAGACAAAAAACTCTCAGCACAAGAGAAACCGAACAAGCAGTAACCTCATTGTCTAAAAAAGGGGGCAAAATTTTCCCCCTTTGTCCCCCCAAAACCGCCAAAAATTGCATCAACAAATTTTGTCACTTCCGTAACTGTCTCCAAACTAAAAAGAGAAAAAGCACAGAAATGTTTTACAGAAATGGAGCCACACATGGACATTTGATGGAGGCAGGGAAGGAGCACACATCATGGACATGTGATGGGGCAGCAGAGATGAGCCCACATCATGACATGTGATGGGCAGCAGAGATGGAGGCCACATCATGGACATGTGATGGGGCAGGAAGATGGAGCCCACATCATGGACATGTGATGGGGCAGGAGAGATGGAGCCCACATCATGGACATGTGATGGGGCAGGAGAGAAGGAGCCCACATCATGGACATGTGATGGGGCAGCAGAGAAGGAGCCCACATCATGGACATGTGATTGGGGCAGGAGAGATGGAGCCCACATCATGGACATGTACTGGGCGCAGGAGAGATGGAGCCACATCATGGACATGTGATGGGGCAGGAGAGAAGGAGCCCACATCATGGACATGTGATGGGGCAGGAGAGATGGAGCCACATCATGGACATGTGATGGGGCAGGAGAGAAGGAGCCCACATCATGACATGTGATGGGGCAGCAGAGATGGAGCCCACATCATGGACATGTGATGGGGCAGGAGAGATGGAGCCACATCATGGACATGTGATGGGGGCAGAGAAGGAGCCACATCATGGACATGTGATGGGGGCAGGAGAGATGGAGCCCACATCATGGACATGTGATGGGGGCAGGAGAGATGGAGGCCACATCATGACATGTGATGGGGGCAGGAGAGATGGAGCCCACATCATGGACATGTGATGGGGCAGGAGAGATGGAGCCCACATCATGGACATGTGATAGGGGCAGCAGAGAAGGAGCCCACATCATGACATGTGATGGGGCAGCAGAGATGGAGCCCACATCATGGACATGTGATGGGGGCAGGAGAGATGGAGCCACATCATGGACATGTGATGGGGCAGGAGAGAGGAGCCCACATCATGGACATGTGATGGGGCAGGAGAGATGGAGCCCACATCATGGACATGTGATAGGGGCAGCAGAGAAGGAGCCCACATCATGGACATGTGATAGGGGCAGGAGAGAGGAGCCCACATCATGGACATGTGATGGGGCAGGAGAAGGAGCCCACATCATGGACATGTGATGGGGCAGAGAGATGGAGCCCACATCATGGACATGTGATAGGGGCAGGAGAGAGGAGCCCACATCATAGACATGTGATGGGGCAGGAGAGAAGGAGCACACATCATGGACATGTGATGGGGGCAGGAGGAGATGGAGCCCACGTCATGGACATGTGATGGGGCAGGAGAGAAGGAGCCCACATCATGGACATGTGATGGGGGCAGGAGAGAATGGAGCCCACATCATGGACATGTGATGGGGCAGCAGAGATGGAGCCCACATCATGGACATGTGATGGGGGCAGGAGAGATGGAGCCCACATCATGGACATGTGATAGGGGCAGGAGAGAGGAGCCACATCATGACATGTGATAGGGGCAGGAGAGATGGAGCCCATATCATGACATGTGATGGGGGCAGGAGAGAGGAGCACACATCATGGACATGTGATGGGGCAGGAGAATGGAGCCCACATCATGGACATGTGATGGGGGCAGGAGAGGAGCCACATCATGGACATGTGATGGGGCAGGAGAGAAGGAGCCCACATCATGGACATGTGATGGGGCAGGAGATGGAGCCCACATCATGGACATGTGATGGGGGCAGGAGAGATGGAGCACACATCATGGACATGTGATGGGGCAGGAGAGATGGAGCCCACATCATGGTAGTTCGTCCACCATGGATAGCTGAACAGGCCGTTATTGATGGCAATAAGCAGGGCTGACATCCTTCGACATTGGAAAATTGTAACTTTATAGCATGGCGACAGGGGGGCCACAGAGAGGAAGTGTGGGAGAAGTTTACTACAAAGGTTTCTCTTTGGTTACTACAGGCAACAGTTCCAACTAAGTGCCAAGGTAATGCAGCGCCAGCCCTACAGGTGGCGTCGTGCCTCCTGCACCCACTACATACAATGGAAACTTGCCCACCAGTATACCTAATGTGCAGCACAGCCGCGCGATGCCCGAGAGGCCCTAGCGCCACCACCACTCGGCGTGACCGAGACTGAGCGCGATACCAACCTCTGAACGGAGCCAGTCGGTCCATAGTAAACACACGATGTTTCCCGGCCTTAGCGCCGCCTCCAGCCAATCCTCTGCCAGCTCTGCTGGTGACCATGGGAAAGGCAGGCAAGACAAGTAGATAGCCGAACAGACGACGCTCGCTGTGACTCTGTGATCTCCATGCCTGGTTGTGTCTAATATATGGAAAGCTACAAGGGAGCATCGCATACTGTACTCAGGACTTTTGCAAACTTGTTGCTGCTGGCAATGCTGTCACGTTAGGGCCAGTCACTAGGTTATTGCTGGCAGTCTACAACAGGCAAAATGACTGAAGAAGAGAACAGGCTGAAGTCAATAGTGTCTGCCTCACTGCTATTGAGGAGTGCAACAGTGGGAGCTCACCACTGGTCTGAAGATTTCGGCTTGTGCAGATCCTTCTGTGTCCCAGTAATCCCAGACAGATTGGGTGATGCTGATACTCAGGGCCGGCTCCAGGTTTTTATGGCCCCGGGCGAATGAGTCTCAGTGGGCCCCCTTAACACAGACCACGATTGATGATTCACAGATACTGCAGAGAAATATAGGTATAGTACAATGCCAAACACTTCTCTTCTTCCATTACATGACTGATATCTATTGTAAATTGTACAATAGCTCAAAAACTGCCAAATCCTCACAGCGCACAGAACAGACTGGACAGTACAGTCCTCCATACAATATTATGGGCACCACAGTCTCCCCCTCATCACCCATATAACACCCCATGCAGGATGTCACCCCCCTATCCCCCATCTACACTGTGTTCCAAATTATTATGCAAATAATATTTTCTCAGATTTTCCTAAATTACCTATATGAATTGCAGTCATTGTAATTTTCCAGTCAAATAACTATTAGAGTACAATTGAAAGGTTTTTGTACAAACTGCCTATGATAACAGTATATTTTTTAAAAAAATAAAACACTCAAACTGCGCTCAAAATGCATGTTCCAGATTATTATGCACAGCAGAGTTTTCAACCTTTTCATTTTAATAAAGAACAAAAAAATGGTCATTTTTGAAATTATAAGCATTAGCAGGTTATTACAAACTGAAATCAAACAGTTTTCAACTCAAAACTTTATTCTAGGTGATGTTACATTTGCACATAGGACCCCTTGTTCGAAAGGAGCTTCTGAACTCTCTCGTCCTTTGAATTTTTCAGGTTTGGATGGTTTCTGCTTCAATTGTTTTGCATGAGGACAGAATACCCTCCCAGAGCTGTTGCTTAGATGTGAACTGCCTCCCGCCATCATAGACACTCCTTTTGATGATGCTCCATAGGTTCTCAATGGGGTTGAGGTCAGGGGAGCATGGGGGCCACACCATAAGTTTGTCCCCTTTTATGCCCATAGCAGCCAGAGATGCAGATGTGTTATGTGCAGCATGAGACGGTGCATTATCATGCATGAAAATGATCTTGCTGCGGAATACACGGTTCTTCTTCTTGAACCATGGCAGGAAGTGCTGTTTGAGAAACTCAACATACACTATGGAGTTCATCTTTACCCCTTCAGGGATCCTAAAGGGGCCGACAATCTCTCTCCCCATGATTCCAGCCCAAAACATTACTCCACCTCCTCCTTGTTGGCGCCGTAGCCGTGTTTGCATGGGGTGTCCATCAACCAGCCATCCTCCACTCCATCCATCTGGACCATCGAGCGTTGCACGGCACTCATCGGTGAACAAAACAGTTTTGAAGTTAGTCTTCATGTATTGTTTGGCCCACTGGAGCCATTTCTGCTTGTGTGCAGTGGATAGAGGAGGTCGACAGGATGGCTTACGCACAGCTGCAAACCTCTGAAGGACCCTGCATCTTGTTGTTCGGGAGACGTTGGAGGCACCAGCAGCTTCAAAAACTTGTCTGCTGGTATGACAAGGCTTTTTTGCCGCTGCTCTTTCAACCTGATGTAATTGCCTGTAGGAAAGAGTCCTCAATTTTCCCTTATCAGCACGCACACGTGTGTACTGTGAATCAGCTACATACTTCTTGATTGTGCGATGATCACGATGAAGTGTCTTGGCAATGTTGATTGTAGTCATGCCTTGACCTAAACACTCCACAATTTGTTGCTTCTCAGCAGCCGACACATCCTTTTTCTTTCCCATTTTGGCAGAAAATGTAGGCTGCTTAATAATGCGGGACAGCCATCTTAAGTAGTCTTGCCTTTCATTGGACACACCTGCCAAACTAATTAGCACAAGTGTCTGCAATTGCTTACAGTGATATAAAGAGCCCTGACACACATCACCATCAATGAGTTTAACTGACAAACAAAAAAATTCTTACCTAATCACTCCTAAACAATTTTTGCATAATAATTTGGAACACAGTGTAATGCTCCATACAGAATACTGAACCCAATATAATGCTCCATACAGAATACTGGACCACATATAATGCTCCATACAAAATATGGAGCTCTCCTCTACACTGTGCTGCGTTCTGCACTGTTACGGCTCAGGAAAGGGCGCTGTGGAAAGACTCCCCATTATCATCATCATTGCCTGCCCATCATCATCATCATTGCCTCCCTATTATCATCATTGCCTCCCCATTAATATCATCATCATTGCCTCCCTATTATCATCATTGCCTCCCCATTAATATCATCATCATCATTGCCTTCCCATTATCATTGCCTCCCCATCATTATCATTGCCACCCCATTAATATCATCATCATTGCCTCCCCATCATCATCATTATCATTGCCTCCCCATTAATATCATCATCATTGCCTTCCCATTATCATTGCCTCCCCATCATCATCATTATCATTGCCTCCCCATTAATATCATCATCATCGCCTTCCCATTATCATTGCCTCCCCATCATCATCGCCTCCTTACCACCATCACTGCCTGCCTCCCCCCACCACCATCACACATACAGCACCGCAGGCAGCACTCTCTCACATACACACAGGCAGACACACACACCTGTCCGGCGTCCGCGCTCTCTCTGCCACAGCCGGCCGCTGAATGATGACGTCATTCAGCAGCGCTGCTGTGAGAGAGGAAGCGCCGGCGCCCCCTGGAGCTGCGGCAGCGGAGGCACGGGGAGAGGTGAGTATTGTGCCGGCTGCCGCCGGAGCCCTGGGCATACGGGGGGGCCCTGAGCAAGTGGGTGGGTGGGCCCAGTGGTGGCGCTGACACAGCTAACGGGCACCGGGGTGCCCGATGGCGAGTGGGCCCCCCCCCGGGTGCTGACGCCGGCCCTGCTGATACCAGAGCTCTGGGGGACATGTAGCTCCCTGAGCTGCGGCATTGCTAATGACGGCTGTATGATTGGGGTTCTTGTAGGGCTGGACTGGCCCTCTGACAATTCTGGCAAATGCCAGGTGGGCTGTATGAATTGTGACTTAGTTACTATTAGCAGCGGTGACAGAGGATGGAGCCCCCGGGTCCATACTCCATCAGTGACTCCAGAAAGCCTCAGGTTTCTTCCCGCCTTTGGAGATTGGCCCCACAGCGGTCTAATTCTGCAGCGCAATGATGTCACTAGATTGCGACACTGACATGTACTACAAAATAGGATTGAAGAGGAGACAGTGGCTGCGGTGGAAGCAAAGGCTGGATTAGGTATTAGTTTTTTTTTTTTTTTGTGGGCTACGGTACCAATAATACTGTGTGGTACACCATCATACTATATAATGGCCTGTGAGGTGGACCACCATACTAAATGGAAAGCTGTGGGAGGACCAGAATACTATATGGAAAGCTGTGGGGGACCATTATACAATATAGGGTCCTATAGAGGGACCATCATAATATATAGGGGCCAACTGGTGGGACAATGATACTATATGAAAAGCTGTAGGAGATCATTAAACTATATAGGGGTCTGTTGGGGAACCATCATACTATATGGAAAGCTGTGGGAGGACCAGCATACTATATGAAAAGCTGTGGGGGACTATTATACTATATGAAAAGCTGTGAGGAACTATCATACTACATAGGGTTCTATGGGTGAGACAATTATACTATAAGAAAAGCTGTGGGGATCATTAAACTATATAGGATCCTGTTGGGGGGGCCATCATACTATATGAGGGACCCTCATACTGTATTGGGGCTGTGGGGGACCATCATACCATATAGAGGCCTGAGGGGGACTATATATGGAGGGCCGAGGTGATCATATTGTTATGGGGCACCATCATTCTATATGGGGGACCATCATACTCTGAGGGACTGTGGAGGGACCATGATAACATATGGAAGGCTGTGGGGGACTAATATACAGTACAGACCAAAAGTTTGGACACACCTCATTTAAAGATTTTCCTGTATTTTCATGACTATGAAAATTGTACATTCACACTGAAGGCATCAAAACTATGAATTAACACATGTGGAATTATATACTTAACAAAAAGTGTGAAACAACTGAAAATATGTCTTATATTCTAGGTTCTTCAAAGTAGCCACCTTTTGCTTTGATGACTGCTTTGCACACTCTTGGCATTCTCTTAAAGAGCTTCAAGAGGTAGTCACCGGACATGGTCTTCCAACAATCTTTGAAGAACCTAGAATATAAGACATAATTTCAGTTGTTACACACTTTTTTGTTAAGTATATAATTCCACATGTGTTAATTCATAGTTTTGATGCCTTCAGTGTGACTGTACAATTTTCAGTCATGACAATACAGAAAAATCTTTAAATGAGAAGGTGTGCCCAAACTTTTGGTCTATACTGTATTGGGTTTGTGGGGTGACGATCATACTGAATTGTGGGCGGACTATCATATACTATATAAGGGCCTATGGGGTAATCATATTGTGGTGTGGGGGGACCATCATACTGTAATGGGGTTGTGGTGAACCATCCAACTGTATTGGATCTGTGGAGAACCAACTATGTGAATGGCCGTGCTGGGACCATTTTACTGTGTGGGGGGGATCATCATACTATATATATATATATATATATATATATATATTATATACAGTACAGACCAAAAGTTTGGACACACCTTCTCATTCAAAGATTTTTCTGTATTTTCATGACTATGAAAATTGTAGAATCACACTGAAGGCATCAAAACTATGAATTAACACATGTGGAATTATACATTACACTTTACAAAAAAAGTGTGAAACAACTGAAAATATGTCTTATATTCTAGGTTCTTCAAAGTAGCCACCTTTTGCTTTGATTTCTGCTTTGCACGCAGAAAAGGTGAACGGATGGACTCTGCATGCCTAGTTCCCACCGTGAAGCATGGAGGAGGTGGTGTGATGATGTGGGGGTGCTTTGCTGGTGACACTGTTGGGGATTATTCAAAATTGAAGCGGTGAGCTGTCCAGCTCAAACCATCTCGATTGGGTTCAGGTCTGGTGACTGTGGAGGCCAGGTCATCTGGCATAGCACCCCAACACTCTCCTTCTTGGTCAAATAGCCCTTACACAGGCTGGAGGAGTGTTTGGGGTCATTGCCCTGTTGAAAAATGATGGTCCAACTAAGCGCAAACCGGATGGAATAGCATGCTGCTGCAAGATGCTGTGGTAGCCATGCTGGTTCACTATGCCTTCAATTTTGAATAAATCCCCAACAGTGTCACCAGCAAAGCACCCCACATCATCACACCACCTCCTCCATGCTTCACAGTGGGAACCAGGCATGTAGTGTCCATCCGTTCACCTTTTCTGCGTGCAAAGCAGTAATCAAAGCAAAAGGTGGCTACTTTGAAGAACCTAGAATATAAGACATATTTTCCGTTGTTTCACACTTTTTTGTAAAGAGTAATGTATAATTCCACATGTGTTAATTCATAGTTTTGATGCCTTCAGTGTGATTCTACAATTTTCACAGTCATGAAAATACAGAAAAATCGTTGAATGAGAAGGTGTGTCCAAACTTTTGGTCTGTACTGTATGTATGTTAGAAAAGCGTATATCTTCACAGAGATTGAAGTTTCAGAGACTGGGAGATATGTGGAAACTGGTTAAGAATACAAGGAGAGAACAACAGAAAGGACACCATTGTAGGCATTTACTAGAGGCCGCCTGTGCAAGCTGAAGATATGGATGAACTCTTTATGCATCAAATAGCCAAGTTCTCCAAATAATATGACAGTGGTCATGGGAGATTTCAACTATCCAGACATTTGTTGGGAATCTCTCTTAGGCAAAACTAACAGGTCAAGGAAATTCTTATCCTCTCTTGCTGACAACTTTATCTTCCAAATGGTAGGGGAGAAAACAAGGGGAACTGCTAACTTGGATCTAATCCTTATAAACAAGGAGGAAATGGTTAAGGAGGTAAGAGTGGCTGGGACACTAGGAGGTAGCGACCATACTATTTTAGAATTTTGGATAACTAGAGGAGGAAGACATGTGGAGACTCATACTTCAAGGTTAGATTTCAGAAAGGCAGATTTTAAGGGACTCAGAAAGAGAATCGGAGGGATCCAATGGCCAGATATTTATAAGAATCGAAATGTCCAGGAAGGATGGAAAAATATTTAGAATTGAGAGTCCTCAGTGGTTGATACCTTTTAATGGTTAACTGAAAAGATGGTAACAAATTGCAAGCTTTCGAGACTACTCAGGTCTCTTCATCAGGCAAAGACTAATACAATATCTGAAGAATCACATTTATTCACAACACAGCACAGAAACAATGCAATAGATAAGACAAGTGACGTGAAGCAGAACTGTCATTATGGGAGATAGAGATGAACATAAATATTGGAACAGTCCATAGATAAGGAGTGTGTAAGTTTTATTGCCCTCTGATTGGGGTCTGTTATTGTGTTGTTTTGCCCCCAGAAGTTTTGAAGAGCAAATTCCTTAATTGATGTAAAAAGACATAAATCCATGCGACACATTCATTCCAGCACTGTGTCAAAGGTTGTCATGAGTTTATATTCCCAGACCTTTCTGTCTCTCTAAAACTTAAAGTTAGCTTTTAATACAAGTAATTTCATGTCCATCATGCAATGACCGGGGATACAAAAGTGTTTGGCCACAGGTATATCCATTCTTTTTTCTCTTATTGTGTGGCGATGAGAATTCATCCTTGTTTTTCCCGGTCTCACATTAGATGTGATGCAGCTGAATGTTCCTGGGATCTTGCAGGCCTGATGTGAGTTGGGGATCTTTATCTTGTCCATGGTCATTATAAATGGACAGGTTTTACATTTTTTCTGGTTGCAAGGAAAGGTTCCTGCCGCTGATGGAGAGGACAGGGATCTTCTGACAATGATGCTTCTTAAATTTGGGGGCTGCCTAAAACACAGTAATGGGGGATCTGGAAATATGGATTGTAATCAGGCATCTTTTTGTAGTTAAGGTTGTAATTTCCGTGCAGTTCCCCTTAGCACCTCCAGATTTGGATTGTAGGTGACTACTAGAGGCACCCAGTTATTTTCATCTTTAGTTTTGTAATGTAGCAGGCGATTCCTTGATGATCTGGTGGCTCGTGTAATTTGGTTTTCAATTGTTCTTGGATGGTAGCCCTGATTCAAAAAGGTCCTTCTGAGGCGACCAAGGTGTTCATCTCTATCCATGGGGTTGGAGCATATACAATTGTATCTGATGGCTTGGCTGCAGACAATAGAGTTTTTTATGTGTTTTGGATGGAAACTGTTCCATTTAAGGTATGTTAAACGGTCGATTAGCTTCTAATACAGGGATGTCTGTATTTCATTGTTCTGTAGCTTAATGATGGTGTCCAAAAAGTTAATTTCAGTGCTGGAGTAGTTGAGTGTTAAGTTGATAGTGGGATGAAATTGATTAAACTGTTCGTGGAACGTCTTTAGCTGTTGCTCAGACTCCGTCCAGATGAATGAAATATCAATGTAGCGGTAGTAGGCCCAAGGCCTGATGGGACATGAGGACAAAAAGTCGCTTTCAAGTTTGGCCATGAAAAGATTTGCATACTGTGGAGCCATTTTACTTCCCATAGCTGTGCCAGCCTCCTGTAGATAGATCTTGTTGTCAAATTCAAAGTAACTGTGGATGAGGATGAATTTTGTGAGTATTACCACAGAATCAGCATCATTCCAGGTGTTTCCCATGAAGACTTTGCAAGCATTTAATCCATCCTGGTGTGGGATATTAGAGTACAAAGATTCCACATCCATGGTGGCCAGGATGGTTCCTTCTGGTAGAGGACCTATTGCTGCTAGTTTATTCAATAGGTCAGTTGTGTCCTGAATGTAGCTGGGTGTATCATTTACCAGGAGTTTAAGAATACCCTCTACCCATCCAGATGCCTAGTAAGGGTGCCCACACATGAAATAATCGGCCTCCCTGGATTTCCAGATTTGGGGATTTTGGGAAGCATGTAGAATGTCCCTGTTCTTGGACTTTCTGGTATCAGGTCATCAGCTCTTATGGATTTGTCAGGCAGACAAGATACCAACTTGCTTAGTTCCTTGTAATAGTCCTGTGTAGGATCCGACTCCAATTTTCTGTAGTAGCGTGTGTCCATAAGTTGTCTGTTTGCTTCCTTCATATAGTCTGATGTGTTCATCATGACTATTGCACCTCCCTTGTCAGCGGGTTTAATGATGATTTCTTTGTTGGTTTTCACAGACTGCATGGCCTTTCTCTCCTGGGCACTGATGTTGGGGTCAGTATTGGGGCCGCTTCTCTTTAACATATTTATTAATGACCTTGTAGGGGGCATACAGAGTAGTATTTCAATATTTGCAGATGACACTAAACTCTGCAGGGTAATAAATACATAGGAGGACAATTTTATATTACAGGAGGATTTAAGTAAACTAGAAGCTTGGGCTGATAAATGGCAAATTAGCTTTAATGGGGATAAATGTAAGGTCATGCACTTGGGTAGAACAAACAAGATGTATAATTATGTCCTTAATTGTAAAACACTGGGCAAAACTGTCACTGAAAAAGACCTGGGTGTATGTGTGGACGACAAACTCACATTTAGTGGCCAATGTCAGGCAGCTGCTGCCAAGGCAAATAAAATAATGGGATGCATTAAAAGAGGCATAGATGCTCATGAGGAGAACATAATTTTACCTCTATACAAGTCACTGGTGCGACCACACTTAGAATACTGTGTGCAGTTCTGGTCTCCGGTGTATAAGAAAGACATAGCTGAACTGGAGCGGGTGCAGAGAAGAGCGACCAAGGTTATTAGAGAACTGGGGGGTCTGCAATACCAAGACAGGTTATTACACTTGGGGTTATTTAGTTTGGAAAAACTAAGGCTTAGGGGTGATCTTATTACAATGTATAAATATATGAGGGGACAGTACAAAGACCTTTCTAATGATCTTTTTACTCTTAGACCTGTGACGGGGACAAGGGGGCATCCTCTACGTCTGGAGGAAAGAAGGTTTAGTCATAATCACAGACGCGGATTCTTTACTGTAAGAGCAGTGAGACTATGGAACTCCCAGCCTGCTTAATTTGCTTTAATTTGTGTTAATTTGTGCCCGGTACCGCTGATTGCTGCATACATGGCGCCTACTTAATACTTAATATTGGACAACTTTGTTCGGCTATCCATCTCTGCCATCTGTATGCCCACTTATATATTATATATAGCCATATATATGTACAGTGCCTACAAGTAGTATTCAACCCCCTGCAGATTTAGCTGGTTTGATAAGATGCAAATAAGTTAGAGCCTTCAAACTGCAAACGAGAGTAGGATTTATTAACAGAAGCATAAATCTTACAAAACAAAAAGTTATGTTGCTCAGTTGAATTTTAATAAATTTTAAACATAAAAGTGTGGGTCAATTATTATACAACCCCTATGTTTAATATTTCGTGGAATAACCCTTGTTTGCAATTACAGCTAATAATCATCTTTTATAAGACCTGATCAGGCCGGCACAGGTCTGTGGAGTTATCTTGGCCCACTCCTCCATGCAGATTCTTCAAGTTATCTAGGTTCTTTGGGTGTCTCATGTGGACTTTAATCTTGAGCTCCTTCCACAAGTTTTCAATTGGGTTAAGGTCAGGAGACTGACTAGCCACTCCAACACCTTGACTTTTTCCCTCTTGAACCAGGCCTTGGTTTTCTTGGCTGTGTGCTTTGGGTCGTTGTCTTGTTGGAAGATGAAATTACGACCCATCTTAAGATCCTTGATGGAGGAGCGGAGGTTCTTGGCCAAAATCTCCAGGTAGGCCGTGTTATCCATCCTCCCATGGATGCGGACCAGATGGCCAGGCCCCTTGGCTGAGAAACAGCCCCACAGCATGATGCTGCCACCACCATGCTTGACTGTAGGGATGGTATTCTTGGGGTCGTATGCAGTGCCATCCAGTCTCCAAACGTCACGTGTGTGGTTGGCACCAAAGATCTCGATCTTGGTCTCATCAGACCATAGAACCTTGAACCAGTCTGTCTCAGAGTCCTCCAAGTGATCATGAGCAAACTGTAGACGAGCCTTGACATGACGCTTTGAAAGTAAAGGTACCTTACGGGCTCGTCTGGAACGGAGACCATTGCGGTGGAGTACGTTACTTATGGTATTGACTGAAACCAATGTCCCCACTGCCATGAGATCTTCCCGGAGCTCCTTCCTTGTTGTCCTTGGGTTAGCCTTGACTCTTCGGACAAGCCTGGCCTCGGCACGGGAGGAAACTTTCAAAGGCTGTCCAGGCCGTGGAAGGCTAACAGTAGTTCCATAAGCCTTCCACTTACGGATGATGCTCCCAACAGTGGAGACAGGTAGGCCCAACTCCTTGGAAAGGGTTTTGTACCCCTTGCCAGCCTTGTGACCCTCCACGATCTTGTCTCTGATGGCCTTGGAATGCTCCTTTGTCTTTCCCATGTTGACCATGTATGAGTGCTGTTCACAAGTTTGGGGAGGGTCTTAAATAGTCAGAAAAGGCTGGCAAAAGAGATCATTAATCCACACATGTGAAGCTCATTATTCTTGGTGCCTGAACTACTTCTTAATACTTTAGGGGGACCAAACAGAATTCTTGTGGTTTGAGGGGTTGAATAATAAATGACACTCTGAATTAACTTTTAACGTTTAAAAAAAAAAAAAAAAATAAAACAAAAATTTTTGCTGCAGTGCATTTCCCACTTCCAGGCTGATCTACAGTACAAATGTCACAATGCCAAGTTAATTCCGCATGTGTCAACCAGCTAAATCTGCAGGGGTTGAATACTACTTGTAGGCACTGTATATATATATATAAGTTATCTAGCTGATTTCTGGTTACCTGGCGTTTATTCATTATCCATTATTATGCGATTGTGCTTTGTTATTCACTCCTGTAAGCATGTATACATCCTTTATGGCCATATATATATGTATATAATTCGTATCTAGTAAATTGTATGATATCTTTGGAAATTCTTACATTTTTGGGGTTTTACTAGATGCAATATACGATACTTATTGTTTCCCTGTGGTAATATATATTATATATCTATATTGTCATCTACTTATATTGCATATTGTTATACTGACTGTTATTGGGTCACTTACTGGTCAGTTGCATGACGTACCACTGACGTGTTCTGGTTGCATTCCATTGTTCTCTCCCATTCTGTTCTAATTTGTCCGTGATTTTTATACTTGTACTATTATAAATAAAATTTGCACTTTTTGTATATATTTTTGGACTCTATGGTCGTGTTTTTTGAGGTTTCTCAATTGTTTGTGTAAGAGCAGTGAGGCTATGGAACTCTCTGCCGTCTAATGTTGTAATGAGTGATTCCTTACTAAAATTTAAGAAGGGACTGGATGCCTTTCTTGAAAAGTATAATATTACAGGCTATATTCACTAGTTTCCTAGATACTGCGTTGATCCAGGGAGCTAGTCTGATTGCCGTATGTGAAGTCGGGAAGGAATTTTTTTCCCCAATGTGAAGCTTACTGTTTGCCACTTGAGTTTTTTTTTGCCTTCCTCTGGATCAACATGTTAGGGCAGGTTAGGATAGGATATGGGTTGAACTACATGGACTTAAAGTCTTCCTTCAACCTTAATAACTATGTTACTATGTTGGATGCTTGTCTCTTGTTAGTGTCTATGATGGAGGATTTTATGCTGGACACCTGGTGGATGCTGGACACCTCCACCTGGACGCAACCCTCATTTGGACAAATATATAGACTCATTCAGACATTTGATAAAATCCACCATCATAGACACCAAGACATCCCACTCCAAAACCTTGAGTCTTTATTAGTGGCTTTGCTAAATAGTTTAGTGTAGGGACTCTTAAGCGTGGGGACCTGTGGTTTAGGTTACGAGCTTACGTATTTTGGCCAAAATATCAACTAATACCTCACTATTTTTGTATTTTTTGCACTATATTTTTCGGGATGCAGCCAAGCCCAAACACGTTTGGTCTCGCATGAGGGGTGTTCACACTGGTACGCATTGAGAGTGTGCTGGCCAGCCCGCCTAGTCGAATAGTAGGGGCGTGACTAATAGGCTGTGAACCAGACACTATGCAGTATCCTTGTGTGAACTGCACCCTATGCGGGCCTCTATTGTGCAATTTTGTATACTGGGCAGTCACCCCCTCCTTGAATGGGTATGTGGAGAGTGGCTGTTGATCTGGTATTTTGCACCTGTGTTGCTAACATCTTGCTTTATTGGCTGGCTGCATCCTGTAGTGCATTTGTTCCAAGATCTGGGCAGGTAAGTGTTGCTGCCTTTTTATTTGCTGTATAAATTGAGATCGGATTTTGCTTTATGTATGAGTAAGGAGCGTAAGAACTCACGTTTTATTATTAATGACTTTTTTATATCGTCTGACGGGTGATGTTTATGTGACCTTTCTAGGTTTTCAATCTCTCCCAAAAGACCAGTGATCTCCCGAGCGCGTTCTCACTTTTTACGAGCGCCATGCTTAAATGAGGATTCTCCTAATCACACACTTGTGCGCCTCCTACACAATACAGGGGTCCGTTCCTTCCACAGCATTGAGCGCAAAGTGTGTGTCTTGGGACTCCTATAGTTCGGTTCTCACAATAGGGTCATCTAGAAGAGATGCATTCAGACGCCAATGGCACTGTTTTACTCTAAAGACCGGAATAGCGACTGCGACACTTACCAACATGTGATCTGAAAAGAAGATATTATCTATATTTGCTTTTTAAAGCAGGGATAAGTCCTGATGTCTCAGCAGAAAATAGTCAATTCTTGTGTAAACATCGTCGGCGTTTGAGTAAAAGGAATAATCCCCTTCTGCTGGGTGAAGTAATCGACAAGAGTCTAAAGGTACTGCCACACTAAACAATCCCGCTAGCGATCACGATAACGACGCATACTAATGCGATCGCTAGCGGGATTGTTTCTATATCGCTAAGTGCGGCCACATTTAGCGATATAGTTAACGACGCTATCGCCGTTAGCGATCTTCTTAACGACTTTAGCGGTACAAAAGTACCGCTAAATCGCTAAGAAAAGGTGCCACACTAGCGATATATACTTACCCAGCGGGAGCGCCGACGAGAAAATAGGGTCCGGAACGATTCCAGCGACGAGCGAGATCACAGCAGGAAGCTCGTCGCTGGCAGCTGCCGCACTGAACAACATCGCTAACGGGATCGCTAAATAGTGACGTTTTTTAGCAATCCCGTTAGCGATATTGTTCAGTGTGGCATACCCTTAATTGGTGGTCCTGCAAACATTTCTGTATGCGTCTTTGCCTAGGACGTGAAAAAGAATACACTCCATTGGAATTATCTATATATGGGTCAAGGGATGTGTTAAAGTCACCCCCTAGAATCTGAATACCCTCCGTGAATACTGCTAGTTGTTTTAGGTAAGTGTAGAGTGCTTTGTCCTGACCAACATTGGGTAGATATAGAGAGCAATAATGTAAGATCCTAGGCAAAAGAAAAACCATAAAGAACAAAGATCTCTAAAATGTAACTTTTAATTAACCAAAGTTAAAACATGTTAAAATTTGTAGACACGAATATTTAAAAAAATGAAATCAAAAAATATAAAAAGGGAATAATCATCAGGGAAAAATTATTAAGGTGTATCTTAATGGGCCCTAATGGGTCACTATTAGTGATGAGCGAACGTGCTCGCCAATACTCGTTACTCGCCCGATTATCATGGTACTCGGCGCGCACCGAGCATTTCGGGGACTACTAGGGGGGATCTTGGGTCTCCACCCAGCTTTTTTGGCAAACTTTACAGACCCAATCAAGATGCAGGGATTGTCTGCCAGGCAATGAGATGCTGCAGCCATCTTTGTTGTGGTCGAGCAGTGATTGGCTGGCCGCACAGCATCATCAGGGTATAAGAGACCGGACGCTGCCCTGCTCGGCACATTCAGCTCCGGATTTAGATAGTGTAGGGAGAGCTGCTGCCAAGATAGGGTCAGAATTGGGGATTTATTAGTCATTGTGGGGTCTACCATCGAAAACTACTCAAATCCAGATAAACCAATAGTCCTAAGGACTAATTCTGGAGTATATAGGTTCCAGTGTGAGGTAGGCAGGGTAGTGTACGTCACTCTATACCAGTGGTCCCCAACCTTTCTGACCTTGAGGGCCACATTCAGCTTAGAGAGTGTCGCGAGCGACATTCGGCACTGAGAGGGTTGCGAGCCACATCCAGCTCCCACCCCCTTTAAAGTAGTGTCAACCAAAGCCCCCATTACAGGTATAATCATAGCCAAAGCTTTTCCACATAAATCACTCCAAAGAAGTACACTGAGATCCTGGGGTTCCCACAATACCCCCATTCAGTTATCTCCCATCAAGGACTCCCAACACACTGTCGCATACAGCTTCAAGAACCTCCTTTAACAGGTAGTATCATCCTCCAGCATACCAAACCTAAATCATCTCTAAACCCCAAGACCAGAATATGTGCATCCAGATCTGCTCTCCTGTGCAGGTCTACTCACAAAATTCACCATTTTGAGATGTTCTCCTCATACCTGTTTGCTATACCTGGAGCTAATGCACCAAGCTGGCAGACAGTCGCGAGCCACAATTCATAGGACTGCGAGCCATGTGGCTCCTGAGCTACAGGTTGGGGACCCATGCTCTATACACATCAGTGCAAGGCCTACAGGCATTGTACGTGTGTATATAGATCATTGCATACATCAAGAGCGTCCATTCTCTTCCTGTGTCCTGGTACTGCTGCTGCTAACTGTAGGATTTATTGGCCGTATATACCTAGCCCCAGGTGTAATTGGCTTTGAAAAAATTTTTGGCCAGGGATAATAGAGCACAGTGTGAAAATCCAGCAATTTTAAAGGGGTCTCAAACATCCCTTTTGAATGCACAAAGAAATATTTAATTTTTATGTGGTACGGTTGAGTAGAGTTTTGTTTTTTGAGTGTCTTACACAATTTCTTGATGCTGAACCCTCCAAAAAATACATACAGGCCACATATTTTACAGTGTGGTATATCTGTGACACAGCTCATCCATCCGTCTGTTAAAAATTTTGGTCTTTTTAGCCCTAAATTCAATTTTTTTTTGCTGTCTGGCACTGTACTTATATACAGCACTATTTAGCCAAAATATAAAAAAATTACAAGCCACACATTTGTCGTAGTGGTATCTCCGTGCCAGCTGATATCTGTGCATGCTCAAAGTTTGGCCAGTTTACGGCGGTTTTCTTTTTTTGTCCTGGGTGTCACAGTACTTATATATACAGCACTATGTTGCATTATTTTAAAAAACAGGCCACATTTTACAGTGGGGTCTATCTCTGACACGCCTCATACATCCGTGTGCCAAAAATTGAGGCATTTTAAGCCTAAATTCCCCTTTTTGGGCAGTTTGTCACTCTCGCTATATCCAGCACTCTTTTGCATCCACAAAAAAAAAAAAAATTACAGTGGGGTATGTCGGTAAAAAGATTTCTGTTTCAAGTTGTTATGGCAGCTTCATGACTGTTAAATGCTCCAACTACTACCACCATCGTCATCTTCAGCCTAGAGACAGTCACTGCGCAGATAGAAAGTCTGAGTAGCAGAGGGTAAACGCTTAGGCGGTGTTGTACTCTGCTGTACTCTGTCTCTGTGTTACGAAGGCTAAATCTTCTTGATGAAATCATGCCTGGAAGAGCCATAGCAACATAACTTGAAGATCACCGGGACAGGACTCGAAACTACTGAAGCCTGGTGTTCCTGGGCAGGATTCTGACAAGCCCTCACCTACTAATACTGAACTGGTTGGACGATGACGTGTAAAAGGAGCCCATGCATTTTCTATTAACAGAAGCTAGAGATTTTGACATTTTGGATGCATTTCCAGAGATGTCAATTGGAGAGCGTGGTGGTCGGAGATGTGACTTCTACACAACCATACGAGCTGCCGCCTCTCCACCACCCAAAGTGCCGCACCCACCCCCTTCTGTCTCTTTCCCATTCTCCCACAGAATGAAAGTCGGCAGGGACAAGGTCCTCACCCCTCTCTAACTGTCTGTCATTGTATTTTTTTGGGGGGGTAAACAATATTTCTTACTATGTATATAACTCCTTGTCATGTACAGCAGCATGGAATTAATGGCACTATATAAATAACTAAATAAGAATACTATATGGGTGTTTCCACTAGAAAATCCATCAAACATGTTATTGAAGGAATTTTTTTTTCTGACAACTCTGTTCAGCTATGCACAAACTATGTCACCTTGGTAGCTATACCCCAGTGGGTGTTGGCACAGTGTCATGGTGACTACAGTCCCCAAATGTTATGTAGGTCCCTTGTTGTGAATGTGTTAGAAATGAATTCTGAGCAGAAGCTCCCTCTGGTGGTTACAAACAGTACTGAACTATTCAATTAAGATTGTGAAGATTGGCAATCAGGAGTTACAGACTGGTCTTATATAAGGGAGGTTCCCTCCCATCAGGGTTGCCGGTGATCAATTGTTCTTGTCTCAACCTTGGTTCCTGGTTCACTTGGAAGCTTGCTGAGTCTTGCCTGCATCTTCTGCTAACAGATAAGATATTTTCTGCTTTTGTTTTTGTGCTTGCTTTTTGCATTTTTTCCTGCACTTCTGTGGAGGTCAGCCAGGTCCCCTCCGGGGGCTTGTGCTCCTCTCAGTTTATCTGAGCCACTGTTATTTGTTCATTTGCCTTTTTTTTCAGTGGCTGCTGCTTAGTTTTGTTACACCAGAGAACTAATTTAGGTGGTAGAGGTCGTGTGATCTCAGGTGTTTTTGCAATTAGTAGAGTTGGTATTTTTTTAGGGTTTTTTGGATTGCAGTAAGTGTCCTTTCTATCCTTTTCTTTCTAGGAAGATTGGGCCCCAACGTTTGCTCATACTATTTTCTGTCTGTGTCTGTATTTCCTCTTGTCTAACCGCCATTACATGTTTGGGGGCTTCCTGTGTTCTTTGGGGATCTGCTCCGGGGCAGATAGTTTTCCTCTTTCTATCTTTAGGTGTAGTTAGCTTCTGAGGCTGTGACGAGGCGTCTAGGACCAACGTAGGTACGCTCCACGAGTCTCCGCGAGCTCAAGGAACACTGGATTTTGGCTGTTGCAGCTGAAAGAAGGACATCAGTAAACCAGGGGAGGTGTCCCGAGGAGATAATTTGCATATTCCCAGTGCCTTCTGGGATAAGTGAAGAGTCTCCGCGAGCTCAAGGAACACTGGATTTTGGCTGTTGCAGCTGAAAGAAGGACATCAGTAAACCAGGGGAGGAGTCCCGAGGAGATAATTTGCATATTCCCAGTGCCTTCTGGGATAAGTGAAGAGTCTCCGCGAGCTCAAGGAACACTGGATTTTGGCTGTTGCAGCTGAAAGAAGGACATCAGTAAACCAGGGGAGGAGTCCCGAGGAGATAATTTGCATATTCCCAGTGCCTTCTGGGATAAGTGAAGAGTCTCCGCGAGCTCAAGGAACACTGGATTTTGGCTGTTGCAGCTGAAAGGAGGACATCAGTAAAGAGTTTTGGCTTATATTTCACCGCTTGATTATCTCTTGAACAATAAGAACATGGAAGAGGCTAGGAGCCATGTGGTGAGCTGCATTTCTTGCTACATGTTCATAGACTTACCAGTGGAAAAGCCAAACTTCACATGCCAGAAATGCAAGCTTGTGTCCCTGTTGGAGGAAAAGTTGCAAAATCTGGAAGAGAGGTTATCTACATTGAAGACCATTAAGGAAGGTGAAGAGTTCTTAGACAGAGCAGAATTATCTCTTCATGGTACAGAAAGAGAAGAAATTCGAAGTGCAACTGAAGAAACAGAGGAATGGAAGCATGTGACCCAGAGAAGCAGGAGGATCAGGAGGCAGTCAGCACCAATTCTGCTCAGGAACCAATACCAGGCTCTTACACAGGAGAACGATGAAGAAATACATCAGGATAAGACTTTGCCCACAAACAACCTTGTACGCCCTCAGAGTCCTCCTGAATGGAGAAAGAAAACTGTTGTGAAGAAGAAACGGAGAGTTGCTGTCATGGGCGATTCCCTGTTGAGAGGAACAGAGGCCGCTATCTGCAGACCGGATATAACCTCAAGAGAAATGTGCTGTCTTCCAGGTGCAAAAATTAAAGATGTGTCTGACAGGATATCAGGACTCTTCAGACCTAAAGATGACTACCCATTCCTGCTAATACATGTGGGGACAAATGACACCGCTAGAAACGACCTGGAAACCATCTGCAGTGACTTTGAAAACTTAGGTAGGAAAGTGAAAGAACTGGGAGTGCAGGTGGTCTTCTCTTCCATCCTCCCAGTGGATGGCCATGGAACAAGGAGGTGGAATAAGATTCTGCAGGTGAACAACTGGCTACGTCGATGGTGCCGTCAGCAAGGATTTGGATTTCTGGATCACGGAGTGAATTACCTATACGATGGACTACTTGCTAGAGATGGGGTGCATCTTACGAAGACTGGAAAACATGTATTTGGAAGTCGCCTTGCTACACTCATCAGGAGAGCTTTAAACTAGAACAATGTGGGAAGGGAAGCAAAACGCCAGCAAAAGCCATACACCTGACAAATGCTATTGAGAACTCTGCTATTAGAAGTGAAGGGGAAGAACAAAGACAAAAAAATCTACATAATAAAAATATTGGAGGAAGAGAAACCAATCACAAACTAAAGTGTTTCTATACGAATGCACAAAGCATGGGCAACAAACAAGGAGAACTGGAGCTACTAACGCAGGAGAAGAAATATGATGTCATTGGAATCACTGAGACTTGGTGGGACGATACACATGATTGGAATACAAGGCTAGAAGGATACAACTTATTTGCAAGAAACAGACTTGATAAACGAGGAGGAGGTGTTGCATTGTATGTTAGAAAATCGTATATCTGCACAGAGATTGACGCTTCAGAGACTGGGAGTTCTGTGGAAACTGTTTGGGTAAGAATACAAGGACAGAACAATGGAAAGGACACCATTGTAGGCATTTACTACAGGCCGCCTGTGCAAGCTGAAGATATGGATGAACTCTTTATGCATCAAATGGCCAAGTTCTCCAAAAAATATGACATAGTGGTCATGGGAGATTTCAACTATCCAGACATTTGTTGGGAATCTCTCTCAGGCAAAACTAACAGGTCCAGGAAATTCTTATCCTCTCTTGCTGACAACTTTATCTTCCAAAAGGTAATGGAGAAAACAAGGGGATCTGCTACCTTGGATCTAATCCTCATAAACAGGGAGGAAATGGTGGAGGAGGTAAGAGTGGCTGGGACTCTAGGAGGTAGTGACCATGCTATTTTAGAATTTTGGATAACAAGAGGAGGAAGACCTGTGAAGACTCAGACGTCAAGGTTAGATTTCAGAAAGGCAGATTTTAAGGAACTCAGAAAGAGAATTGGAGGGATCCAATGGCTGGATATCCTTAAGGACAAAAATGTCCAGGAAGGATGGAAAATCTTGAAAAATGAGATTCTCAAAGCACAATCGTTAACAATTCCGAAAAGAGGGAAGAATGGGAAGCATTTAAGGAAACCAGGATGGATGAACATAGAACTTAAACTTAAAGGAATAGAAGAATCCAGGATATCTATAAACAGAAAGACAGTGAGGAAACACTTAGCTAACATAAATGAATTCAAGTCTCCAGGTCCAGATGAATTACACCCCAGGGTACTGAAGGAGATAGCAGAAGAAATTCTTGAACCACTGTCCATAATCTTTGAAAATTCTTGGAGAACAGGAGAAGTCCCAGAAGACTGGAGAAGAGCAAATGTTGTTCCTATCTTCAATACCAGGAAAGATCTTTGAACAAATTATTAAAGAACATGTATGCAAGTACCTGGATACGAATGAAGTGATTAAACAGAGTCAGCATGGGTTTGTAACTAATAAGTCATGTCAGACTAACTTAATTTCCTTCTATGACAGAATCACTGACTGGGTAGATCAGGGAAATGCTGTAGATATAGTATATCTTGACTTCAGCAAAGCATTTGACAAAGTATCTCACACAATCCTTATTGAAAAAATGACTAAGTATGGAATGGACAAGGCAACTGTTAGGTGGATTCATAACTGGCTTAGTGATCGGACCCAAAGAGTGGTTGTAAATGGCTGCACATCCAGTTGGAAGAATGTCTCAAGTGGGGTACCACAAGGCTCTGTTTTGGGCCCTGTATTGTTCAACATCTTTATCAATGATTTAGATGAAGGAATTGAGGGTAAACTGATCAAATTTGCTGATGACACAAAGCTAGGAGGGGTAGCTAATACTAGAGAAGAGAGAGAGAGGATTCAAAAAGATATAACTAAACTGGAGCAGTGGGCAGCAACTAACAGAATGGATTTTAACAGGGAAAAATGCAAAGTACTACATGTGGGCAATAAAAATGAAAAAAGCATATACAAAATGGGAGGAATAGGGCTAAGTAACAGCACATGTGAAAAAGACTTGGGTATACTAATTGATCACAGACTTAACATGAGTCAACAGTGTGATGCAGCAGCAAAAAAGGCAAATGCAATTCTAGGATGTATCAACAGAAGCATACAGTCTAGATCACGTGAGGTCATTATTGCCCTCTACTCCTCTTTGGTCAGACCTCATCTGGAATACTGTGTCCAGTTTTGGGCACCACATTTTAAAAAAGACATCAACAAACTGGAGCAAGTTCAGAGAAGAGCCACCAGAATGGTGACCGGTCTGCAAACCATGTCCTATGAGGAACGGTTGCAGGATTTGGGAATGTTTAGCTTGCAAAAAAGAAGACTGAGAGGAGACTTAATAGCTGTCTACAAATATCTCAAGGGCTGTCACATTGTAGAAGGATCATCTTTATTCTCATTTGCACAAGGAAAGACTAGAAGCAATGGGATGAAACTGAATGGGAGGAGACACAGATTAGATATTAGAAAAAACTTTTTGACAGTTAGGGTGATCAATGAGTGGAACAGGCTGCCACAAGAGGTGGTGAGTTCTCCTTCAATGGAAGTCTTCAAACAGAGGCTGGATAGACATCTGTCTGGGATGATTTAGAGAATCCTGCTTTGAGCAGGGGGTTGGACCAGAAGGCCCAGGAGGTCCCTTCCAACTCTACATTCTATGATTCTGATTGATTCCACGGCTGCCTTTAGTTGTGGTGGTTAGTCAGGGTACTGCAATCCAGTAGATTCCAACCTCTCTGGAGTATTGCCTTTTTTGCCTGCTCTCCTCAGCTACCAAATCAAAACAGTATCACCGGCCAAACTGAAAATTATATGGTACTCACAGAAGGGAAAAATAGTGTGAAAAAAAAAAAAAAAAGTTGTCAGAGTTGTCAGAGATTTATTTATTTTTTTTTTTCTTTCCCTCTTTTTCTCTGGGTGCTGAGGATTTTTTTTTCTCTCAATGGAGTTTGCACAGTTGTCTGGCCGTGTGGATCAGCTTGCCACTGAAGTTCGGAGTATTGCTACCTATCTTGCAGGGTTGCCGGTTGTGGAACCTAGGATCCCCATGCCAGATTTGTTTTTAGGGGATCGAGCTAAATTTCTGAATTTCAAAAATAACTGTAAGTTGTTTTTTGCCTTAAAACCTAAGTCCTCAGGGAACGCAGCACAGCAGGTTCAAATTGTCATCTCTCTCCTGCGCGGCGATCCTCAGGATTGGGCTTTTTCCCTGACACCTGGGGATCCTGTTTTGAGTAATGTTGATGCATTTTTTTCTGGCTCTGGGGTTATTGTACGATGAACCTAATGTCACTGATCAAGCTGAAAAAGCCTTGTTGGCATTAAATCAGGGGCTTGAGGACGCTGAGTTATACTGTCAGAGATTCCGAAGGTGGGCAGTCCTGACCAAATGGAATGATGATGCTTTGGCAGCCCTTTTTCGGAAGGGGCTGTCAGAGAATGTAAAAGATGTTATGGTGGGTTTCCCTGCTCCCTCTGGTCTCAATGATTCTATGTCATTGGCGATTCAAATTGACAGACGTTTGCGTGAGCGTAGAGGTATGCGTGGAATAGTGTTGCCTTGTGAACCAGCTTCTGAACCCATGCAGTGTGATAGCGTGGCTTCTGGGGCACAGCGTCATGAGTTTTGAAAACGCAATGGGTTATGTTTCTACTGTGGTGACGCCTCTCATGCTATTTCAGTCTGCCCTAGGTGGGGAAGACGTTTTGCACGCTCAGTTGTCTTGGGTAGTGTTCAGACTAAATTTCTGTTGACTGTTACCCTGATTTGCTCCCTGTCCACATTTTCTGCTCAGGCTTTTGTTGATTCGGGAGAAGCTATTAACCTGATGGATTATGATTTTGCTAAACGTTGTGGGTTTCCCTTGATACCCCTACGGAAGTCTATTCCCGTACTGGGGATTGATTCTACCCCTTTGGCTGAGAATAAACCCCAGTTCTCTACTCAGGTGATAATGAGGGTTGAACCTGATAATCAGGAGAGTTGCAAATTTTTGGTGCTGTATAATCTGCATGTCATTATTGTACTAGGTTTCCCTTGGTTACAGTCTCATAATCCTGTTTTGGATTGGAAATCTGTGTCTGTAACCAGTTGGGGCTGCCAATGTGTTAATGCCAACACTCCTGTTTTTTCTGCCTCTCCCCAGGCTCAGGATGTTCCTGACTTTTTGACTGATTTTTCTGATGTGTTTAGCGAAAGTAAATCTGCATCCTTGCCCCCCCATAGGAGCTATGACTGCGCTATTGAATTAGTGCCTGGTAGTAAATTCCCTAAAGGTCGACTTTTAACTTTTTTGTACCTGAACATGACGCTCTGCGGTCTTATATCAAGGAGTCATTGGAGAAGGGTCATATCAGACCATCCTCTTCACCCTTGGGTGCTGGTTTTTTCTTTGTGGCCAAAAAGGATGGTTCATTAAGGCCGTGTATTGATTATCGTCTCTTGAACAATATCACTGTGAAATATCAATATCCGTTACCCTTGATTTCTGACCTGTTTTCCAGGGTGAAAAGTGCTACTTGGTTTACCAAGCTTGACCTCAGGGGGGCGTATAACCTTATTCGCATTAAGCACGGGGATGAATGGAAGACGGCATTTAATACCCCAGAGGGGCATTTTGAGTACCTAGTGATGCCCTTTGGGCTCACTAATGCTCCTTCCGTCTTCCAGTCCTTCATGAATGACATTTTCAGGGATTTTGTGGATACATTTCTGATTGTTTATTTGGATGATATCTTGATTTTTTCCAATGACTGGGACTCTCATGTGAAACCTGTTCGGACTGTGTTCCAGATTTTGAGAGAGAATGCTCTGTATGTGAAGGGATCAAAGTGTCTTTTTGGCGTACAGAGGATCTCATTTCTGGGATTCATTTTGTCCCCATCTGTTATTGAAATGTACCCGGTCAAGGTTCAGGCCATCTGTGATTGGGTCCAGCCTACTTCATTAACCCCTTAATCCCATTGGAGGTAATATTCCGTCCATGTGACCTGGTACTTAATTCCCATGGACGGAATATTACGTCCAGGGCGATCAGCTGCGCTCCCGAGGGGAGCGCAGCTGATCGCCGCCGGGTGTCAGCTGATTATCACAGCTGACACCCGGCACTATGTGTCAGGAGCGGTCACGGACCGCTCCCGGCACATTAACCCCTGGCACACCGCGATCAAACATGATCGCGCTGTACCGGGGGCACAGGGGAGAATCGCGCAGGGAGGGGGGTCCCTGCGCGCTCCCCTGAGACCCTCAGAGCAGCGCGATGTGTCGCGCTGTTCCGAGGGTCCGTCCTCCCTCCAGGTCCCCGGATCCAAGATGGCGCCGGGTCCTGCAGGGAGGCGGCTTCCTCAGTGCCTGCTGAGAGCAGGCACTGAGAAGCCTGCAGCGATGCCAGAGCGATCGCTGGTGTGACAGAGTGCTGTGCACACTGTCACACCAGCGATCTGCTAAAATACTGTGATGTCCCACCCTGGGACAAAGTAAAAAAGTTAAAAAAATAAAAATAAAAAGTGGTAAAAAAAATCATAAAAAAAAACACATATTTGGTATCGCCGCATCCGTAACGACCCCCCCTATAAAACTGTCCCACTAGTTAACCCCTTTAGTGAACCCCTTAAATAAAAAAAAAAAACTAAGCAAAAAATCAATGCTTTATCATCATACCGCCGAAAAAAAGTCCGATATAAATAAACATGGTACCGCTGAAAACGTCATCTTGTCCCGCAAAAAACGAGCCGTCATACAGCATCATCAGCGAAAAAATAAAAAAGTTACAGCTCGCAGAATAAAGCGATGCAAAAATAATGATTTTTTATATAAAATAGTTTTTATTCTATAAAAGCACCAAAACATTAAAAAAATGATATAAATGAGGCATCGCCATGATAGTACTGACCGAAGAATAAAACTGCTTTATCAATTTTACCACACGCAGAACGGTATAAACGCCTCCCCCAAAAGAAATTCATGACTTGCTGATTTTTGTTCATTCTAACCTCCCAAAAATCAAAATAAAATGCAATCAAAAAATGTCACGTGGTCATAAATGGTACCAATAAAAACGTCACCTCGTTCCGCAAAAAATAAGACCTCACATGACTCTGTGGGCCAAAATATGCAAAAATGCAAAAATTATAGCTCTCAAGATGTGGTGATGCAAAAAACTACTTTTTGCAATAAAAATCGTCTTTTAGCGTGACAGCTGCCAATCACAAAAACCCGCTATAAATAGTAAATCAAACCCCCTTTATCACCCCCTTAGTTAGGGAAAAATAATAAAATTAAAAAAATGTATTTTTTCCATTTTCCCATTAGGGTTATGGTTAAGGTTAGGGTTGCGGCTAAAGTTAGGGTTAGGGATGGCGCTAAAGTTAGGATTAGGGTTAGGGTTGGGATTAGGGTTAGGGGTGTGTTAGGGTTAGGTTTGTGGTTAGGGTTGGGACTAGGGTTAGGGGTGTGTTGGGGTTAGGGTTGGAGTTAGAATTAGGTGGTTTCCACTGTTTAGGCACATCAGGGGCTCTCCAAATGTGACATGGCGTCTGATCTCAATTCCAGCCAATTCTGCGTTGAAAAGTCAAACGGTGCTCCTTCACTTCTGAGCTCTGCCATGCGCCCAAACAGTAGTTTACCCAGCATATGGGGTATCGGCGTACTCTGGACCACAAGAGTTCAATTGTCTATTCTTGTTACCCTTGGGAATAAATTGTTATTTCTTTGTCCTTGGGGCGACAAAAACATTTATGTAAAAAAAAAATTTTAAAAAGATTTTTTTGTTTTTACGGCTGTATGTTATAAATTTTCTGTGAAGCACTTGGGGCTTCATAGCGCTCACCACACTTCTAGATAAGTTCCTTGTGGGGTCTATTTTCCAAAATGGGGTCACTTGTGGGGGGTTTCCACTGTTTAGGCGCATCAGGGGCTCTCCAAATGCGACATGGCGCCCCCAGACCATTCCATCAAAGTCTGCAATCCAAAACATCACTACTTCCCTTCCGAGCCCAGACGTGCACCCATACAGTAGTTTTCTCCCACATATTGGGTATCAGCGTACTCAGGACAAATTGGACAACAAATTTTGGGGTCCAATTTCTCCTGTTAACCTTGTCAAAATAAAATATTGGGGGCGAAAAAAATCATTTTTGTAAAAAAAAAAAAAGGATTTTTTTTTTTACGGCTGTACGTTATAAACTTCTGTGAAGCAATTCGGGGTTCAAAGTGCTCACCACACATCTAGATAAGTTCCTTGTGGGGTCTATTTTCCAAAATGGGGTCACTTGTGGGGGGTTTCCACTGTTTAGGCGCATCAGGGGCTCTCCAAATGCGACATGACGCCCCAGACCATTCCATCAAAGTCTGCAATCCAAAACGTCACTACTTCCCTTCCGAGCCCCGACGTGTGCCCATACAGTAGTTTACTCCCACATATTGGGTATCAGCGTACTCAGGACAAATTGGACAACAACTTTTGGGGTCCAATTTCTCCTGTTAACCTTGTGAAAATAAAATATTGGGGGCGAAAAAATCATTTTTGTAAAAAAAAAAAAGGATTTTTTATTTTTACGGCTGTACGTTATAAACTTCTGTGAAGCAATTCGGGGTTCAAAGTGCTCACCACACATCTAGATAAGTTCCTTGAGGGGTCTATTTTCCAAAATGGGTCATTGTGGGGGGTTTCCACTGTTTAGGCGCATCAGGGCTCTCCAAAATGCGACATGGAGTCCGCCAACATTCATCAAGTTGCAATCCAAAACGTCCTACTTCCCTTCCGAGCCCCGAGCGCCATACAGTAGTTTACTCCCACATATTGGGTATCAGCGTACTCAGGACAAATTGGACAACAACTTTTGCGGTCCAATTTCTCCTGTTACCCTTGTGAAAATAAAATATTGGGGGCGAAAAAATCATTTTTGTAAAAAAAAAAAAAGATCTTTTATTTTACGGCTGTACGTTATAAACTTCTGTGCAGCACTTTGGGTTCAAAGTGCTCACCACACATCTAGATAAGTTCCTTGAGGGGTCTAGTTTCCAAAATAGTGTCATTTGTGGGGGGTTTCCACTGTTTAGGCAGATCAGGAGCTCTCCAAACACGACATGGCATCCAGCCAATTCTGCGTTGAAAAAGTCAAACGGCGCTCCTTCCCTTCCTCTGCCATGCACCCAAACAGTGGTTTACCCCCACATATGGGGTATCAGCATACTGAGGACAAATTGCACAATAACTTTTGGAGTCTTGTTACCCTTGGGAAAAAAAATTGGGGTGAAAAGATCAATTTTGTGGAAAAAAATATGATTTTTTAATTTTACGGCTCTACGTTATAAACTTGTGTGAAGCACTTGGGGGTTCAAATTGCTCACCAAAGATCTAGATAAGTTCCTTAGGGGGTCTAGTTTCCCAAATGGGGTCACTTGTGGGGGGTTTCCACTGTTTAGGCACATCAGGGACTCTCCAAATGCAACATGGCGTCCAATCTCAATTCCAGACAATTTTGGTTGGAAAAAGTCAAATGGTGCTCCTTCCATTCCGAGCTCTGCCATGCGCCCAAACAGTGGTTCCCCCCACATATGGGGTATCAGCGTACTCAGGACAAATTGGACAACAACTTTTGAGGTCCAATTTCTCCTGTTACCTATGGGAAAATAAAAAATTAGTGACTAAGAGATAATTTTTGTGGGAAAAAAATAGGATTTTTTATTTTCATGCCCGGGCATTATAAACTTGTGTGAAGCACTTGGGGGTTCAAAGTGCTCACCAAAGATCTAGATAAGTTCCTTAGGGGGTCTAGCTTCCAAAATGGGGTCACTTGTGGGGGGTTTCCACTGTTTAGGCTCATCTGGGGCACTACAAACGGAACATGACCCCCATCAATGTTTGCATTCCAAAACGTTACTGCTTCCTTTCCAAGCCCTGCCGTGCGCCCAAACAGTTCCCCCCCCACATATGGGGTATCAGCGTACTCAGGACAAATTGGACAACAACTTTTGGGGTCCAATTTCCTTGGGAAAAATCAAAAATTTGGGACTAAAAATCATTTTTGTGGAAAATTGTTTTGTTTTTTTCCACACCCAGGCATTATAAACTTTTGTGAAACACTTGGGGTTCAAAGTGCTCACAACAGATCTAGATAAGTTCCTTAGGGGGTCTAGTTTCCAAAATGGTGTCACTTGTGGGGGGTTTCCACTGTTTAGGCGCATCAGGGGCTCTCCAAACACGACATGGCGTCCAATCTCAACTCCAGCCAATTTTAGTTTGAAAAAGTCAAACGGCGCTTCTTCCCTTACGAGCTCTGCCGTGTGCCCAAACAGTGGTTTTCCCCCACATATAGGGTATTGGCGTACTCAGGAGAAATTGCACAACAACTTTATCTGCCCATTTTCTCCTTTTACCCTTGTGAAAATAAAAAAAAAGTTTGTAAAGATCATTTTTGTGGCTAAAAAGTTAAATATTAATTTTTTCCTTCCACGTTGCTTCAGCTCCTGTGAAGCACCTGAAGGGTTATTAAACTTCTTGAATGTGGTTTTGAGTACCTTGAGGGGTGCAGTTTTTAGAATAGTGTCACTTTTGGGTATTTTCTGCTATATAAACCCGTCAAAGTGACTTCAAATGTGAGGTGGTCCCTAAAAAAATGGCTTTGCAAATTTTGTTGTAAAAATGAGAAATCACTGGTCAACTTTTAACCCTTATAATTTCCTAAGAAAAAAAATTTTGGTTCCAAAATTGTGCTGATGTAAAGTAGACATGTGGGAAATGTTATTTCTTAACTATTTTGTGTGACATATTTCTCTGTTTTAAGGGAAAAAAAATTCAAAGTTTGAAAATTGCAAAATTTTCAAAATTTTCGCCATATTTGCGTTTTTTTCAAAAATAAACGCAAGGTATATCGAAGAAATTTTACCACTATCATGAAGTACAATATGTCACGAGAAAACAATCTCAGAATCGCGAAGATCCGTTGAAGCGTTCCAGAGTTATAACCTCATAAAGAGACAGTGGTCAGAATTGTAAAAATTGGCCCGGTCATTAAAGTGCAAACCACCCTTGGGGGTTAAGGGGTTAAAGGCTCTTCAGAGATTCTTGGGTTTTGCCAATTTTTATTGTAAATTTATGGGTAATTTCTCTGTTATTGTTAAACCATTGACTGATTTGACCAAAAAGGGTTCTGATGTGGTGAATTGGCCTCCTGAGGCAGTCTCTGCGTTTCAGGAACTTAAGCAGAGATTCACTTCTGCTCCTGTTCTACGGCAGCCTGATGTTTCTCTGCCATTTCAGGTGGAGGTTGATGCCTCTGAAATTGGGGCAGGTGCTGTTTTGTCCCAAAGAGATCCAGAGACCTCTAAAAGTAACCCTTGTGCCTTTTTCTCTCGAAAATATTTCTCCAACTGAACGTAATTATGACGTGGGTAATCGGGAGTTATTGGCCATGAAGTGGGCTTTTGAAGAGTGGAGACATTGGCTGGAGGGAGCCAAACATCAGGTGGTGGTCCTCACAGACCATAAGAATCTGGTTTATCTGGAATCAGCCAAGCGACTTAATCCTAGATAGGCCAGGTGGGCCTTGTTTTTCACACGTTTTAATTTTGTGGTTTCCTTTCTTCCTGGCACTAAGAATGTTAAGGCGGATGCCCTCTCGAGGAGTTTCCTTGCGGACTCTCCTGAGTTATCTGATCCTGCTGTTATTTTGAAAGGAGGTGTAGTTCTTTCCGCCATCTCGCCCAATTTGAGACTGGCTCTGGAAGAGTGTCAGGAGGATAAACCCGAGCGCTGCCCTATTGGGAAATTGTTTGTCCCAGACCGGTGGAAAAAGAGTGTGATGTCTGAGATTCATTGTTCCGCGTTGGCCGGTCATCCCGGAATTTTTGGTACCAGAGACTTGGTTAGTCGGTCCTTTTGGTGGCCTACTTTGTCTCGTGATGTCAGGGAATTTGTGCAGTCCTGCGGGACTTGCTCTCGCTCCAAGCCTTACTCTCGCTCTAGTGGTTTGTTGATGCCATTGCCTGTGCCCAAGAGACCATGGACCCATATCTCTATGGATTTCATTTCCGACTTCCCTGTTTCTCAGAGAATGACCGTTATCTGGGTGATTTGTGATAGGTTTTCCAAAATGATACATCTTGTGCCATTACCTAAGTTGCCTTCCTCCTCCGAATTGGTGCCTTTTGTAAGGTTCTGTGTACATGTTCCTGAAACTCAGTTTGTTCGTCAGCCATTTAACTTTCTGTCTTGCTGCAGCTATCTTGCCCTCAGTCAAAATGGAGTTTCCAGCTTGCATGTTCCCGCCCTGATTCTCTCCTTTTGCTTCTTAAGCAGCCACAGCTGAGCAATCAGTGCTTCAGAATCTAGCCTGCAGTGAACCTGTGACCTGACTCCTAAAGCCTTGGACTATGTACTCCAGCTATTCCTACTGAGGAACTCTGAAGCACTTGTGGACTCTGAACCCTGCTCTTTGAAAGACCCACGTTTGCATGGACTTACGGTAACAGAGAAGAAGATCCTGAACCTGTTGTGGAGAGTGATTGCTGAGCTTAGATTACTCTGGCCTGCTGTGTCTCCTGCTTCTGTGTCTGCAAACTGTGTGACTATTTTTGCCAACTTGTATGAAGTAATACAAGACTTTCTATATCAAACCTGTGTCTCATGTATTTTCATCGCACCCAAGCACAAGACGCTATATGAACTGTACTACATACATTACAAGATTCTGAAGCCAAACGTTAGTGTCTGCTGGGTTTGGAAAGGCTGTGTCTGCTGCAACTGTGGATATCGGATGTCCGGTTGTACTTTCTGTGATGACAGTGGTTGTGACTTCTCACAACCATTCCAGGTGAGCAATTCCCTTAAGTGTTTTTTTTTTCTGCAGTGTTACCACAGGTAAACACTATTGTTTTTTTTTTCTTTTCTCTTTTTTGTCTGCTGTAACTGTGGATATCAGATGTCCGGGTGAACTTTCTGTGATGATAGTGGTTGTGACTTCTCACAACCATTCCAGGTGAGCAGTTCCCTTAATTTTTTTTTCTCTCTGCAGTGTTACCACAGGTAAACACTATTGTTTTTTTTTTTTTTTTCTCCTCTCCTCTTCTTCCAGTACTCCTGTCTTAAAAGATCTGGAAAATGGAGGCCCGCATAAAGGAACTTTGCGGAGTGACTGATAATATCCTTGCAGATTTGCAGAATATAAAGACCCGTTTTTCAAGCCTACAGGACCTCACTAATCACAATTTGCAAGTGTTTGGACAGACTGCCCAGGATTTGCGAGCCAGGATTGAGGTTCTAGAGGAGCGAGTCCAGGCTCCTGCCGTAGCCCCGAGTTCTGGGATTCCCAAGTTGCCCCCTTTTCGTTTTGGCGGTGAACGTGAGAAATTCAGGGGATTTATTAATCAATGCAATCTTTTTTTTTCTGCACATGCTTCACAATTTCCCACTGAACGATCTAAGGTGCTTACTATAATTATGTTGCTTACCAACAAGGCTTTGATGTGGGCAAACCCTCTGATTGAGACTGAGGATGATTGTTTGAATCACCTTGATGCTTTTATTTCAGCCATGGGGCAGGTGTTTGATGACCCCAATCGAGGTGCAACAGCTGAAGCAGCCATGTTAGCTTTGCGCCAAGGTAAGCACTCGGTAGCTGAATATGCCTTGGATTTCAGGAGATGGGCCCTTGATACCACCTGGGACAGTTCCGCCAAAAAATCTATTTTTCGAAAGGGGTTGTCTCCACTGATTAAGGATGAACTTGCTCGTGCCGACCCTCCCACTGCGTTAGGTGACTTTATTAACTACTGCATCCGTATTGATACTCGTCTGACTGAACGCAGGCAAGAGAGATGGTTCGAAAGCAATCGCACTAACCTTTTCCTACCTTCCTCTCCAGCTAAGGAACCTTTGAGTAGGATTACACGGGAACCTGAACCTGAACCCATGCAGGTAGACTCTTTACAACGACGGGTTAGTGATGCACGCAAGGAACATCGTTTTAAGGAGAATCTATGTTTCTATTGTGGTAAGTCAGGGCACTTCATTATAAACTGCCCCAGCCGTTCTCGTAAGACTACTGCAGCACTCATTCATTGTGAGTGTTGCGAGAGGGGATCTGTCAGGTCCGAGCCTCAGGCTCCAGAGAGATCTGCAGCAACCGATCTTGATTTCTCGGACTTAAACTCCGTTACCTCTGAGGACGTTGACTGTGTAAACGCTGCCATTTTTCAAGTTTCCTCAGCGGTGTCCCAGCTGAGTTGTAAGAAAAACAATTCTCATTGCTTTCTTTCCATCAAACTCTGGGTTGACTCAGCTTGGGTGTCTAGCTCTGCTATGATCGACTCAGGGGCAAGTGGAAATTTTATGGATGTCTCCTTTGCTCTGAAACAGGGGATACGTTCAGTGAGGAAGGCTACTCCAGTACAGATGGAAACTGTGGATGGCTCCCTGCTGACCTCTGGACCAGTGGATCAGGAAACAGAGCCTTTGAGGGTTCTTATGGGTAAAGATCATCAAGAGAAACTGTCCTTTATGCTTATCTCTTCTCCCCACTTTCCCATTATTCTAGGGCTACCATGGCTGCAGGCTCAGAATCCTACCATTAACTGGGAGACCAAGGAATTACACTTTCCAGAGAAACAGATGAGTCCAAAAGTTTCAGCTTGCTCTGTTCCTAAAGGAACCATGTCAGTCCCTGAACTACCAGCTGTATACCAGGACTATGTGGATTTATGTGACAAGAAGAACGCTGACCAGCTTCCTCCTCACCGTCCATATGATTGTCCAATTGAATTATTGCCTGGAGCAGAGATACCTTTTGGTAAGATCTACCCCCTGGCGGGGCCCGAGCTAAAGGCTTTAAAGGATTACATAGATGAAAATCTAGCCAAGGGCTTCATACGCCCCTCTTCATCTCCTGCAGGTGCACCCATCTTCTTTGTAAAGAAGAAAGATGGATCTCTGAGACCATGCGTAGACTATAGGGAACTCAATAAGGTTACTATTAGAAACCGTTATCCATTGCCTTTAATCCCTGAGTTATTGGAGAGAGTGCGACATGCCAAAATTTTCTCTAAACTAGATCTTCGTGGGGCCTATAACTTAGTCCGTATTAGACCTGGGGATGAATGGAAGACTGCATTCAGGTCACGCTATGGACACTTTGAATATCTAGTTATGCCTTTTGGTCTGAGTACCGCCCCAGCCACTTTCCAACACTTGGTGAATGACATCTTCAGGGATCTCCTAGATACATTCGAGGTAATTTATTTGGATGATATTCTAATTTTTTCTAACTCCACAGAGGAACATCATGGACATGTGAGAATGGTCTTGGAACGTCTAAGACAAAATCATCTTTACATCAAACTTGAAAAGTGTGAATTCCATAGGACCGAAATTCAATTTCTGGGGTATGTACTGTCTACACAAGGAATTAGTATGGATGGAAGCAAAACCCAAGCCATCAAGGATTGGCCAAGTCCTAGAAATGTAAAGGAGGTACAGCGCTTCATCGGGTTTGCCAACTTCTATAGACGTTTCATTAGAAATTTCTCTGAGGTAGTGTCACCTATCACCCAACTTACCCGGAAAGAGTCTAGGTTCTCCTGGACTCCCCAAGCCCAGGAAGCATTTTCCCGTCTAAAAGATAAATTTACCACTGCACCTATCCTAGTACATCCCAACCCCGAGCTTGCCTTCATAATAGAGGTGGATGCTTCAGACTGTGCCGTTGGAGCTATACTCTCTCAGAGAACAGGTGAGAAGAATGTCTTGCATCCCTGTGCCTTCTTTTCCCAGCAGTTGTCTTCGGCTGAGAGGAACTACGATGTGGGCAATAGAGAGTTGTTGGCCATTATTGCCGCCTTCAAAGAATGGAGACACCTTCTTCAGGGAGCTGCACAGCAAATAGTCGTCCTGACAGACCATCGTAACCTTGAGTTTATCAGGTCGGCTAAGTGCCTGACTCCTCGCCAGGCTCGCTGGAATCTTTTCTTAAACCAATTTAATTTTATCATTTCTTATAGACCAGGATCGCGCAATGGAAAGGCTGATGCACTCTCTAGGATTTACTCAGCAGAGACACGTCCAATTACTCCTCCTAAGACTATTCTTCCTGACTCTAGATTCCTAGGAGTAATTCATAATCAAGACCTACTTAAGGACATCAAGGAAGCATACCATGCGGATTCCTTTTTGGCACAACCCCCAAGGGACGTAAGTCTGGTCTTTAAGAATGGTGTGTGGATTCAGGGACAACGCCTGTATATTCCTGAAACAGTCAGATTGAGAGTATTGCAACTCATTCACGATTCCAAGATAGCTGGGCATAGAGGAATTCTAAAGACACAGGAATTTCTTTCTCGTTTCTTTTGGTGGCCCACTTGCAGGAAGGATGTTTTAAACTATGTCACTTCATGTGAAGTCTGTGCAAGATGCAAAACACCTCGCTCCTCACCAACTGGTCTGTTACAGCCTCTTCCCACCCCGTCCCGCCCTGGGGATCCATTTCTATGGACTTCATTGTGGAGTTACCAACCTCTCAAGGGAAGAACACCATTCTAGTGGTGGTTGACCGTCTAACAAAGGCAGCTCATTTTATCCCTTGTGTCGGCTTACCCACTGCAAAACAGACATCAGATCTGATGATTAAAGATGTGTTTCGCTTACATGGAGTACCGGATGAGGTTATTTCGGATCGAGGGGTGCAATTCACTTCTAGGTTTTGGCAAAATTTCTGTGCAGCATTGGACATTAAAGTAAACCTTTCTTCTGCTTTTCATCCCCAGACTAATGGACAGACCGAACGAACCAATCAAACCCTGGAGCAGTATCTCCGCTGCTTTATCTGCCACCTACAGGATGATTGGGTGGATTTACTTCCATTAGCTGAGTTCTCGTATAACAACTCTCAGAGTGCCTCCACTAAGCAGTCTCCTTTTTACTCTAATCTAGGTTATCATCCTAACATTCTACCACGATTTCCCATAGAAACGCCTTTACCAGCAGTGGCTGAAAGAATCACTCTTTACAGAAGAATATGGATCTTCTAAAGGAGAATCTGGAATCGGCTCAGGAAAGGTAACAGTAGGAAAGCTGGTCAACCAGAAATCTTAAGTTAAGGATTCCATCGTCTAAGTTGGGACATAAGTACATTGGACCCTATAAAATCAGTAAAATTATAAGTGCCGTTGCTTGTCGTCTTCAACTGCCCAGAACTATGAGAATCCACCCTGTCTTTCATGTATCCCTACTAAAGGCTGCGACACCCAATACGTTTCCTGGACGTTCTTCTCCTTGCCCTGACCCAGTGCTAGTCAATGGTCAGGAAGAATTTGTGGTGGAAAGGATTTTAGATTCCAGGTTGCATAGAAATCAGTTACAATATCTGATTAAATGGCAGGGCTACCCAGTGGAGGACAACTCATGGGAACCAGTCAACAATGTAAATGCTCCTCGTTTGCTCCGCCAGTTTCATCAGAGGTACCCACACAAGCCTGGTCTGAGGTCATCCGGAGGTTGTCCCTAAGGGGGGAGTAATGTAAGGTTCTGTGTACATGTTCCTGAAACTCAGTTTGTTCGTCAGCCATTTTACTTTCTGTCTTGCTGCAGCTATCTTGCCCTCAGTCAAAATGGAGTTTCCAGCTTGCATGTTCCCGCCCTGATTCTCTCTTTTGCTTCTTAAGCAGCCACAGCTGAGCAATCAGTGCTTCAAATCTAGCCTGCAGTGAACCTGTGACCTGACTCCTAAAGCCTTGGACTATGTACTCCAGCTATTCCTACTGAGGAACTCTGAAGCACTTGTGGACTCTGAACCCTGCTCTTTGAAAGACCCACGTTTGCATGGACTTACGGTAACAGAGAAGAAGATCCTGAACCTGTTGTGGAGAGTGATTGCTGAGCTTAGATTACTCTGGCCTGCTGTGTCTCCTGCTTCTGTGTCTGCAAACTGTGTGACTATTTTTGCCAACTTGTATGAAGTAATACAAGACTTTCTATATCAAACCTGTGTCTCATGTATTTTCATCGCACCCAAGCACAAGACGCTATATGAACTGTACTACATACATTACACCTTTGTTCCTTCAGCACGTGGTTTGGTTACACGGCATTCCTGAGAACATTGTGTCTGACAGAGGAGTCCAGTTTGTTTGCAGATTTTGGAGGACTTTTTGTTCTAAACTTGGTGTTCAATTGTCTTTCTCCTCGGCTTTTCATCCTCAGACCAATGGACAAACTGAAAGAACAAACCAGACATTGGAGACTTATCTGAGATGCTTTGTGTCTGCTGATCAGGATGACTGGGTCTCTTTTTTGCCTTTGGCTGAGTTTGCTCTTAATAATAGGGCTAGCTCTGCCTCCACTTTTCTGTAATTTTGGGTTTTACCCTCGATTTTCTTCGGGACAGACGGAGGCTTCTGTCTGTCCAGGTGTTGACTCTGTAGTGGAGCGTATGCAGCAGATTTGGGACCAGGTAGTGGAGAGGTTGTCCCTCTCTCAGGAGAGGGCCCAGCGGTTTGCCAACCGGCATAGGACTGATGGTCCTCGGTTTGAAGTGGGGGACTTGGTCTGGTTGTCCTCAAGAAATATCCCTATGAGAGTTGCATCTCCTAAGTTTAACACATACATCACAATAAATATATTGCCTAGAATTCCTAGCACTTCCAAAACATCAGCAAATCCAAGAAAGAAAAATAGGAAGCTCAATCGCCATAAAAGTACAAAATTTTATTAAAGATATTTAAAATGCATATACGGATATAAGAATCCAGAAAAATGGGGACACAATATACAGAAAAAATGGCCAAAAGGCAGGTACAAACAATATGAAGATATTTCAATAGCACATATATCTGTGTTTTCACATTTAGAAGCTATGTAAGCTAATTGGCAGTAAAAGTGCCAGATGGGTTGAAGATGCTGCTGGACGTATATTCATGACTACATATATCATATGAAGACATCTCTCAGACAGATATATATATGTGCATTAAACAAAAGAGTCATCAATTTGGCCCCCCATTAATGATGCTAGCATTATAGATTCCAATGTGCAAATGCAGAGTCTGCAGCGAGTGCTATATAGTATGCAAAAATTGCATTCAAATGCACAGAGCGATGTAAAACATATACAGCAAATAAAGCTGCTAATGGGAGACCATACCTGTCAGTAGCCTGGGCACCCCTGACGCGCGTTTCGCGTTAGCTTGTTCACAAGGGTTAGCTTACATAGCTTCTAAATGTGAAAACACAGATATATGTGCTATTGAAATATCTTCATATTGTTTGTACCTGCCTTTTGGCCATTTTTTCTGTATATTGTGTCCCCATTTTTCTGGATTCTTATATCCGTATATGCATTTTAAATATCTTTAATAAAATTTTGTACTTTTATGGCGATTGAGCTTCCTATTTTTCTTTCTTGGATCTCCTAAGTTTAAGCCTAGGTTCATTGGACCTTATAAGATCATGGAGATTCTTAATCCTGTTTCCTTTCGTTTATTTCTTCCAGGGACGTTAAAGATTCATAACGCCTTCCACAAATCTTTGTTGAAAAGGTTTGTCGAGCCAGTGGTTCCTATGGCTGCGCCTCCTGAGCCTGTTTAGGTTGAGGGCAATCTGGAGTATGAAGTGGAGATATTGGATTCTCGTTTCGTTAGATGAAGACTCCAGTATTTGGTGAAGTGGAGAGGTTATGGTCAGGAGGACAATTCTTGGGTGTTTGCTTCGGACATTCATGCTAGGAGACTGATCCGTGCGTATAACAGAGCTCATCTTGACCGACCTGGTTGCCCAAATGAGGGTTCGGTGACCCCTCCTCAAGGGGGGGGGTACTGTTGTGAATGTCTTAGAAATGAATTCTGAGCAGAAGCTCCCTCTGGTGGTTAAAAACAGTACTGAACTATTCAATGAAGATTGTGAAGATTGGCAATCAGGAGTTACAGACTGGTCTTATATAAGGGAGGTTCCCTCCCATCAGGGTTGCCGGTGATCAATTGTTCTTGTCTCAACTTTGGTTTCTGGTTCACTTGGTAGCTTGCTGAGTCTTGCCTGCATCTTCTGCTAACAGATAAGATATTTTCTGCTTTTATTTTTGTGCTTGCTTTTTGCATTTTTTCCTGCACTTCTGTGGAAGTCAGCCAGGTCCCCTCCGGGGGCTTGTGCTCCTCTCAGTTTATCTGAGCCACTGTTATTTGTTCATTTGCCTTTTCCAGTTTTTTCAGTGGCTGCTGCTTAGTTTTGTTACACCAGAGAACTAATTTAGGTGGTAGAGGTCGTGTGATCTCATGTGTTTTTGCAATTAGTAGAGTTGGTATTTTTTTAGGTTTTTTTGGATTGCAGTAAGTGTCCTTCCTATCCTTTTCTTTCTAGGAAGATTGGGCCCCAACGTTTGCTCATACTATTTTCTGTCTGTGTCTGTATTTCCTCTTGTCTAACCGCCATTACATGTTTGGGGGCTTCCTATGTTCTTTGGGGATCTGCTCCGGGGCAGATAGTTTTCCTCTTTCTATCTTTAGGTGTAGTTAGCTTCTCAGGCTGTGACGAGGCGTCTAGGACCAACGTAGGTACGCTCCATGGCTGCCTTTAGTTGTGGTGGTTAGTCAGGGTACTGCAATCCAGTAGATTCCAACCTCTCTGGTGTATTGCCTTTTTTGCCTGCTCTCCTCAGCTACCAAATCATAACAGTCCCTAATCTCACCTCTACTTCAGCAGCATGATGAATTAATAGGAAAAACACGTGGTATTGGTGTAGCTGTTTTATTGATATCAATGAGGTGGTTAGCAGCACACGGAATGGAGAAATAGTAAAGATGACAATTGACAAGTAGTTTCACATTTGAGGTAAAACACATTTCAACAAGTTGCTTTAACTCTTACATTACATTGCAAAGCCTTGAAGAAAAAGATGAATATATTGTGAACCAAATAGGTATGAATAATTAATCACACAAATGATGTAACAATTATAAACATACACAAGTTATCAGTGGGTAATTTATTTTCTACCAAAAATTTTAAGTATGAGACTAGTGTCATCTTGTGGAATGATATGAGCCACAAAGTCCTTCAAATTGAAACTATTCTGGATGTACTGTACAGTTTTTTTAGAAAATTGGAAGAACATGCCTTTTATGCTGCTTGCATTAAAGAACTTATTTGCCAGAAACATTTCCTAGATCCATACATTCCAAGAAAATTCAAAAATGTTTGTGCATGCCCTCATGATCTCCCGCCTCGACTATTGCAACCTTATAGTCTCTAGCCTCCACTCTAGCACTCTTGCACCACTCAAATCTATCCAAAATTCTGCTACCAGAGTGATCCAACTGTCCCTCTGTTATTCCCCAGCCTCTCCTCTCTGCCATGCCATTCACTGCTTTCCCATTGCCCATAGGCTACAGTTCAAAACCCTAAATATGACATACAAAGTCTTCCACAACCTGTCTCCTCCATACATCTGTGACATGGTCTCCCACTGTCTGACTGGGTCATGACTTTTACGCAAACCCAGTGTGCAGTCAGCAAAATGTACTGTCCGTGCCCATAAGCACTTGTTCACGGGTCCGTGGTTAGGTACACTTTCCCTGTAACAGCATTGTTGATGGCCCGGGTAATGTTGTGGGACACGTGCTTGCTTGTGTAATGTCGTGACTGCATACCCAGAGAAATAATGGGTGGGGACCGAGTATCTTGTTACTGTCACTGCCATCAGGTTGCAGAAAGCGTTCATCTCCCACGAGCCTAAAATCAAACAGTGCGCAAGCAGACGAGAAATTTGTTAATTTAGTACTGTGGGCCGTTGGCTGCGTCTTTCCGCTTATGGTCCAATGCCTAGGTTATGGACAACTTAAGGCTGCGCTGGGACAAGGACGTGGACGTGCTTGATAATGGTGCTATTTGACTGTGGTCAATGGCAGGTGCAGGGCAGGAGGCATCTTCGCCTGCACCGTGGACAGGGGATTGTCTTGCATGCACAACAGTGGAAGAAGCAGTGGTATCATATCCGCAGACACTGCTCATGGAGCCTGGTGTTCAACCAACAAAGTCGGGTGCTTTGCTGCCATGTGCCTGATCATGCTGGTGGTGGTAAGGCTGGTAGTTTTACTACCCCTGCTGATGTGGCCAAGGCCGGTGTTGCAAATGTCCTTTTTGGGGTTATCGGCAGAATCTTTAAAACACAACAAGACTGATAGGGGGACATTCATTGTCTCCGTCTCCCACACCACCTCCTCATCTCGACACCTGTCTTTCGGTGTTCCCCAAGGCTCTGTTCTAGGACCACTACTCTTTTCCATCTACACCTTCGGCCTGGGACAGCTGATCTAATGGCACGGTTTGCAATATCATCACTACGCCGATGACATGCAGATCTACCTATCTGTACGTGACATCACCTCCTTACTAACCAAAATCACACGTTTTCCCGCTATATCATCCTTTTCTGCTCGCTTTCAAAAAGTGGACATGGACAAATCAGAATACATTATCTTTCAAGCATCTCATGCTGAATACACCCGATAGCTGTGTATGCCTCATTCGGTACCACTTTAGTAAGAGGTAAACTTTGCCCTAGAGAAAATTATTTTCGAGACATTCACTGCCTTTTTTGCACATTTTTTGCAGCTGTGATCTTCATCTTATTGGTTTGGATTTGGAAAATTTCTAAGTCGTAATCAATACAATCATCCTCCATATGTTGTAAAGAGGAAATAAGGTGTTTCCAAGGGTCGTGGTTATGTACGTATTGTGCCATTCCTTTAACACCCTTCTGACCCTAGACGTACTATCCCGTCCAGGTGACCTGGGCCTTATTGACCCTGGATGGGGTAGTACGTCATACGCGATCAGCTTCGCTCACGTGAGGAGCTCACTGCAAAAAATAAGACCTCACATGACTCTGTGGGCTAAAATATGCAAAAATTATAGCTCTCAAAATGTGATGCAAAAACTATTTTTTGCAATAAAAAGTGTCTTTTAGCGTGACAGCTGCCAATCATAAAAACCCGCTATAAATAGTAAATCAAACCCCCCTTTATCACCCCTTAGTTAGGGAAAAATAATAAAATAAAAAAAAGTATTTATTTTCATTTTCCCATTAGGGTTAGGGTTGGGGCTGGGATTAGGGTTACGGGTGTGTTAGGGTTAGGGTTGTGGTTAGGATTATGATTAGGGTTAGGGGTGTGTTGGGGTTAGGGTTGGAGTTAGAATTGTTTCCACTGTTTAGGCACATCAGGGGCTCTCCAAATGTGACATGGTGTCTGATCTCAATTCCAGCCAATTCTGCGTTGAAAAAGTCAAACTGTGCTCCTTCACTTCTTAGCTCTGCCATGCGCCCAAACAGTAGTTTACCCCCACATATGGGGTATCAGCGTACTCAGGACAAATTGCACAAATTTCTTCAGTTACCCATGGGAAAATAAAAAAATTGTGGGCAAAAATATCATTTTTTGTAAAAAAAAAAATTATTTTTTTGTTTTTACGGCTGTACGTTATAAACTTCTGTGAAGCACTTGGGGCTTCATAGAGCTCACCACACATCTAGATAAGTTCCTTGTGGGGTCTATTTTCCAAAATGGGGTCACTTGTCAAGGGTTTCCACTGTTTAGACACATCAGGGGCTCTCCAAATGCGACATTATGCCCACAGACCATTCCATCAAAGTCTGCAATCCAAAACGTCACTACTTCCCTTCCGAGCCCCGACGTGTGCCCATACAGTAGTTTTCTCCCACATATGGGGTATCGGCGTACTCAGGACAAATTGGACAACTTTTGTGGTCCAATTTCTCCTGTTACCCTTGGGAAAATAAAAAGTTGGGGACTAAAAGATCTTGTTTGTGGAAAAAATATTTTTTTATTTTCATGCTCGGGCGTTATAAACTATAGTGAAACACCTGGAGGTTCAAAGTTCTCACCACACATCTAGATAAGTTCCTTGAGGGGTCCAGTTTCCAAAATGGCATAATTTGTGGGGGTTTCCACTGTTTAGGCACATCAGGAGCTCTCCAAACACGACATGGCGTCCAGCCAATTCTGCGTTGAAAAAGTCAGTGGCGATCCTTCCCTTCCGAGCTCTGCCATGCACCCAAACAGTGGTTTACCCCCACATATGGGGTATCAGCGTACTCAGGACAAATTGCACAATAACTTTTGGGGTTTTGTTACCCTTGAGAAAATAAAAATTGGGGTGAAAAGATCATTTTTGTGGAAAAATATGATTTTTTAATTTTACGGCTCTATGTTATAAACTTGTGTGAAGCACTTGGGGATTCAAATTGCTCACCACAGATCTAGATAAGTTCCTTAGGGGGTCTAGTTTCCAAAATGGGGTCACTTGTGGGGGGTTTCCACTGTTTAGGCACATCAGGGGCTGTCCAAATGCAACATGGCATCCAATCTCAGTTCCAGACAATTTTGGTTGGAAAAAGTCAAATGGTGCTCCTTTGATTCCGAGCTCTGCCGTGCGCCCAAATAGTGGTTCCCTCCCACATATGGGTTATCAGCGTACTCAGGACAATTTGGACAACAACTTTTGTGTTCCAATTTCTCCTGTTACCCTTGGGAAAATAAAAAATTGGTGACTAAAAGATAATTTTTGTGGGAAAAAAATAGGATTTTTTATTTTCTTGCCCGTACATTATAAACTTGTGTGAAGCACTTGGGGGTTCAAAGTGCTCACCACAGATCTAGATAAGTTCCTTAGGGCAAGTGTTTGTCAACTCTAGTCCTCAGGACCCACCAACAGGTCATATTTTCAGGATTTCCTTAGTATTGCAAAGGTGATGGAATTAATGCTTGAGCAGGTGACAAAAATTATCACCTCTGCAATACTAAGGAAATCCTGAAAACATGACCTGTTGGTGGGTCCTGAGGACTGGAGTTGAGAAACACTGCCTTAGGGGGTCTAGTTTCCAAACTGGGGACACTTGTGGGGGGGTTTCCACTGTTTATGCACATCTGGGGCACTGCAAACGGAACATGACCCCCATCAACGTCTGCATTCCAAAACGTTATTACTTCCTTTCCAAGCCCTGCCGTGCGTCCAAACAGTCCCCCCCCACATATGGGGTATCATCGTACTCAGGACAAATTGCACAACAACTTTTGGGGTCCAATTTCCTTGGGAAAAATTTGGGGCTAAAAATAATTTTTGTGGAAATTTTTTTTTTTCACACCCAGGCATTATAAACTTTTGTGAAACACTTGGGGGTTCAAAGTGCTCACAACAGATCTAGATAAGTGCCATAGAGGGTCTAGTTTCCAAAATAGTGTCACTTGTGGGGGGTTTTCACTGTTTAGGCGCATCAGGGGCTCTCCAAAAGCGACATGGCGTCCAATCTCAATTCCAGCCAATTTTGGTTTGAAAAAGTCAAACTGCGCTCCTTCCCTGGCGAGCTCTGCCGTGTGCCCAAACAGTGGTTTTCGCCCACATATGGGGCATTGGCGTACTCAGGAGAAATTGCACAACAACTTTATCTGTCCATTTTCTCCTTTTACCCTTGTGAAAATAAAAAAAAGTTTGTAAAAGATAATTTTTGTGACTAAAGTTAAATGTTCATTTTTTCCTTCCACGTTGCTTCAGCTCCTGTGAAGCCCCTGAAGGGTTAATAAACTTCTTGAATGTGGTTTTGAGTACCTTGAGGGGTGCAGTTTTTAGAATGATGTCACTTTTATTTTCTGCCATATAGACCTCTCAAAGTGACTTCAAATGTGAGGTGGTCCCTAAAAATTTTTTCGCCATATTTGCGTTTTTTTCAAAAATAAACGCAAGTTATATCAAAGAAATTTTACCACTTACGTGAAGTACAATATGTCACGAGAAAACTATCTCAGAATCGCTAAGATTCATTGAAGTGTTCCAGAGTTATAACCTCATAAAGAGACAGTGGTCAGAATTGTGAAAATTGGCCCGGTCATTAACGTACAAACCACCCTTTGGGGATTAAGGGGTTAATGATCCCCTAAAAAAAAGGCAAAAAAATGCTTTATCATCATACCGCCGAACAAAAAGTGTAATAACACGCGATCAAAAAGACAGCTATAAATAAGCATGGCACCACTGAAAACGTCTTGTCCCGCAAAAAACGAGCCGCCATACAGCATCATCAGCGAAAAAAATAAAAAAGTTATAGCTCGCAGAATAAAGCGATGCAAGAATAATTATTTTTTATATATAATTGTTTTATTGTATAAAAGTGCCAAAACATAAAAAACAATATAAATGAGGTATCGCAGTAATCGTACTGACCCAAAGAATAAAACCGCATTATCAATTTTAGCACACGCGGAATGGTATAAACGCCCCCCCAAAAAAAATTCATGAATTTCTGGTTTTTGTTCATTCTGCCTCCCAAAAATCGTAATAAAAAGTGATCAAAAAATTTTATGTGCCCAAAAATGGTACCAATAAAAACGTCAACTCGTCCCGCAAAAAACAAGACCTCACATGACTCTGTCGGCCAAAATATGGAAAAATTATAGCTCTCAAAATGTGGTGATGCAAAAACTATTTTTTGAAATAAAAAGTGTTTTAGCGTGCGATAGCTGCCAAACATAAAAAAACGCTATAAATAGTAAATCAAACCCCCCTTTATCACCCCCTTAGTTAGGGAAAAATAAAAAAAATGTAAAAAAATGTATTTATTACCATTTTCCCATTAGGGTTAGGGTTGGGGCTAAAGTTAGGATTAGGGTTAGGGTTGGGATTAGGGTTAGTGGTGAGTTAGGCTTAAGTTGTGGTTAGGGTTATGGTTGGGAATAGGGTTAGGGGTGTGTTGGGGTTAGGGTTAGAGTTAGAACAGGGGGGTTTCTACTGTTTAGGCACATCAGGGGCTCTCCAAACGTGACATGGTGTCTGATCTCAATTCCAGCCAATTCTGCATTGAAAAAGTGAAACGTTGATCCTTCCTGTCATGATCCCTGTGTAGGTTGGACCTGCACGTCAGGTGTTAAAGTTTTGATCCCAGTACAGGCTCGTACCTGCACACCTGGGGCTTATTATTGTGGCCTCTCCTTGGTTCGGGGAGAGCTTCTTATAGCCCTAGGAAGCTCCAATCCTGACAGTTATACTTTTGCCCTTGGCAGAGCGTGTTGACCCCTGAGTGTGTTTGTGCTGTGTTCTGGTTTGCCTGATACTTTGGTTTTGACTCGGTCTGATCTCTGGATACTGCTTGTTGGATTCTGTTTCTGTACCTTCCCTGTCTGTTTGGTTTTGACCTCTGCCTGGCCTCGACAATCCGTTCTGTCTTATCCTTGGTACTGTACTGCTATCTCGTGCTTTGACCCTGGCTTGTTCTGATTTACCTCTCTGTCTTTGACCCGTAGTTACCTTTCTAGGAGTTATCCTTCAGCTTCTAGCTCTCCGGAGCTGAAGCCACGCCCCCAAACCGTCATGTGATTCATGTCCTGAAACTATCTCCCTCTTGCCCTGCTCACCTCGTGTTCCTAGGAGCCTGAAGCTTTCTTCTGTACCAGTCTTCCGGGAGATTGCACTGGTGAGTTCTCTTGCAATCCTTCCCGTGATATTATAACTGACCACTAAGTTTTTTTTTATTCACGGCTGAGTTTGGGGCACAGGTTATGCAGAGAGTTATGGATCCCATACAGTCTCTGTCCGAACAGATAAAAAATCTGAGTCAGATGTTTCAGGGTTTATCTCTGGAACAGCAAGCCCTTGCTCATTAACAGCGGCAGGTTTCTGAAACTGTGAGGGCTTTATCTGCTGGTCCACTGAGGGCTATGGCGAGTGATGTTGTGCTGGTGTCCTCAGAACGACCAGTTAAATTGCCTGACTTATTTTCTGGGAACAAAAAGGAGTTTAGGATTTTCATGGAGGGTTGCAAACTTTTCTATAGTTTGACACCACGGTCCTCTGGGAATGAAAGTCAGAGGGTAGGGGTCATCATGTCTTTATTAAGAGGGTCCCCACAAGCTTGGGCATTTTCCCTTCCTCCCACTGCCCCTGAGAGAGTGTCGGTGAATGCATTCTTTGAGGCCCTCGGGCACATATACGATGAGCCTGACCGAGTGCGATTGGCAGAGGATATGGTGATGAGCGTCTGTCACGGGAAGCACTCGGCCGAGTGGTTTTGTACTGAGTTCCCCCGCTGGGCCTCAGAGATTTCTTGGGCGACGCCGCCCTCCGAGGAGTCTTTCGCAGAGGCTTGTCCGAGCTGCTGCAGGATGCCTTGGCGTTACACCCCCCACCTAACTCTGTCGAGGACGCCATGACCCAGGCCGTCCGGATAGACCGCAGGTTGCGTGCCAGGGGGGTGATGCAGGTGGAGACTCCATTGTTCCCCAGTGGAAAAGAGACTGTCTCTGAGCCATGGATATAGGCGCTCTCACCCTGAAGGAAAAGGAGAGAAAACGCAGGTGGGAAAAGCAGTTGTGCTTCTACTGCAGTGAAGCTGGACATTGGAAAAAGGAGTGTCCCACCTGCCCGTCCTCGACCCGGTCGTCGGGAAACGACTAGGTCTGAGTAGTCAGCGAGGAGACTACTCAGACCCTCAGGTACACGTTTCCTCGTTCTCTAAGGTGTTGCTTCATGTGGAACTGTTAGTGGACGGTTGTTCTTTTTCCTCCACAGCCTTTGTGGACTGCGGGTCATCCATCAAACTGATTGACTCCCAATTGGTCACACGCTGCAAGATAGGGATAGCTAGGCTTAAGGCTCCGATCAAGGTGGTGGCCATTGACTCCTCCCCACTCACGAAAGGGAATTCTCTTTATGTCTGATTTGTTTTTGCTCAGAGTGGGCTCTGCTCACGAGGAAAAGTTCTTTTGTTCTGGACAATCTACCAGCAGGGTTGGTGTTGGGCATGTCCTGATTACAACGCCATAACCCAGTTATTAACTGGAAAACGGGGGAGATTGTTCAATGGGGGTTTAATGGTTCTAAGTTATATTATGAATCTGCGCTGCAGGTTGAACCTGTTAAATCTGTGTCTGTGTCATCTGTCAAGCTGGAAGGCATTCCGGAGTACCTGAAAGACTTCGAAGATGTGTTCTCAGAAAGCGAGGCCAAGACGTTACCACCACAGAGACCCTTTGACTGCGCCATCGCCTAAAGCCCGTCTGTTTAATTTGTCTGGCCCTGAGCGCTTAGCTACGAAGGATTATACTGCTGAAAGTCTTCGCAAGGGACACATACGTCCCTCAGTCTCACCTGTGGCGGCGGGGTTTTTTTAGTGATGAAAAAAGATGGCGGTCTACGTGAACTTAATAAGATAACTGTACGGAATACGTATCCCCTTCCGTTGATTCCTGATTTATGTAACCAACTATCAGGGGCAAAATGGTTCTCTAAACTAGATCTTCGGGGAGCATATAATTTGATAAGGGTCTGGGAGGGGGATGAATGGAAAATGGCGTTCCTCACGTCCAAGGGACTTTTTGAAAATTTAGTCATGCCGTTTGGTCTTACCAGTGCCCCCGCCATATTTCAGAATTTCATCAAAGTAGTGTTTTCTGATCTCATTGGCCGTTTTGTTATTTACTTAGATGATATTCTGATATATTCCCCTGAAAGTCATTCTCATCTGAGTCATGTACGAACCGCTCTCCAAAGACTTGGGGAAAATCATGTTTGCTAAATTGGAGAAGTGTGTGTTTTTTGTTCAAGAGTTATCCTTTTAGGGATTGACTGTGTCCTGTGAGGGTTTTCGTATGCACCCAAGAAGGTGCAGGCCATTGCGGATTAGGTGCTACCCCGAGATCTCAAGGGGCTCCAGCGCTTCTTGGGGTTCGCCAATTACTGCCGCAAATTTATTTGGGTGTTTTCGCAGGTGGTCAAACCACTCACAGATTTAACACGCAAAGGTGCGGATGTGAAAAATTGGTCCTCGCTCGCAAAAGAGGCCTTTGCTGCTCTGAAAAAATGCTTTATGACTGCTCCGGTGTTGGTTAAGCCAGATCCGTCCAAACCTTTTATTGTGGAAGTGGACGCCTCTGAGGTGGGGGTGGGAGCTGTGTTGTCCCAAGGGCCTGCCACTCTGACCAACCTCAGGCCATGTGCTTTTTTTCCAGGAAGTTCTCTGCTGCTGAGAGGAATTACGATGTAGGCAATAGAGAGCTTCTTGCGGTCAAATTGGCGTTTGAAGAATGGAGGCACTGTTTTGGAGGGGGCCAGTCACCCGGTTACTGTGATTACCGACCACAAAAATTTATCATATATTGAGTCTGCTAAAAGACTAACGCCCAGACAGGCCCGTTGGTCGTTTTTTTTTTTTCCCGTTTTCAGTTTACGATTACGTTTCGTCCGGGGTCAAAGAATATCAAGGCGGATGCCTTATCTCGTAGTTTTCATCCGGTGTCTCCCCTTGAGCCACCGTCCTTCATTATTCGCCCTAGGGTTGTGTTGGTAGGGGTCTCTTCTGAGTTGGAACAGGAGATTGAGGGGGCCCAGTCTCTGGCCCCTGCTGCCAAGCCAGGGGGTAAGTGGTTTGTCCCAGAGCAGCTTCGGCTGAAACTCCTGCAGGAATTCCATGAACCCAAGCTTAGTGCCCACCCTGGTATATCAGCCACGCGTCTAGCAGTGGCTAGGATCTTTTGGTGGCCTACTCTTAGTTCTGACATAAAAAAATTCATTTCGGGGTGTGGGGTCTGCGCTCGTTCTAAAAACTTCACATAGCCGGCCGGCTGGGGAACTGATGCCTTTGGCATTTCCCGAAAGGCCATGGACTCACTTGTCCATGGATTTTATTACCAATCTTCCTCCGTCCAAGGGCAATATGGTGGTATGGGTAGTGGTGGACAGGTTTTCGAAGCAGGCTCATTTTGTACCCTTGTCCGCACTACCCTCAGCTGAGACTTTGTCCAGATTGTTTGTGCAGTATGTAATCCGGTTGCATGGGGTACCCCTGAATGTGGTGTCTGATCATGGAGTGCAGTTTGTGGCAAAGTTTTGGCATGCTTTCTGCAAGAAATTGGGAATGTCTCTGTCCTTTTTGTCGGTATACCATCTTGAGAGCAATGGTCAGACGGAATGCACTAATCATTTTCTGGAACAGATCCTCAGATATCTGACTTCTGCAAGACAGAATGACTGGTGTGATGTACTGCTGTTGTTGGAATTCGCCTTCAATAGTCGGTGAGCCAATCTACTGGTATGCCTCCTTTCTTGATCAATTATGGTTTTAGTCCTCATTTCGGCGAGTTTTCTCGTTTGGATTCTGGGTGTCCCGGGGCGCAGGGGTCTGTTCAGCGATTAAAGAATACGTGGGCAGAGGTCCAGCGGAACATATCCAGGTCTCAAGGCAGGTACAAGTTTTTCGCTGACAGGAAAAGAACCCCAGGTCCTATGTTTCGGGTTGGAGAGAAAGTTTGGCTCTCCACGTGAAACATCAAGTTGAAGGTTCCATCAGCCAAGTTGGGTCCCAAGTTCATTGGCCCATACAAGATTGTGGAAAAGATCAATCCAGTGGCTTACAGGTTGTGCCTTCCAGCCTCATTTAAAATCCCTAACGTCTTCCATAAATCCCTGCTGAAACCGTTTGAGGCAGTCTGGGGAGATTCTGAGTCCGCTGCTCCTGTTTTGGTTGAGGGACACATGGAATATGAGATTGATCATACCATAGATTCCAGGTTGGTGCAGCGGGCGGTACAGTACCTGGTTCATTGAAAGGGGTATGGGCCGAAGGACAGGTCCTGGGTGCAGGCCCGTTTGATGCATGCGAATCGCCTGGTTCGGGCTTTCCAGGCCTGGTACCGGGGCAAGCCTGGGGGTCCAGAGGCCCCCCCCCGTTGAGAGAGGGGTACTGTCATGATCCCAGTGCAGGTTGGACCTGCACGCCAGGGGTTAATGCTTTGATCCCAGTACTGGCTTGTACGTTATGATTTGGTAACTGAGGAGGACAGGAACAAAACAGCAAGGCAGCCGAACACCTGAGAGGTTGGAAACTAATGGGTTGCAGATCCCTAAACTAACCGCACAACTAGAAGCAGCTGTGGAGCGTACCAACGGTGGTCCTAGATGCCTCGGCACAGCCGGAGAGCTAGCTACACCTAAAGATAGAAACAGGAAAGCTAACTGCCCCGGAGTAGAGCTCCAAAGGAATAAGCAGCCCCCAAACATATAATGGCGGTTAGACAAGACGAAACACAAACACAGGCAGAAAATAGAGTGAACAAACGCTGGGGCCAAACACTGCTTAAATAGAACAGGACAGGACAGATTACTATCTGCAACCCAGCAAAACCCTATCAAAACTTCCAACACCTCTGTTTTCAAAAATGCTGAGATCACACGATCTCGCCACCCACTAAATCAGATCTCAGTGTGAACAAGGTTAACCCGCAGCCACTCAAAAAGCAGGGAAAGAGCAATTGAACTAATAAAAGTGGCTACTGAAAAACAGAGAGTAGCACAGGCCCCAGGAGGGGACCCGGCTAACCTCCACAAAGGTGCAGACAAAAATGGAAATAGCAAACACAATAGAAACAAGCAGAAAATATCTTATCTGAAGGTAGCAGACGAAGGCAAGACACCAGCAGACTTCCAAATGAACCAGGAAACAACATTTGATCACCGGCGAGGATCATGGGTAGGCAGCTCCCTTATATCAGCCCAGTCAGTGACTCCTGATTGCCAGTCGTCGCTGGCAGGTAAGGAGGCCCTGTCATTCGATACAGCCTCAGTACCATCAGCAACAACCAGAGGGAGTCTCAGCTCAGAAGTTGTCTCCAACACATTCACAACAGTTCCCCCCCCTTGAGGAGGGGTCACCGAACCCTCACCTGCGCCACCAGGCCGATCAGGATGAGCTCAGTGATAGGCACGAACCAGTCTCTCCGCATGAATGTCAGAAGCAAACTCCCAATAATTGTGCTCCTGACCGTAACCTCTCCACTTCACCAAATACTGGAGTCTTCATCTAACGAAACGAGAATCCAATATCTCCACTTCATACTCCAGATTGCCCTCAACCAAAACAGGCTCAGGAGGCGCAGCCATAGGAACCACTGGCTCGACAAACCTTTTCAACAAAGATTTGTGGAAGGCGTTATGAATCTTTAACGTCCCTGGAAGAGCCAAGCGAAAAGAAACTGGATTAAGGACTTTCAAAATCCTATAGGGTCCAATGAACCTTGGCTTAAACTTTAGAGACACAACCTTCATAGGGATATTCTTTGAGGATAACCAAACCAAGTCACCCACTTTAAACCGAGGATCATCAGTCCAGCAAAGATTGAGGCAGATAACTCATTGCCAGAGAAAGTAAAAATAATCCCAAAATATTCTTTAACTACATAAATAGCAAGAAACTAAAAAATGATAGTGTTGGTCCCCTTAAAAATAGTCTGGGTGAAATGGTGGATGAAGATGAGGAAAAAGCCAATATGCTAAATGACTTTTTTTCAACTGTATTTACACAAGAAAATCCCATGACAGATAACATGATCAGTGATAAAAAAAATTTCTCCATTAAATGTCACCTGCTTAACCCAGCAGGAAGTACGGCGGCGTCTAAAAATCACTAAAGTTGACAAATTCCCGGGCCCGGATGGGATACACCCCCGAGTACTGCAGGAATTAAGTACAGTTATAGATAGACCATTATTTTTAATCTTTAAAGATTCCATAATAACGGGGTCTGTATCACAGGACTGGCGTATAGCAAATGTTGTGCCAATATTCAAAAAGGGGGCAAAAACTGAACCTGGAAATTATAGGCCAGTGAGCTTAACATCTACTGTGGGTAAAATCCTGGAGGGTTTTTTAAGGGATACTATATTGGAGTATCTGAGGCTGAATAACCTCATGACACAGTATCAGCATGGGTTTACGAGGGACCTTTCTCGTCAGACTAATCTGATAAGCTTTTATGAAGGGGTAAGTTCAGGACTGGACCAAGGGAATGCAGTGGACGTGGTGTTCATGGACTTCTCAAAAGCTTTTGATACAGTGCCACACAAAAGGTTGATACATAAAATGAGAACAATGGGGATAGGGGAAAATATGTGTAAGGGGGTTAAGAACTGGCTCATGGATAGAAAACAAAGGGTGGTTATTAATGGAGCACACTCGGACTGGGTCACGGTTAGCAGTGGGGTACCACAGGGGTCAGTATTGGGGCCGCTTCTCTTTAACATATTTATTAATGACCTTGTAGGGGGCATAGAGTAGTATTTCAATATTTACAGATGACACTAAACTCAGCAGGGTGATAAATACAGAGGAGGACAATTTTATATTACAGGAGGATTTATGTAAACTAGAAGCTTGGGCTGATAAATGGCAAATGAGCTTTAATGGGGATAAATGTAAGGTCATGCACTTGGGTAGAACAAACAAGATGTATAATTATGTGCTTAATTGTAAAACACTGGGCAAAACTGTCACTGAAAAAGACCTGGGTGTATGTGTGGACGACAAACTCACATTTAGTGGCCAATGTCAGGCAGCTGCTGCCAAGGCAAATAAAACAATGGGATGCATTAAAAGAGGCATAGATGCTCATGAGGAGAACATAATTTTACCTCTATACAAGTCACTGGTGCGACCACACTTAGAATATTGTGTGCAGTTCTGGTCTCCGGTGTATAAGAAAGACATAGCTGAACTGGACGGGTGCAGAGAAGAGCGACCAAGGTTATTAGAGAACTGGGGGGTGTGCAATACCAAGACAGGTTATTACACTTGGGGTTATTTAGTTTGAAAAACGAAGGCTTAGGGGTGATCTTATTACAATGTATAAATATATGAGGGGACAGTACAAAGACCTTTCTAATGATCTTTTTACTCTTAGACCTGTGACGAGGACAAAAGGGCATCCTCTACGTCTGGAGGAAACAAGGTTTAGCCATAATCACAGACGCAGATTCTTTACTGTAAGAGCAGTGAGACTATGGAACTCTCTGCCGTCTAATGTTGTAATGAGTGATTCCTTACTAAAATTTAAGAAGGAACTGGATGCCTTTCTTGAAAAGTATATTATTACAGGCTATATTCACTAGTTTCCTAGATACTGCGTTGATCCAGGGAGCTAGTCTGATTGCCGTATGTGGAGTCGGGAAGGAATTTTTTTTCCCCAATGTGAAGCTTACTGTTTGCCACTAGGGTTTTTTTTGCCTTCCTCTGGATCAACATGTTAGGGCAGGTTAGGATAGGATATGGGTTGAACTAGATGGACTTAAAGTCTTCCTTCAACCTTAATAACTATGTTACTATGCCGGTTGGCAAACTGTTGGGCCTTCTCCTGAGAGAGAGACAACTTATCCACTACTTGATCCCAAATCTGCTGAATTCTCTCTACCACAGAGTCAACACCCAGACAGACAGAAGCCTCCACCTGCCCCGAAGAAAATCGAGGATGAAACCTGGAATTGCAGAAGAAAGGGGACATCAGAGTGGCAGAACTGGCCCTATTATTAAGAGCGAATTCAGCCAGGGGCAAAAAAGAGACCCAGTCATCCTCATTCGCAGACATAAAACATCTCAAATAAGTCTCCAAGGTCTGGTTTGTTCTTTCAGTCTGCCCATTGGTCTGAGGATGAAACGCAGAGGAGAAAGACAGCTGAACTCCCAGGTTAGAACAGAATGTACTCCAAAATCTGGAAACAAACTGGACTCCCCTGTCAGACACAATGTTCTCCGGAATGCCGTGCAAACGAACCACATGCTGAAAAAACAAGGGTACCAACTCGGAAGAGGATGGCAACTTAGGCAGTGGCACAAGATGGATCATCTTGGAGAATCTATCACAGATCACCCAAATGACAGTCATTCTCTGAGAGACAGGGAGGTCGGAGATAAAATCCATAGAGATATGGGTCCATGGCCTCCTGGGCACCGGGCAGTGGCATCAATAATCCACAAGAGCGAGAACAGGGCTTGGAACGAGAACAAGTCCCACACGACTGCACAAAATTCCTGATATCGCGAGATAAAGTGGGCCACCAAAAAGACCGACTCACCAAATCTCTAGTACCAAAAATACCAGGATGACCAGCCAACGCAGAGCAATGAACTTCAGACATAACTTTTTCTCTCCATTGGTCTGGGACATACAATTTCCCCGCAGGGCAACGCTCAGGTTTATCCCCCTGAAATTGCTCCAGGACCAGTCTCAAATCGGTTGAGATAGCAGAAAGAACGACACCCTCCTTCAGAATGGCAGTAGGCTCAGCCACATCAATAGAATCCGCAAGGAAACTCCTAGAGAGGGCATCCGCCTTAACATTCTTAGTACCCGGGAGAAGGAGACCACAAAGTTAAAATGTGTGAAAAACAAGGCCCACCAGGCCTGTCTGGGATTCAATCGTTTGGCTGATTCGAGATAGATCAAGTTTTTGTGATCAGTGAGGACCACAACTTGATGTTTGGCTTCCTCCAACCAATGTCTCGACTCATTGAACGTCCACTTCATAGCCAATAATTCCCGATTCCCCACATCATAATTACGTTCAGCTGGGGAAAACTTTCAGGAGAAGAAGGCACAAGGGTTAATCTTAGAGGTCTCCGGATCTCTTTGGGACAAAACGGCTCCTGCACCAATCTCAGACGCATCTATCTCCACCTGTCATGGTAGAGAAACATCAGGTTGCCGTAGAACAGGAGCAGAAGTGAATCTGCGCTTAAGCTCCTGAAATGCAGAAACTGCCTCAGGAGACCAATTTACAACATCAGAACCCTTTTTGGTTAAATCAGTCAGTGGTTTCACAATACCAGAGAAATTACTTATTAATTTACGGTAGAAATTAGCAAAACCCAAAAATCTCTGAAGAACCTTCAATGAAGTGGGCTGAACCCAATCACAAATGGCCTGAACCTTGACCGGGTCCATTTCAATAGCAGACAGGGACAAAATGAATCCCAAAAATGAAACTTTCTGTACTCCAAAGAGACATTTCCATCCCTTAACGTACAAAGCATTCTCTCTCAAAATCTGGAATACCCTCCGAACATGTTCCACATGAGAATCCCAGTCGTTTGAAAATATCAAAATATCGTCCAAATAAATGATCAGAAACTTATCCACCAAGTCCCGGAAAATATTGTTCATGAAAGACTGGAAGACGGAAGGGACATTAGTGAGCCCAAAAGGCATCACTAGGTACTCAAAATGCCCCTCTGGTATTAAACGCCGTCTTCCATTCATCTCCGTTCTTGATGCGAATAAGATTATACGCCCCCCTAAGGTCAAGCTTGGTAAACCAACTGGCACCTTTCACTCTGGAAAACAAATCAGAAATCAGGGGTAACGGATATTGATATTTAACAGTGACCTTATTAAGGAGAATATAGTCAATACATTGCCTCAATGAACCATCCTTCTTGGCCACAAAAAAAAAGCCAGCGCCCAAGGGTGAAGAGGATGGTCTGATATGACCTTTTTCCAAAGACTCTTTGATATATGATCGCATAGCCTCATGCTCTGGTACAGATAAATTGAAGAGCCGACCCTTGGGAAATTTACAACCTGGTACCAACTCAATCGCACAATCATAACTCCTATGCGGAGGCAAGGACACTGTAACGGGTCTGGGAGGCGGAACCTCTGAGCTACTATACAAAGGGGCGGACCTTGTAAGAGAGCGGGTGGCAACCAGGGTGGACGGGCAGGTAGTCACAGCAGATAACCGGGGTAGTCTCTGGATGAACGGGCAGGAAGTCGCGGCAAGTGACCGAGGCAGTCTCTGGATGAGTGGGCAGGAGGTCACGGCAAGTGACCGGGGCAGTCTCTGGAAGAGTGAGCAGGAGGTCACGGCAAGTGACCGGGGCAGTCTCTGGAAGAGTGGGCAGGAGGTCACGGCAAGTGACCGGGGCAGTCTCTGGATGAGTGGGCAGGAGGTCACGGTAAGTGACCGGGGCAGTCTCTGGATGAGTGGGCAGGAGGTCACGGCAAGTGACCGGGGCAGTCTCTGGAAGACGGTAGATACGACCTGTGATGGCTGAGCCTCCAGGTAGGCTAGCAGGAAGATAGAAGATGAGCGCTCCCAGGTGAGCGAGCGAGAGTCTCTGGAATAGCAGAAGATCACGGTACGTGACGGTAGAGCCTCCAGGTAGGCTAGCAGGCAGGTAACAGATGAGCGCTCCCAGGTGAGCTAGCAGGCAGGTAACAGATGAGCGCTCCCAGGTGAGCGGGCGAGAGCCACAGGAATAGCAGAAGATCACGGTACGTGACGGTACAGCCTCCAGGTAGGCTAGCAGGCAGGTAACAGATGAGCGCTCCCAGGTGAGCTAGCAGGCAGGTAACAGATGAGCGCTCCCAGGTGAGCGGCAGGCAGGTAACAGATGACAGCAACCTGGCAGGAATCAGACAGGTATCTGGCAAGACCCTGAGGACTGAAGCAGAGTAGTGAACAGTGCAACAACATTGCTCGGGCACCTCCATTTTGGAGGAGGGGCCTTATATAAGGTGAAGTCCTCCGGCCATTGGCCGGGGACTCCTTAGGACGACGCGCGCGGCCCCTTTAAGAGGGAGGGCAGCGCCCGCGCGCGCCCTAAGCACAGTGGCAGGAAAGGAGCGTGCGCCGCCAGCAGAGCGGCAGGAGGACGCCGGACCTGGAGCAGAGGGGTGAGGGGAACAGCGTCCCTGCCTGGCAGAGGGCAGGGACGCCGACGCCGGCGCTACAGTACCCCCCCCTTTAGGCCCCCCCTTTAGGCCAGAAAGAAATTTAGCTAGGATGAGAGGGGCATGGATGTTCTCCCGAGGCTTCCACGTTCTCTCCTCAGGACCAAACCCCTTCCAATCCACCAAAAAATAGGTCTTCCTTCTTACCCTTTTGGTGGCCAAAATGTTCTCTACCTCAAATTCGTTTTCAGCTGAAACCGGAGCAGGAGCGTACCTGTAGACTTGGAAAAAGAGTTAAGTACCACCGGTTTGAGGAGAGATACATGGAAGGAGTTAGGGATCCGCAAGTTGGTCGGAAGTTTCAATTTATAGGCCACTGGGTTGATCTGACTGATGACCTCCAAAGGACCGATGAAACGAGGCCCTAACTTATAGGAAGGAATCTTGAGCCGGACATACTTGGACGAGAGCCAGACCTTATCCCCAGGACGGAATTGAGGAGGATCCAGACGTTTTTTGTCAGCATGTCTTTTCATACGCTCGGATGACAGAAGGAGTGCGGACCGGGTACTCTCCCATATGGAGGAAAATTTGTTAACAAGAGATTCCGCAGCCGGATTGTCCACTGAGATGGAGACGGGAAATGGGATCCGAGGATGCTGACCGAAGACTACAAAAAACGGGGATTTGGAGGAAGATTCGCTCTCGTGATTGTTGTAAGAAAATTCGGCCCATGGCAGGAGATCCACCCAGTCAGAATGGTGGACATTAACGAAGTGCCGGAGGTAACTGGTCAGGATCTGATTGACCCGCTCCACTTGACCATTGGACTGTGGGTGGTAGGCGGAGGAGAAGTCCAAGGTGACGTCTAGCAATTTACAAGTGGCTCTCCAGAAACGTGAGGTGAACTGTACCCCTCGATCCGACACGATATGGCGGGGCAGGCCATGAAGACGGAAGATGTGGCGGATAAAGTCTTTAGCCAGCTTGGGTGCAGACGGGAGGCCTGGCAGGGGAATAAAGTGAGCCATCTTGGAAAAGCGGTCAACGACCACCCAAATGACCGTACAACCGGCAGAAACGGGGAGGTCCGTTATGAAGTCCATGGCTATATGCTGCCAGGGAGCAGCGGGTACAGGAAGTGGAAGGAGGCGACCGGCAGGCAGATGTCTCGGAACCTTGTTGCGGCCACATGAGGCACAGGCAGAAACAAAGTCTATTACGTCCTTGTGCAGGGTAGGCCACCAGTAATGCCGAGTAATAAGCTGGAGGGTCTTTTTTTGACCGGCGTGGCCAGCTAATTTAGACGAATGGCCCCAGTGTAGGATTCTCTCCCGATCGGGTACTGATACGAACGTCTTACCGGGAGGGAGACGATTTAGACTCACGGGAGCCACCTGCATTACTCTGGCGGGATCGATGATATGTTTAGGTTCCTCCTCGAGATCCGACACCAGGAAGGATCGGGACAAGGCGTCCGCCTTGATGTTCTTGTCTGCCGGGCGAAAATGTAGAACAAAATCAAAACGAGCAAAAAACAAGGACCACCGGGCCTGGCGCGGGTTAAGTCTCTGGGCATGCTGGAGGTAAGCCAAGTTTTTGTGGTCAGTGTAAATAATTACCGGATGAAGAGCCCCCTCGAGTAGGTAACGCCACTCCTCCAATGCCAGCTTGATGGCCAATAACTCTCGGTCTCCTATGGAATAATTGCGCTCAGAGGAGGAGAAGAGTTTGGAGAAGAAGCCACAAGTTACCATCCTCCCGGAAGATGATTTTTGAGTAAGTACCGCTCCGGCTCCAGAGGAGGAAGCGTCAACCTCCATGAAGAACTGCTTGTTGCCGTCCGGGCGATGCAGCACCGGGGCGGAAGAGAAGGCCTGCTTTAAGGAAAGAAAGGCCTCCTCTGCTTCGGGCGTCCACTCTTTGGGGTTAGTACCCTTACGGGTAAGTGCGGAAATTGGGCCAGTCCGGGAAGAGAAGTGCGGTATGAAGAGGCGGTAGTAGTTGGCGAAGCCCAGGAACCGCTGAATGGCCTTCAATCCCTCCGGTCGGGGCCATTTCTCGATGGCCGACAGTTTCTCTGGATCCATTCGTAGGCCGGTCTGAGAAATAACGTAGCCCAAAAACGGCAGCAAGGTTTGCTCAAAGAGGCATTTCTCAAATTTAGCGAAGAGGTGATTCTGCCTGAGCCTGAGCAGAACCTGACGAACGTCCCTCCGGTGAGTCTGGAGATCCGGAGAGAAGACCAAGATGTGTCCAGGTACACCACTACGCAGGAGTAGAGAAGGTCCGGAAGATGTCATTGACCAACTCTTGAAAGACGGCAGGAAATTACAAAAACCAAAGGGCATCACTAGATATTCATAGTGGCCGTCCCGGGTGTTAAATGCAGTCTTCCATTCATCCCCTTGACGGATACGGACCAGGTTGTACGCCCCACGGAGATCCAGTTTGGTGAAGATTCTAGCCCCCCTCAAACGATCAAATAATTCTGGAATGAGCGGAAGGGGGTACTTATTCTTCACCGTGATCTGGTTAAGACCTCTATAGTCTATACAGGGGCAAAGAGAGACGTCCTTCTTTTTTACGAAAAAGAAGCCTGCTCCTGCCGGGGAGGTAGATTTCCGGATGAATCCCCTGGCCAAATTCTCCTCGATATATTCGGACATCGACCGGGTCTCAGCAGCGGATAATGGGTAAATACGCCCACGGGGAGGCGTAGTACCAGGTAACAGGTCGATAGGACAATCGTATGGTCTGTGAGGAGGTAATGTCTCTGCCTCTTTTTTATTAAAGACATCAGCAAATGACCAATAGGGAATCGGAAGTCCAGGTAGATTAGTTGGGGTAGGAGAAGGACAGACAGGATGAACAGGAACCAAACACGTCTTATGACAATCCTGTCCCCAGCGAAGAACCTCTCCGGTCTGCCAGTCGAGCACGGGTCCATGTCTCTGGAGCCAAGGTAGCCCTAGTAAGAGGGCGTGAGAGAGTCCAGGCAGAACATGAAAAGAGATGCTCTCAGAATGCAGCATTCCCACTTGCAGAGTTATGGGTTCGGTGATGAGTTGGATGGGGTGTGGTAAAAGACCCCCGTCCACAGCAGCGACTGATAATGGTACAACCAGAGGTTTGGTGGGAATGCAGTATTTTTCTACCAGGGACTGTGACATAAGATTCCCGGCTGCTCCAGAGTCAAGTTGGGCTAGTTCAAAATAACGATTCTCCCCACAGAGAATTGAGACTGACAGCAGCAGAGATGGAGAGGCTTTCTCCTTGTCTAGGTCGACCTCTCTGAGCGAACCTAGACACAGGCGTTTCCCGACCTCTCCGGACAGGTACGAATCCGATGCTCCTTACTGCCACAGTAGAAGCAACTCCCCTCAGCACGGCGTAAGTCCTGACGGGTTTTGACCATCTTGGTCTGGTCGACCTGCATAGGCTCAGGAGAGTGTAATTGGGGAGAAACGGAGGGAGTGACGGGTTTCTGAAACGTAGGAGCTAGACGTGGAAACCTCCTCTCACGGGTGACCTCTTTGGCCCGCTCCTGGAACCGTAGGTCAATCCGGGTGGCGAGAGTTATAAGATCATCGAGAGTGGTAGGAATGTCCCGACCGGCGAGTTCATCTTTAATACGGCCGGACAAACCCTCCCAGAAAATGGATACCAGAGCGTCGTTGTCCCAGGCCAGCTCCGATGCAAGGGTACGAAACTGTATGGCATTTGGCCCACGGTGAGATTTCCCTGACGGAGGCGTAGCAGAGATGATGCGGATGAGATCTTTCGTCCGGGTTCGTCAAAGACTTTCCGAAAAGCCGCGAGAAAGGCAGACAGGTCGGACACCAGAGGATCTCCTCTCTCCCAAAGAGGATTCAGCCAGGCCAGGGCCTCCCCAGTGAGATGGGACATGATGAAGGCAATTTTGGCCCGGTCGGAGTTAAACTGGTGGGAGAGGAGTTCAAAGTGCAGAGTGCACTGATTAATGAAGCCCCGAGCCTGAGCAGGGTCGCCTCCGAAGCGAGGAGGTGCGGAGAGCCGGGGTCCGTGACAGGAGCCCATGGCATTGGGGAGCAGAGGGGCTGCCGGATTGCGAGTCATGGCACCAGCGGTGGTTGCTGGTGGAGCTGTCAGAGTGTCCAAGCGAGAACTGACATTCCGCAGGTGACCCAGGATGGACTCCTGTTGGGACTTCTGACGGGACAGTTCATGACACAGGTCCGAGATGGAGGGAACTTGGGCGCCACCGGGTTCCATGGCCCGAGCAAACTGTAACGGGTCTGGGAGGCGGAACCTCTGAGCTACTATACAAAGGGGCGGACCTTGTAAGAGAGCGGGTGGCGACCAGGGTGGACGGGCAGGTAGTCACAGCAGATAACCGGGGTAGTCTCTGGATGAACGGGCAGGAAGTCGCGGCAAGTGACCGAGGCAGTCTCTGGATGAGTGGGCAGGAGGTCACGGCAAGTGACCGGGGCAGTCTCTGGAAGAGTGAGCAGGAGGTCATGGCAAGTGACCGGGGCAGTCTCTGGATGAGTGGGCAGGAGGTCACGGCAAGTGACCGGGGCAGCCTCTGGAAGAAGGTAGATACGACCTGTGATGGCTGAGCCTCCAGGTAGGCTAGCAGGAAGATAGAAGATGAGCGCTCCCAGGTGAGCGAGCGAGAGTCTCTGGAATAGCAGAAGATCACGGTACGTGACGGTAAGGCCTCCAGGTAGGCTAGCAGGCAGGTAACAGATGAGCGCTCCCAGGTGAGCTAGCAGGCAGGTAACAGATGAGCGCTCCCAGGTGAGCGGGCGAGAGCCACAGGAATAGCAGAAGATCACGGTACGTGACGGTAGAGCCTCCAGGTAGGCTAGCAGGCAGGTAACAGATGAGCGCTCCCAGGTGAGCTAGCAGGCAGGTAACAGATGAGCGCTCCCAGGTGAGCGGCAGGCAGGTAGCAGATGACAGCAACCTGGCAGGAATCAGACAGGTATCTGGCAAAGACCCTGAGGACTGAAGCAGAGTAGTGAACAGTGCAACAACATTGCTCGGGCACCTCCATTTTGGAGGAGGGGCCTTATATAAGGTGAAGTCCTCCGGTCATTGGCCGGGGATTCCTTAGGACAACGCACGCGGCCCCTTTAAGAGGGAGGGCAGCGCCCGCGCGCGCACGCCCTAAGCACAGTGGCAGGAAAGGAGCGTGCGCCGCCAGCAGAGCGGCAGGAGGACGCCGGACCTGGAGCAGAGGGGTGAGGGGAACAGCGTCCCTGCCTGGCAGAGGGCAGGGACGCCGACGCCGGCGCTACAGACGCCGATTTACTCTCACTAAATACATCAGAAAAATCAGCCAAATAATCGGGGACATCTTCCGACTGGGGAGAGGTAGAAAAAATTGGAGTGTCACTACGAACACATTGACAAACCCAACTGGTCACAGACACAGACTTCCAATCCAACACAGGATTATGAGTTTGTAACCAAAGAAAACCCAGTACAATAATGTCATGTAAATTATGTAATACCAAAAATTTGCAATTCTCTTGGTGGTCCGGGTCAACTCGCATTATCACCTCGGTAGAAAACTGGGGTTTATTCTCCGCCAAAGGGTAGAATCAATTCCCAGCAAAGGAATAGACTTCCGCAGGGGTATCATGGGAAAACCACAACGTTTGGCAAAATCAAAATCCATCAGGTTTATAGCTGCTCCTGAATCAACAAAACCCTGAGCCGAAAATGTGGACACGGAGCAAATCAAGGTAATAATAATAATAATCTTTATTTATATAGCGCCATCATATTCCGCAGCGCTTTACAATTTTAACAGTTTCAAAACACAAGTCATAAGTAACAACGTTAACAATACAATAATTAAAGCAAAATAAGACGACCCTGCTCGTGAGAGCTTATAATCTACAATGAGGTGGGGGAGATACAAAGTACAGGTGTGTATATACAATGGTGCATTTACAATGATGGTCCAGCCATCTTGAGGGAGTGAGGGATGGATGGAGATAGTGAATGGGCTACACACACACACACTTACACATAGAATGACTTTGATTAGTGAATGTGATAGGCCGCTCTGAACAGATGTGTTTTGAGGGAGCGGCTGAAACCATGCAAATTGTGGATAGTCCTAATTTCTTGGGGTAGAGCATTCCAGAGGATTGGCGCAGCGCGGGAGAAGTCTTGGAGTCGGGAGTGGGAGGTACGGATTAGTGCAGAGGTTAGTCGAAAGTCATTTGCAGAGCGCAGCAGTCGGTTAGGCCGATAGATAGAAATGAGGGAGGAGATGTAGGGGGGTGCTGCACTGTGGAGAGCTTTGTGGGTGAGAACCAGTACTTGGAATTGGATCCTATAATGAATGGGCAGCCAGTGTAAGGACTGGCGAAGAGCGGATGCGTCCGAGTACCGATTAGCCAGATGGATGACCCTGGCTGCTGCATTAAGGATGGACTGGAGAGGGGATAGTCGAGTAATGGGGAGGCCAAGTAATAGAGCGTTGCAGTAGTCCAGGCAGGAGTGGATCAATGCTACAGTGAGGGTTTTTGTTGTTTCCATGGTGAGAAAAGGGCGGATTCTAGAGATGTTCTTTAGGTGTAGGCGGCAAGAGTGGGCAAGAGATTGTATATGGGAGGTGAAGGAGAGATTGGTGTCAAACATAACACCCAGACAGCGAGCCTGCTGCCGGGGTGTTATTATGGTGCCGCCCACGGAGAGGGAAATGTCAGATTTAGGGAGGTTAGTAGACGGCGGGAGCAGAAGAAGTTCAGTTTTGGAAAGGTTAAGTTTCAGATAGAGAGCAGACATGATGTTGGAGACTGCGGACAGTCGGTGGTGTTCTGTAGTACAGCGGGGGTAAGGTCGGGGGATGACGTGTATAATTGTGTGTCATCAGCATAAAGATGGTACTGAAAGCCAAATCTGCTGATGGTCTGTCCAATTGGGGCTGTGTAGAGAGAGAAGGGGGCCAAGGACTGAGCCCTGGGGTACATCGACAGTGAGAGGAAGAGGAGATGATGTGGAGCCAGAGAACGAAACACTGAAGGAGCGGTCAGAAAGATAGGAGGAGAACCAGGAGAGAACAGTGTCCTTAATACCTAGTGACTGGAGCCTAGACAGTAGGAGACGGTGGTCAACCATGTCGAAAGCTGCAGAAAGGTTGAGAAGAATGAGCAGAGAGTGGTCACCGTTACGTTTTGCTGTCAGAAGGTCATTGGTCACTTTGATGAGTGCAGTTTCAGTCGAATGTAGGGGTCGGAAGCCGGACTGTGAAGGGTCTAGGAGGGAGTGAGTGGAGAGCTAACGGGTGAGGCGGGAGTAGACTAGGCGCTCCAAAAGTTTAGAGATGAAGGGGAGATTAGAGACCGGTCTGTAGTTGTTTGTGCAGGAAGGGTCGAGAGCGGGTTTCTTTAGTAATGGAGTAATGATGGAGTGTTTGAAGGAGGATGGGAAAATGCCAGAGGAGAGTGAGAGATTAAAGATTGTAGTTAGGTGAGTTGTGACAACTGGAGAGAGAGACTGGATGAGGTGTGAGGGAATGCGGTCGGTAGTGCATGTAGTTGGACGAGAGGAAGAGAGGAGTCTGGAGACTTCTTCTTCTGTGATGGGATCAAATGTGGAAATTGAGCCAGGGGAAATGCAGGGAGGGATGGGAGTCACAGCACTTGGTGGTTGAGAGCAGATTTCCTGACGGATAGTATCTATTTTTTCTATAAAGTGGGAGGCCAGGTCGTCAGCACAAATGTCTGTGATAGGGGCTTGTGCTTTTGGCCTGAGGAGGGAGTGAAAAGTGTCAAAAAGTTTATTGGGGTTGTTGGCTAGTGAGGAGATCAGGGTGGTGAAGTAGGTCTGTTTGGCGAGGTGAAGGGCAGCATTATAAGTTCTTAACATGAATTTAAAGTGGATGAAGTCTTCTGGTTTGCAGGTTTTTCTCCAAAGGCGTTCAGCACTCCTAGAGCATCGCTGGAGAAGGTGAGTTTGCGATGTGAGCCAGGGCTGTTTTACTGTGCGTTTGGAAGTTCTGAGGGTGAGCGGTGCTACTTGGTCAAGGGTGCTTCTTAGAGTGTTATTGTATTGCTGAACAGCCAGATTAGGACAAGAAAAAGAGATTGGGGACAGCGATGAATGTAGGGAGTCTGAAAGTGGGTTAATGGCTTGTAGATTTCTGAATGTGTGGTAGGTAGGAGTGCGCTGGGGTGGTCGAGGATTTGTGGGGATGAAGGAGAGAATGTTGTGGTCAGAGAGTGGAAGCAGTGAGTTATTTAGGTGGGAGATTGAACAGAGGCGGACAAAGACCAGGTCAAGGGTGTTACCATCCTTGTGTGTCTCAGAGGTTGAAAGCTGTGAGAGGCCTAGAGAAGTGGTTAGTGATAGAAGCTGAGATGCAGATGTGGAAGTAGGACTGTTAATGGGGATGTTGAAGTCTCCAAGGATAAGGGTTGGTAGTTCTGAGGACATGAAGTGCGGCAGCCAGGCTGAGAAGTGGTCAAGGAACTGGGTAACTACAGTCAAAAGAAATTTAGTCTGAACACTACCCAAAACAACTGAGCGCGCAAAACTTGGGGCAGACGGAAATAGCATGAGAAGCGTCTCCACACTAGAAGCACAACTTATTACGCTTACAAAACTAATGACGCTGAGCCCCAGAAGCCACTCCATCACACTGCATGGGCTCAGGGGCTGGCTCGCAAGGTGTCACCACCTCTCGCATATTTCTGCGCTCACGTATACGTCTGTCAATTTGAATGGCCAATGCCTTAGAGTCATTGAGCCCAGAGGTAACAGGAAATCCCACCATAATGTCCTTTACAGTCTCTGCCAGACCCTTCCGAAAAAGAGCTGCCAGGGCATCGTCATTCCATTTAGTAAGGACTGCCCACTTTCAGAATTTCTGACAGTATAGCTATGCAGCTTCCTGACCCTGTTTCAATGCCAATGAGGTTTTCTCAGCTTGATCAGTAACATTAGGTTCATCATACAACAACCCCAGAGCCTGAAAAAAACACATCAACATCAGTCAGGACAGGATCCCCAGGTGTTAGGGAAAAGGCCCAATCCTGAGGGTCGCCGCGCAACAGGGAGATGACAATTTGAACCTGCTGTGCAACGTTCCCCGAGGACGTAGGCCTCAAGGCAAAAAACAACGTACAGTTATTTTTAAAATTCAAAAATTTAGAGCGATCCCCAAAAAACAACTCTAGCGTAGGAATCTTAGGCTCTACAACAGGCATCCGAGTGAAATAGATTGCCATACTCCGAACTTCAGCAGCAAGCTGCTCCACATACTCGGACAAATGTTTGATTTCCATTGAGAAAAAATTCCTACTTCGCCCCCAGAGAAAAAGAGGGAAAAATGTATATACATAAAAAAAAAAATTTGTCAACTTTTTTTTCTGACAACCTTTTTTTTTTTTTTTTTTTTTTACTATTTTTCCCTTCTGTTGAGTACCGACAGTAAGGCCGGTGATTCTGTTATGATTTGGTAACTGAGGAGGACAGGAACAAAACAGCAAGGCAGCCGAACACCTGTGAAGTAGTATAGGGACCCCCACTCTCGTCAAACTCAAATCTGACAGGTCGACACGCCCCCTATCATTTAATCCGTCTCCCTGGACTTTGCTCAGGCTGGGAAATCTGAGCTGCTGGATTTGTGAATTTCAAATTGCTCAGGCTGTGAAATCTGAGCTGCTGGATTTGTGAATTTCAATCAAAGTGATTTATTCGTCTCTATTGATATTTTATCCCGTGGATTTGATTAGTCTGTGTTGTTTTAGTGAATTAAAGAGCGAATCTTGATCTTTTTTGTTGGGGAGAAACTTTTAAGGACCCAGTAAATGTATAAGGAGTTCTAGTTAAATACAGACTTCTGTATATAACTAGTATATAAGGATTTTATTGAAGTATCATCTTATAACACATTTGGAATTACGACGCTCATCTTATAGTTTTATTCAGTATATATATTTTTAGCTTGGCAGTGTATCTACACTTATATCAGTACTGGGAAAGAGTTTTAGTGAAATACAGACTTTTGTTACAGATCGGTAAGCTATTACCAAGCTGTGTGTACAAGGCATGTGTTGTGTTAGAAGTCTAAATATTTTTCTATTTACTAACTAACATGGTACATAGATATACATCTTTACTGGCACATAGAAATGTAGTACAACAGTGTTAACATGAATTGTCAGAATGAGTGTTGTCAGAATGAGTGAAGGTCGATGCTACGGTAATTCAGGCAAACAGTAAATAGTATTGCATTGTGTATAGTCAGTGGGATCTTTTAAAACCAACACATTTATGTGTATTCTTCTAGCAGTGCCCATAAAACCGAAGGTTTCTAGCAAACATAACCTGCACATAGCAAACATAACCTGCACTAATGTGATTTTAAAACAATGGGTTTCTGAAGGGTCTTCCCACACTACCACTCTGTGGGAAGCTGTGTGGAAATGACATAGGCATAAGAGATCATTCATCTTAAAAACGTTTATTGCCAGAACTAATCATGATTTTATTGTAATAAATAAATACATCTCAAAGACATTTCAAGCATTGAATTAATTGTGACACCAAAATGTCGATACAAATGGCAATACAGGTCATGGGATTCTCTCTAGACAGGAACAACGCTGTTGAATGCTCCAACACGTGTAGTGAGGGTTTTTTAAAGTTGATTTCTTTTCAGCACTGAAATTTCTCACAATTGTATCATTACGCGGTTTATCAGCAGAAAACTTCTCCAATATCTAACTGAAAGAATATGTTCCGAGCTAAGAAATGTAAAAAGTACAGGCAGTAGTGCCCACAGACAGTACTATACGTGTCTTGGATTTGGTTGCTTTGGTAATAATAAGTCTCACAATTCTTGTTCAGGAACGTCACAAACTCGCTCGGAAAGATAGCGTTGTCAGCACATAATCCGTAGCTATCAAAAAATATGGCGGTCTTATCGTCACAGAGGACGATTAATATCCAGTGTCGGCCAGGTTGGTGTCGGGGTCTGTATTTACGATGAATCCGACAGGCCTTTGATTTACCCGCTGTGAGGGAAGCAAATCACACGGAAACACGCCGCCAAACATCCGCTCTGTAAAGCTATCCCCCTTCAGTATGGTTGTGAGTTGTAGACTATCCATCATTAATTAAAATCGTACAAGATCTCTCTTCTATTATTAATTTCCAGAATGGCCGGATTGATTGCAAAAACAAGCATGTTTATCGTATGGGGCGTCGGTAGAGCAAACCGGACTTCAGCACGCAGGTTACCTGTTTTAATGAGGGAGAAATGACCACCCGGTTCCTGATCAGGTGATAAATCAAATGCAAACAGAGTGAAGCCGGACATAAACTCTTCACGATCCACGGCCATGGCACAATCAGCTTTCTGCTTGCCGGATATATGGGCGAGAGCCATATACTCTCTGACGGCTAGGTAGTCATTAAAGTTTGGGTTATAAGGCCTCGCAGGGATCTGTTGCCCGTCCAGGTAGAGGGCTGCGTGGTTGACATTGTAGTGATGAAAGAACAGTGGATTTCTGGCGTAAGACCCGCTAAATGCTTCATTATCTACAAAACCCAATATAACAGTTTTCGGTATCTGGCCTAGGAAGAGATTCTCGTGGTTCGTGATCCGTGTTCCAGCGGCTATACTGTACACTTTCATGCACGTCCGGTCAATAGCGTACTTGGCTGTCGCTGCCAAGAGGGCTTGACTGTGGCCTATTCGGACCGCCGGGGACACTTGTACTCTCTTTACAAAGAGAGCGGCTTGCATGATTTGCACTTTCAGCGGATCGGCCTCAGCCGACATGAGGCAGAAAGTGTCCTTATTTCTCGTTAGCTTAACCTTAAGATCGAGTCCGTTCAATATTAGCTTTGGTTGATTAAATATATCACCAAAAATTGGACCAATGAGGTCCAGGGGTTTGGAGCGGTGGGTTGCAGCGGCTCTTTTAATAAATCCTGCATTTGGGCCATCCAAGCTTCGGTCATTATGGTGACCAGCTGTGTCTTTATAGAACAATCCGGCAGTAAATTGCGAGGACAGCGTCTGTGAACTGTAATTTAAGAGAGTCTCTATGTACGCTCTATAGCTGTAGAGATTGTCCGATTGTGAGATAACTCGGTCCCCCAGAGTAATATCGACCTGATTAAAGAGAGTGGCAAGAGGATAGTTTATGAGGGCTACACGGGCGTCATCGGCGATATTCGAATTATCCTGCTTGACGATGCGACAATTTATGTACAGCAGGGTGTTATTCAGGTCGTAATAATAATCCCCGCTACCCGATATGAAAAATTCCAGCGGGGCATTATCCGTCAGAGCGGCAATCGGCTGAACTTCTACAAATAGGGATTTCTCTATACTCGTCTGTGTCGGCGGTATGTCAAAAATATCCAGTTCAGATTTAGCGCACTCTACAGAAGCATCGTGCAGGAAAGCCATGCTGATCAGAAGATGTCCTCAGCAGTACGTCTCACTCGTTTCTGACGGGGTCGACGCTTGGCTGGTTTTTTATTCATGAGGATCGGGGGTAAAGCGGGGCATGAGCGACGCTTTCTTTTATGCGATTTTTTAGCGACATAAACTAGACCCGCGCCAGCTTGCTCGGGCTGTGTATTTATCCGATTCATAAGCGCTGACGAGACAGTTTTGACGGCGTCTTTAGCAATGTTTTTGACAGCCGTCTTCACGTGTGGTTTTACCAATTCTAAGCCTCTTCTGAAAAGCGGTACAGCACGCCGAAATAAGCCTTTAAATATCCCAGCCAGACCCGATCCGTACATGTACTCGCTCCCGCTGAACCCCTCTAATCCTTGCCCAGACTGTGCAATATAGTAGCGGGCATAAACAGCTGGGTCCCCGTACGGCCTCTGAGCCACCATTTTCTAGCGTGCTAATCGCGTCTCTTCCGGAAATGTAGTCTCACAATACACTTTCCGTACTTGAATTTAACGGGAGTGCCCTGGTCCGATAAGATGGAGATTGTTACAGAGTCAAAATGATGCTTGCATAAGGGCACGTAATCGGGTCGTGTGTATTGAAGCGTGGTAATTTCACCGCTCTTGCCGCTTATTTGCGCCGTTCTCAGAAGTTGTACGTAGCTGCCGCCCACAAGCTGATGCTGGATGATGTCGCTGTAAATAAATAATGTATAAAAACCAGCTTTTATATCGGCATAAATCTTCTTCCGCTCAGTCTGGTTATTATCATACGCTTCGATGTATGGCTGGAGGCCTAAAATATGTCCCAATTTCTGACCCGGGGCAAACTGTATCGTGGGGGAATCCGGTAGGGTAACACTCCTCCGCACTTCGTCATAGCGCAGCTTAAATCCGTCGCTGGCAATCTTCAAAATATCAATTCTCTCATTAATAGCACGTATGAGGTCGGCGCATGTGTTATAAAAACTTGGCTTCACATAATATTCCTTCAGCACATCCCCCGCTTGCCTATATAGAAATTCCCTTCACCCCGCTCAAACGTGTACCATGTATGGGGGTATTGAATCTCAGTTAGAGCAACTTCGTATTGTCCTGAAAGCTGAACGGGTTTAGATAATTTTGTGGTATACTCGGCGATTGTGTTTTCCGGATATATATCGCCAGAAGCGTTGGAGGGCAGGGTGATAAAGAAGGATTCGGACTCCATGGTTATATGTCCGTCAGCGCCGACGCGGGTACCCACGAATTAAATTTATCAGGATAACCTCTCCATTTAATATAGCAATGAATCGCCCCCATGACACGTTTTTTTCTCAAAATCGCCTCAACGCGGTAGACGGGGTTTTCATTGAAATGTATTTTTTGCAGCTCCTCCTTATAAAATGATCCCTCGATAGCGTCGCCCGCTAAATCGTTAATTTTATAGAGAGGCTTATGAAATTTATTGGAAATGGCGCTAATTAAAAATATCTCCTCGCTGAATGTCTGCTCATAACCCTTCGTAAAAGGGTTCTTAAAACGGGATATTCTGACATGATCTCCAATTTTTAAAGATGGCTTAATACGCTTTTTAGCCACGATACCGCTATAAATATTTTTCCATATCTGTAACGAGTTCTGTTTCGTCACATCGCACGGCCTTGTCTGTATCGTTGTGTGAAAGGTGTGATTGTAACTGCGCACCAAACCTGGTAAAATGTCGATATACCTAAAGGTATTATGCTTCGTCAGATAGCGCCACATACGTGTTTTTAATGTACGATTAAATCGCTCAACTATAGCGGCCTTTACGGTATTGTTGGTGAAGAAATGGTGAATTTTATGCATTTTACAAACACGCTTCATGTGTGAATTCATAAATTCTTTGCCACGATCCGTCTGTAGTTTCTGCGGCGTACGTCGGTCGCTTTCAAATATTAACTCGAATGCCCGAGCTACAGACGCACCGGTTTTGTTGGGCAAGGCGGCAATCCAGGCGTATTTGGATAGTACGTCTATCACGGTCAATAGATATTTTACGGCGTCATTTTCCCTAGAATATTCAATTAAGCTAACCAAATCAGCCTGCCACTGCGAATCAACGTCCGAGACAAAGATTTTATTGGTGGAGAATCTTGTCCTTACAGGCTTATGAAGGGTGTAAGCATCTTGTTTATTCAGCCAATCGACCACCTCATGTTGTTTTATACCACGCGTTCTAACCGATCTGTATAGATTTGTAACGCCGCTGAATGATGCAGGGGCTTCGGGCGTGAAATATTGCTTCTTTAATATTGATTCAAGACGGTTAGGGGCCATGATAGCTCTGTAAAACATGAATGGGATTTTTTTTTTTTTTTTCTTTCTCATCATTGGGGGCAGTGACAGTGGGCGTGCTCTCTCTGCTAGCCCTAATAAATACAGGCAGCTCACAAGCAATACAACGCTCAGCTGTAAGACTTCATACCTCACAGAACACAACTCCGTTCTGAACAGGACTATAGTGAGTATTTTTACGGATTTCGTTTCAATTATATTTAAGTCTGTGTAGTAATTGCATGAATAACTTATCCGTGTTTTCATAGTTGTACTTTATTTGTTTTAATAATATACCACGTCTGTGTTGATTAATAGCTGAATATTTACGCTGTAGTGATAAATTTAGCTCGCTTACTATTAATATTAATAATTACTATAGATTGACGCTAAAATTCATACAGTTAATTTTATTTTTAGATGGAGGAGCATATTTTTTCTAACAGTCTTTCAGAAGTCTTACTGGCTTTGCAACAGGGTATGCTTTACGCCTTATATAGACACAGCAGGCTATTCTAGTTAAGAGTTGTTTTGCACATTATTTTTATACCGCTTTATTCTATCACGTTTAAGAGCCGGGTATATCTGCTGGGGTTTCACCAACCATGAACTATTCTGATCCCGGGCACACCATTTTACACGAGACCGCGTGTAGTAACGCTACTAATGGGTGGAACGTGAGCGGTCAGGCGGCGCTGCCCAGCGCGGGTACGTTGTGTGGCTGTGCGATTGTGTGTGTGTGTGTATATATATATATAGATATATAGAGTTGTTTTGCATATTATTTTTGCTTTATTCTTTAAGAACCGGGTATAATGAGCTGCGAATTGCCTGATGATGTATTTGCCACACTGAACTATTCGGATCCCGAGGCCTGTATTTTAACCGATGCCGTTTGTAGCAGTTCTGGCGCTGCCGGGCCCTGGGACGGGCTTTCAGCGCCGGGCATCAAGGGTACGCTGTGTTTCTGCGTGTCTGTATATATATATATATACAACTATATATAACAGTTAACTATGTGAATTTAAGTGTGTAAGCGAATATTAACTCCTTACAGATGTCGCGATGATAGCGGAGCTGGATTCGGCCGAAATGCCTATGAACCCTGGCACTAACAGAGCCCAAGAAGACGTCGCATTTTCTAAAGCTCCTAAAAAGCGGAGCCTGGCGGCGGTCAAGAAAGATAAAGGTACGTGCCGCATGAAAATCTGTTTTGCCCAAACGGCTGGAGAAAATTGTTGATGGCCCTTCTAATGATTATTATTATTTATAGCGCGTAAAGTGAAATCTAGGAGGATGATATTTACAAAAGAGAATATACACCTGCTAGTGGAGAACGCCTCAGACGTCCCAGAAACCAATACCACAACCATGCAGGCATCATCGTTAACCGGTAAGTGTATATTTTGATATATCAGGCTAGTCTTAATACACCGTATGTCACTCTTGTCACACCTAGGATCGCGATGTTCCGCACGTATCCGCTACATGTAGAATCTTTCCTTAAAGATAGTTGTAAAGTCAGATTGACACATATACAATCTCATCCACAGATAAATCTAAAGTCAAGAGAAAAATAACCACGACCCCTCTGCAAACACTACGTCTCAACGAGAACCACGCAGAGCCATTCTTGACGCCGATACAGACACCTATGGGCACTGATGGCCCACAGCCGCAACAGCAGTTCTATCTGATGCCGGGCGTGCTGTCCCATTCAAGCGGCGCGCAACCATCCAGCGGTGCTGTGAATGACGCTGAACTATACTCTGAAGTGCGGGAGCGGCCACGTAAACACACGCAGAAAACTAAGCATACTTCAGAAACATCACCCGTCACATTTTCCACCATGAATCCCACAACCCGACAGACTCGTGAGGCGCTTGACCGTGAGATTGATCAGCTCGCTGATGGTAAGAAGCGCACCGTAGAACCGATCATTATACGGACCACTCATGCTATACAGCCTTTACTGCCATCTGTAACTGTGTCCACTAATTCCACGGGTATTGAACTGTTGGATACCATTAATTTACCCACCACATCTCACGCTGCTGTATCTAATCCAGTTAATGTTGTGATGGGGTTAAAGAGAGTGTTAACGACTAAGCATAAAGTGTGTAAAAAGCCGAGGCTTCATACAGATGCGTCTGTAGCTGTTAGCAATACGTGTTCTGCAGCCTCTGTACCTGTTAGCAGTGTGGATTCTGCGGTCTCTGTACCTGTTAGCAGTGCGGATTCTGCGGTCTCTGTACCTGTTAGCAGTGCGGATTCTGCGGTCTCTGTACCTGTTAGCAGTGCGGATTCTGCGGTCTCTGTACCTGTTAGCAGTGCGGATTCTGCGGTCTCTGTACCTGTTAGCATTGCGGATTCTGCGGTCTCTGTACCTGTTAGCATTGCGGATTCTGCGGTCTCTGTGCCTGTTAGCATTGCTGGTTCTGCAGCCACTCTAGCTGTTAACAGCGGGAATTCTGTATCTCCGATCGCTACAGCGCAGATGTATGACGCCATTGGGTGGGCCCCCGCCGGAGCCGCAGTGTTTAAGGAGCAGCTAGATCGTTACTTACGTTACAAAATCTGGCTACCCAAAATAGTGTTTTTCTGTAATACTTTTGAAAGATTGCTGTCTGAAGTAGTCACAACAGATGCCTGTAAGGCCGAGCTATACGCGCTTCGCCGGATGCAGGTAGACACCGAGATACCAGATGGTGCTAACCCGTTATGACTAAATATGATCGGTTCGGGTCTGCATAAACCAACTAAAACAGCCCGTTATAATAGGTCCAGAGTTATAAAACGAGCTCTAAAACTACTGGTCAGTGCTCGACGCGCACTATGCGCTAGGCGGCGGGGTGGAGGCATCTGTCCTGCTATACCACCACAGACAGCCCCGGAGCCACCACACACAGATGCTCCTGTCTCACATAGCCACGATGTCCCTGAAAATGACGACCGTTCCGGTGCACAAAGCTCACAAGCCTCTGCTGCGGATGCTAACTCTGCTGATGATGTGAGGGGGTCAGACCATACAGTATTTTTACAACACTTCCATCATCACCAGAGGGACAACCGTAATTTCAGTGCACGCATACATACCGATCATTTTAGGTTTGTAAATTTGGAGCGTGTACGATCGTTTGTCGAGGCCGTGAACATTGTTCACGACAGTATTCAGTCATTACTGGATAGAGTCATTAGGGACATTGAACCGGGCGACTTTGTGCAGTTAAGGCTTGAAGGTGGCGATGCTTTAGACCCCATTTTCACTACAAAGCAGAGCCGCGAGGATTTTAATTCTGAATCTTTTTTAAATGCTGTTGCTCGCACGCTTCAAAGTAATGCTGAATGCTTGGCAAGCAATACCCTAAAACTAGTCATCACCACTGTTAAAAACCGTCGAGGCGGTGTAAAAAACAGCCGAGTCGGTGTGAAAAGACGCTTGAAATCTATAGCGAGCAGCCGAATCATTAAACAAAAGATGCGGTGGCTGTATGATTTTAACAATTACAGTACAAACCTGTGTTTGGCCGCTAGTGTGTGCGCCCTGATAGAGGACGCGGATGTCGGTGATGCGGTTTTACTGAATCGCTCTAAAAACATACACACGACGCTGGGGATTCCAGATGATTGATTAGTGAGTTTTAGCGACATTCCAGCATTTGAGAACTATTTGGGGTCACCATTAAAGTACTGTACTACAGTCAGGGTGATTGGCGCTACTTTCAGACCGACAATGCAGCTAGTGGTAAAATCGTATTCATACTGTTCCATGATAACCACTACTACGGTATCAAGAATATAAAAGGTTTTATCGGTGCTAAGCACTTTTGTGAACTCTGCAATTCATTGTATAATAAGAAGAACAACCATTCATGTCAATATTTTTGTAAAGCTTGTCATAGAGTGGATTGTGTGGAGAGTACCGGTGTACAACAAACACCGCGCTGCTCCGTATGTCGGGTTCATTGTCGCTCTAGTGAGTGTTTAGATCGTCACAAACAATTAGCTCTGGATGATCCACCGTTCTGCAGGCTTAAAATATTTTGTGATGAGTGCCATCGCTTTGTGTTCAGGAATAGCGAGGGCGTGCATGAATGTTCCGGCTTACGATGTCCCGTATGCCGTGCTCGTGTAAATAAATTTGACGCCCATCTCTGTTACATGCGACGCTATGTACCGGAGGACGAGACAGATTGTTATATCTTTTACGATTTTGAATGTATGCAGGAGACGGGTACCCACATCCCAAATTACATTTATGCCACAACACTGAGTGGTGAGCAGTCCTGGGAGTTTGAAGGTGATAGCTGCACGCATGACTTTTTACTGTTCTTTACCAGCGGGAAATTTTCAGGGTATACATTTATAGCACACAATGCGGGGCGCTACGATTCTTACTTTATTGTTAAGGAGTTGATTTTTGAAAAACTACAGGTAAAGCGATAGCCCAAGGTGGCAGACTCTTGTGTGTGACGGTGCCCGATTTGTCTATAAGGTTCATAGACTCGCTAAATTTTATTCCCATGAAGCTCAGTAAATTACCTCAGGCCATGGGCTTTTCAGGTGCCAAAGGTCATTTTCCACACTTTTTTAACACACGAGAAAACCAAAACTATGTAGGCCCCATACCCGATGTGAAATATTATGGGTTAGAGTACATGGCACCGGATGAGAAGGTAGAGTTCCTGGCCTGGCATGAGGGTCAGAAACATACAGTTTTTGACTTCAAGAGTGAACTAAAATCATACTGCAAACAGGATGTTGAAATTTTGAGACGTGCCTGTGAGATCTATAGAGAGCGCATTATGGAAATGACGCTGAAAACTGTTAAAAAATACTGCGACATTCAAAAAGAAATGGTTGTGGAGAGCAGCTGTATTGACCCATTTCAACTCATCACCCTGGCCTCTGTATGTATGTCAATGTATCGATTTAAATTTCTACCAGAAAAAACTATCGCCATTTTACCGGGTGATAATTATCACAAGGCGAAAAAGCGCTACTCATCCGCCGCTATACAATGGCTCATGTATGTAGCGCATACCGAGAACATTGACATTCAGAATGCCTTAAGAGGGGGTGAGAAACAACTCGGGCAGTATTTTCTAGATGGTTATGCCTATGTTAACGGACAGCACATAGCTTTTGAATTTCAGGGCTGCTTTTTCCACGGGTGCCCGTCGTGCTATAATGAGAGTGCTACAAATAAAGTTACAAACACCACCTACGGTCAATTATATCATGCCTTTTTAGCTAAAAAGCGCTACCTGCATCTGCGCGGGTACACAATAAGACTGATATGGGAACACGAGTGGCGTGAAATGTCTAAAAACGATTCTAACCTCCAGGCATTTCTCCAGCAAATGGATTTCCCCACTCCCTTAGACCCCCGCGATGCGCTTTATGGGGGTCGAACTAACGCCATTAAGCTCTATCACCAGGTGGGAGTTGATGAGACTTTACATTACTACGACTTCACCAGCCTGTACCCCTTTGTAAAAAAACTAAAACATACCCTGTAGGTCACCCCGACATCATCTATGACAACTTTGGTTTCATTAAAAAATACTTTGGCTTAGCTAGAGTCAAGGTCTATCCCCCGAGAGATTTATTTTTTCCCGTTCTACCGGTAAAACTCGACAAAAAATTGATGTTCCCCCTTTGTTATACATGCGCTGTAAATTCACAAGCCGAGGAATGCCGACATAGTGATGAAGAACGCTCCCTGACAGGTACCTGGTGCACCATAGAGCTCGAGCTGGCTATAGATAAAGGGTACCGGGTCGCCCACATCTATGAAATATGGCATTTTCCAAACACCAGCGACGATCTGTTTACCCGATACATTAAATTACACCTTAGGGATAAGCAGGAGGCGTCAGGGTATCCTAGCTGGTGCACTGATGATGCCAAGAAAAAACAGTACATTGACAATTTTCTTGAAAAAGAGGGTGTACGGTTACGACCTGAAAATATAGCCGTCAACCCCGCTAAAAGACAGATCTCCAAACTTTTCTTAAATTCTTTATGGGGAAAGTTTGCTCAGAAGGCCAATCTACCAAGCACCAAGATTGTTAGGGATCCTGATGAGCTTTTTAGGTATCTCTTCCTGCCCTACTATGACATTTCTACGCTGGATTTTATCGATGACGAAACCGCTACCATTAACTGGAAATATGCTGAGGGGCACCACACAGTCAATAAAAACACAAACATCTTTATAGCCTGCTTTACCACCGCGTATGCGCGGCTAGAGCTCTATTCTCTGCTGGACAGCCTGCAGGAGAGGTGCCTTTATCATGACACAGATTCAGTTATTTTTGTACACAAGGAAGGTGAGTGGCAGCCGCCTCTAGGCGATTACCTGGGGGAATTGACGAGTGAGATACCCGAGGGCACATACATCACAGAGTTTGTTTCTGCTGGGCCTAAAACTTACGGGTACAAGCTCGACACGGGGAAAACTGTCTTAAAAGTGAAGGGAATAACACTAAATGTTGGTAACTCGCAATCTATCAATTTTAGCAGTCTGAAAGATCTAGTTCTGGACTACCCCAGTAATTCAAACGCAGAAACTCAGAAGCGCATCGTCGTACAGCAGCAGGGCATTGTGAGAGATAAAAAATATTGGAATATTGAATCCCGTGTCCTACAAAAGACCCAGAAGTGTGTCTACACAAAGCGTCGACTACTAGACGAATTCACTACCCTGCCGTATGGTTATTAGCATAGCATTGTGATGGATACGCGGCTACAACACCCGCTCTCGTGCATTCTAGCGGGGCCGTCTAATTCTGGAAAGAGTTATTTTGTAAAACAATTGCTGTATAATATTGAAAGTAATTTTTCTCACAATCCGGATAATATTGTTTGGTTTTATTCATGCTGGCAGAAACTATATGATGAAATCTCTCTCTCTTTTCCCAACACCAGATTTGTGGAGGGTCTGCCAAATACATTCGTAGATGACGAATTATTCCCAACGGGCAAGGTGAATTTGGCGATTGTTGATGATCTCATGGATAGTGCTAGCGAAAATTGTGAGATAGAAAAAGCGTTCACCAAGTATGTGCACCACAGAAATCTCAGTATTTTCTACCTGGTACAAAACATATTTTGTCAGGGTAAGAAAAGCCGTACCATAAATTTAAACACAAAGTACATGGTTCTTTTTAACAATCCACGAGATAAATTACAAATTTTAACACTAGCTCGTCAGATGTATCCTGGAAAAACACGTTTTTTCCTAGAAGCATTTGAGGATGCTACGCGGGAGCCTTATGGGTATTTGCTGGTCGATTTGAGAGCTAATACACCTGAGGATCACCGCTTACGGACGGGATTGTTTCCGCCGGCGTTACCAGCTGTCTATGTGCAGAAGAAAAAAACGCTTCTAAAAAGTGAATTTTATGCGGGCTCGCACATTCCACGCTGTGTGCTTTGTGCTGTAAAGATGTCCGAGAGACTCCGACGTAACTGGGCTCTCTTAAAAACACTGGTGAAGGCACCCCCATCCGTCCGGAAATCTATTTTGCGCAATGCGAGCGTGGATTTAATCACCGCTATAGGTGAGATTGCTTTAAACATCTTAAAAGGCAGAATCCCGCTGAAAGAGCGCCAAAAAGGCATACTGAAGAAGTGGCGTAAAGCTATAAGAACCATGAGCGATAGAGCGCAGTCCATAAAGAAAAAGAAACGGGTACTGAATCAGACCGGTGGCTTTATCGGTCCTCTTTTAGGCTTTGCAATACCCATAATAACGAGTCTGCTCGCGGGCAAATAATGGAGCATGCTGAGAAAATGTATCTAGTCCCCAAACAGGAGCTACACAAGCTAAGGCCACCAATCCCCGAGAGCATACGCGAAACTGCTATTCGACGCCTCGATGATGAAATTAACACCGTTTTACAGCGACGCGACATCCCCGACGATGTGAAAATTAAAATGTATAGCACAGTGCTGGAGCGCTACTTGGTACATACGAAACGCAGCTCAAAAGAATTAATAACTTTAAATCTCGTTAGCCCTCAGGGTCCTGAGCATCAACAACCGCCAAATACCGACATCGATAAAAAAAATCACGAGATCGCTGAAATTGTAGGCCATATAAACCAAAGATATAAAAAGAATGCTGAATTTTTACTAAACAGGTTACTCCAGAATAAGAGTGTGACAGACTGGAATGATAAAGCCGAATTTATTTTCAAAGGCACTGTAATACCCGGGTCTAACTTAGTGGATTTAGTACGTAGTACAATGCAGAGTCACGCTCTGACCGTCAGGAATTTACCTAGGGGTTGGGAATCGTTTATGCGAGCTATGGCCGAGCTGAATATACCCTCTACTGTTGTGGGTAATCCCACTACTAGACAACATTTAGACGAATTAAAAATGACCTCCAGCGCTGGTGTATCTACATCGATGAGGTTAGACCCCGCACCCCGTACAATTCATTCTCTGCACTCGCCGTCATTAGGCACCACAAAGGGAACTCTACTACCTAAAAAAAGGTCTCTACCGATACTGCCAGCCATGTGGCTCACGATGTAGCCTATGTACTTGTTAATTATCTATTTTATCATGTGTGTGCTGCTATTTGTTAATTGTGCATGTGACACTTTTTATATCGTTCTGTATATACTTTTAAATGCATGAAATGTCTTTGAGCTGTATTTATTACAATAAAATCTTGTAACCTTGTTTTTACAATACCGTGTCATTGCTTTTTTTAAAATACGAATAAACCATTCTGTAATATTGTAACACGGCCATATACATAATATGCCCGTACAATGAGACGGGGTTATAAGTCTCGTCAGTTTTAAACATGCCCCAACATGCCTGGGGCTATACACAACACAACACAAACCTTAGATACACGGCCAAGCTAAAAATATATATACTGAATAAAACTATAAGTTGAGCGTCATAATTCCAAATGTGTTATAAGGTGATACTTCAAATTAAATTGCCTTTGCAGCTGTAGTTTAAAACTTATATCCTGGATAATACTAAAAAATAAACACCTTTTACCAGCTTGATACAGCTTTCCACCACAATAGTGTTTTACATGCATTTACAGGGTCCTTAAAAGTTTCTCTCCACAAAAAAGATCAAGATTCACTCTTTAATTCACTAAAAATCCTTATATACTAGTTATATACAGAAGTCTGTATTTCACTAAAACTCCTTATACATTTACAGGGTCCTTAAAAGTTTCTCCCCAACAAAAAAGATCAAGATTCGCTCTTTAATTCACTAAAACAACACAGACTAATCTAATCCAGTGGATAAAATATCAATAGAGACGAATAAATCACATTGAATGAAATTCACAAATCCAGCAGACCAGATTTCCCAGCCTGAGCAAAGTCCAGACAGATCAAGTCCCAGGGAGACGGATTAAATGATAGGGGGCGTGTCGACCTGTCAGATTTGAGTTTGACGAGAGTGGGGGTCCCTATACTACTCTGTGAGGTTGGAAACTAATGGTTTGCAGATCCATAAACTAACCACACAACTAGAAGCAGCCATGGAGCTTACCTACGGTGGTCCAAGACACCTCAGCACAGCCGGAGAACTAGCTACACCTAAAGATAGAAACAGGAAAGCTAACTGCCCCAGAGTAGAGCCCCAAAGTAATAGGCAGCCCCCAAACATGTAATGGCGGTTAGACAAGACGAAAGACAAACAGGCAGAAAATAGAGTGAGCAAACGCTGGGGCCAAACACTGTCTAAATAGGACAGGATAGAATACTATCTGTAACCCAGCAAAACCCTAGCAAAACTTCCAACATTTCTGATTTGAAAAATGCTGAGATCACACGATCTCGCCACCTACTAAATCAGATCTCAGTGTGAACAAGGCTAACCCGCAGCCACTCAAAAAGCAGTGAAAGAGCAATTGAACAAATAACAGTGGCTACTGAAAAGCAGAGAGTAGCACAGGCCCCAGGAGGGGACCCGGCTAACCTCCACAAAGGTGCAGACAAAAATGGAAATAGCAAACACAATAGAAACAAGCAGAAAATATCTTATCTGAAGGTAGCAAATGAAGGCAAGACACCAGCAGACTTCAAATGAACCAGGAAACAACAATTGATCACTGGCGAGGATCATGGGAAGGCAGCTCCCTTATATCAGCCCAGTCAGTGACTCCTGATTGTCAGTCATCGCTGGCAGGTGAGGAGGCCCTGTCATTAGATACAGCCTCAGTACCGTCAGCAACCACCAGAGGGAGCCTCAGCTCAGAAATTGTCTCCAACACGTTCACACTCGTACCTGAACACCTGGGGCTTATTATTGTGGCCTCTCCTTGGTTCGGGGAGAGCTGCTTATAGCCCTAGGAAGCTCCAATCCCCGTCAGTTATACTTTCGCCCTTGGCAGAGTGTGTTGACCCCTGAGTGTGTTTGTGCTGTGTTCTGTTTTGCCTGATACTTTGGTTTTGACTCGGTCCGATCTCTGGATACTGCTTGTTGGATTCTGTTTCTGTACCTTCTCTGTCTGTTTGGTTTTGACCTCTGCCTGGCCCCAATGATCCATTCTGTCTTATCCTTGGTACTGTACTGTTATCTCGTGCTTTGACCCTGGCTTGTTCTGATTTACGTCTCTGTCTTTGTCCCTGGGTAACTTTTTCCCGTAGTTACCTTTCTAGGAGTTTTCCTTCAGCTTCTAGCTCTCTGGAGCTAAAGCCACGCCCCCCAACCGTCAGGTGAATCAGCTCCTGAAACTATCTCCCTCTTGCCCTGCTCACTCCAAGTTCCTAGGAGCCTGAAGCTTTCTTCTGTACCCGTCTTCCCGGAGATTGCACTTGTGAGTTCTCTTGTAATCTTTCCAGTGATACTACCCTTCTGAGCTCTGCCATGCGCCCAAACAGTAGTTTACCCCCACATATGGGGTATAAGCGTACTCAGGACAAATTGCACAAATATAATTTTTGTGGAAAAAAATATGATTTTTTTATGGCTCTACGTTATAAACTTCTGTGAAGCACTTGGGGGTTCAAAGTTTTCACCAAACCCCTACATAAGTTCCTTGGGGGGTCTAGTTTTCAAAATGTGGGTCACTTGTGGGGATTTCCACTGTTTAGGCACATCAGGGGCTCTCCAAACGCGACATGACGCCCGCAGACTATTCCATCAAAGTCTGCAATACAAAACGTCACTACTTCGCTTCCGAGCCCTGACGTGTGCCCATACAGTAGTTTTCTCCCACATATAGGATATCAGCGTACTCAGGACAAATTGATCAACAACTTTTGGTGTCCAATTTCTCCTGTTACCCTTGGGAAAATAAAAAAAACTGGGGACTAAAAGATCATGTTTGTGGGAAAAAAATAAGATTTTTTATTTTCATGCCCAGGCATTATAAACTTGTGTGAAGCACTTGGGGGTTCAAAGTGCTCACCAGAGATCTAGATAAGTTCCTTTGGGGGTCTAGTTTCCAAAATGGGGTCAGTTGTGGTGGGTTTCCACTGTTTAGGCACATCAGGGGCTCTCCAAATGCGACATGGCATTCAACCTCCATTCCAGACAATTTTGGTTTGAAAAAGTCAAATGGCGTTCCTTCTCTTCCGAGCCCTACCTTGCGCCCAGACAGTGATTTTCCCCCACATATGGGGTATTGGCGTACTCAGGAGAAATTGCACAACTTTATCTGTCTGTTTTCTCCTTTTACCCTTGTGAAAATAAAAAGTTTGTAAAAGATCATTTTTGTGACTAAAAAGTTAAATGTTCATTTTTTTCCTTCCACGTTGCTTCAGCTCCTGTGAAGCATCTGAAGGGTTAATAAACTTCTTGAATGTGGTTTTGAGTACCTTGACAGGTGTAGTTTTAAGAATGGTGTCACTTTTGGGTATTTTCTGCCATATAGACCCCTCAAAGTGACTTCAAATGTGAGGTGGTCCCTAAAAAATGGCTTTGTAAATTTTGTTGTAAAAATGAGAAATCGCTGGTCAAATTTTAACCCTTATAACTTCCTAACAAAAAAATTTTGGTTCCAAAATTGTGCTGATGAAAAGTAGACATGTGAGAAATGTTATTTATTAACTATTTTGTGTGACACATTTCTCTGTTTTAAGGGAATAAAAATTCAAAGTTTGAAAATTGCAAAAGTTTCAAAATTTTCGCCATATTTCCGTTTTTTTCAAAAATAAACGCAAGTTTTTTCAAAGAAATTTTACCACTAAAGTGAAGTACAATATGTCACGAGAAAACAAGCTCAGCATAGTGAAGATCCATTGAAGCGTTCCAGAGTTATAACCTCATAAAGAGACAGTGATCAGAATCGTAAAAATTGGCCCGGTCATTAACGTGCAAACCACCCTTGGGGGTTAATAGTGTTCGTTACACTAGGATAATTAATTTTAGACTGAAACATTAGGATATTATTGGTAATATGTCTGGGTGAAGATGAAAAAGCTTGTGCCATGGGTGTGTTTATAGTTACGGACGGTGCACTCCTCTTTAAACTTAGTTTTTCATGAGCATCCATCAGTTTGTTTGGTTTTCCTCCAACACTGATCTGCTTTTCTAATTCAGCATCTCACGAACATGTTGCACTTTGCCCTTTAAACAGACACGTGTGTTTTTGGCAACATATTTTGGAAGGGAATTTCTTAGGCCGAGTCTCCCATTCGCATCTGTTACACCGATCTTCAAACGAACATGAAACTGCTTCTGGTAATTGATGGTGGCTAAACGACGAATCATTGTTGGCTGTATCCTGGATCTCATACCTCCCATAGCCACTGCTATTATTAATCATGTACTTTCCCATTCCTGTCATCACCATGCCCCTTTTCCACATCACTTCACCCAACAATTCGTCCGCCATATTGTTACTAAAAACATGCATCTTCCCAGCAGCAACTGTGTAGGAAACCACGTTACAGTTTTGCAAGGTCTTTATGATACCCCTAAAAAATAAATGTACACACTATGTTGTATCTACCCCCAGGGGGAAATGTTTGCCAGGCCATACGCTTAGTGTATGGGCATTCCAAGTCTAGGAGACCCGCTACTTTAAATTGGCCATAGTTTTTAATCAGGTTTTCCTCCACGTCTTATCATACGCCGCCACTAGATCACCAGCATTAACGTGCTCCGTGCTGCTGCAGCAAGTGTTGAAATCCTAACAAGGGTAGGGGTGTTTGCTGGGCATGAAATACTTGTTATGGAAAAGGTTGAGATGTACCCCACAGGGAAAAATGTTTGTCAGCCCAATACACTTAGTGTATGGCCATTACAAGTCTAGGAGACCCGCTCCTTTTAATGGGACATTTTTTGTTGAGGCCCTCCTACGTGTTTCTTCCAAGGGGGGATTGTGGTGCATATGACTTGGTAGCAGCGTAGGCCTTGCAGTCAATGCATAAGAAAACAGAATGGGAGTCCAAAATGAACAATGTCAAGTGGATTTTCCTGTACCCACCCAGTATGTGGGTTCAAAGGCTTATTGGGGTGCATATGACTTGGTAGCAAGGCAGGCCTTGCAGTCAATGCATAAGAAAACAGAATGGGAGTACCAAATTAATAATGTGAAGTGGATTTTCCTGTGCTTACCCAGTATGTGGGGTCAAAGGCTTATTGGGGAGCATATGACTAGGTAGCAGGGCAGGCCTGGCAGTCAATGCATATGAAAACAGAATGGGAGTACAAAATGAATAATGTGAAGTGCATTTCCTGTACCCATCCAGTATGTAGGTTCAAAGGGCTTATTGGGGTGCACAGGACTTGGTAGCAGTGCAGGCCTTGCAGTCAATGCATAAGAAAACAGAATGGGAGTACAAAATGAATAATTTATTATTATTATTATACATTTATATAGTGCCATTTATTCCATGGCGTTTTACATATGAAAAGGGGAAAAATATAGACAGGTACAATAAACATGTGCTGGACAAGGGACACACAAGTACAGAAGGAGAGAGGACCCTGCCCGCGAGGGCTCACAGTCTGCAGGGATGGGTGAGAATACACTAGGAAAGGGTAGAGCTGGTCGTACGATGGTTCAGTACACTGAGGATCATTGCAGGTTGTAGGCTTGTCGGAACAGGTGGGTCTTCAGGTTTTTCTTGAAGGTCTCGTTGTTGGTGAAAGTCTGATGTTTTGCGGCAGGGAGTTCCAGAGTATGGGGGAAGCCCGGGAGAAGTCTTGTATGCGGTTGTGGGAAGAAGAGATGAGGGGGGAGTCGAGAAGGAGATCTTAAGAGGATCGAAGGTTGCGTGTAGGTAGGTAGCGGGAGACCATGTCACAGATGTATGGAGGAGAAAGGTTGTGGATGGCTTTGTATGTCATGGTTAAGGTTTTGAACTGGAGCCTCTGGGCAATAGGGAGCCAGTGAAGGGCCTGGCATAGGGGGGAGGCTGGGGAATAGCGGGGAGACAGGTGGATTAGTCGTGCAGCAGAGTGTAGGATGGACTGGAGTGGTGCCAGAGTGCTAGAGGGGAGGCAAGACAGTAGGAGGTTGCAGTAGTCGAGGCGGGAGATGATAAGGGCGTGCACTAGTGTTTTTGTGGTTTCATGGTTGAGGAATGAGCGGATCCGGGAAATATTTTTGAGTTTGAGGCAGCAGGAGGTGGCGAGGGCTTGGATATGTGGTTAGAAAGAGAGGGCAGAGTCGATGATCACCCCAAGGCACCGAGCATGTGGGACTGGGGAAAGCGAGCAGCCATTGACATTGATGGATAGGTCTGGTGGAGGGGTAGAGTGAGGTGGGGGAAAGATGATGAATTCTGTTTTGTCCATGTTCAGTTTGAGAAAGCGAGCAGAAAAGAAGGCTGAGATAGCAGACAGACACTGTGGGATTTTGGTCAGTAGGGAGGTGAGGTCAGGTCCAGATAGGTAGATCTGCGTGTCATCGGCGTAGAGGTGATACTGCAAGCCGTGGGATTCTATGAGCTGTCCCAGGCCGAAGGTGTAGATGGAGAAGAGTAGGGGTCCTAGGACTGAGCCTTGAGGAACACCGACAGACAGGGGGCGAGGTGAGGAGGTGGTGTGTGAGAGGGAGACACTAAATGTTCGGTCTGTTAGGTATGATGAGATCCAGGATAGGGCCAGGTCTGTGATGCCAAGAGATGAGAGAATCTGTAGCAGGAGGGAATGGTCCACAGTGTCGAAGGCGAAGAATAATGTGAAGAGGATTTTCCGGTGGCCATCCAGTACGTGGCTTGAAAAGCTTATTGGGGTACATGTAACTTTGGGGCAAGCCAGACCTTGCATTCAATGTAACATTTTTTCTGGAAGCCCTCCTGTACCTCTCGTGAAAGTGGTATTGTGGTGCGCTGTAACTCTTGGCAGCCCATCCACTCACTACATAGGCAATAAGTTTTGAAGACCCACTGTTTAATAATGGCCCTTTAAGAAGATTAATGCTGCCTGATGACCCGGTAAAAAATAGACTCTGTGACTTAAAGAGTCCCTCATTCATAAATAAAACAAGATGTGTCTGCTTATGTGTCACACAACACATGGCCAGCTAGGGCTGTTAAATGTTACAATGATATTTCCAAGTAAATGCATTTGTATTGGTTGAAAGCAATGTTAAAGTTTAAAACCGCTTCAAAAATGCTGCGTGTGAACATAGCCCAAGTGGGGGAGGAATATTTTGTTCTGGGGTTAATTTTTTGCCTTATATACAAGTCATTAAACTGGAAAGGATGTACCTTTACATATTTCCCAGCAAAATCCATTTGGTTTCGTTTTGATATGTTCTATGGTGCACCGGTAAAAATGGCATGAAACTCTGACAACATTGTTTAAAGCTGTGAACTAGGAGTCAGAAATGCTTCCAGGGGCGATCCCCATGATGTCCGCGTGTCATTTGAGCAGTGTTTCCATCGTTTTCAGACATTTTTAGACCTTAAAATGACCCCCGGGGAGGATAGCGGTAAAAATGCTCGGGTCTCCCGTAGACTTACATTGAGCTCGTTGTACTGTCCGAGTACCCGAGTATTCCAATTTGTTCGACCCGAGCAATGAGCACCTGAGCATTTTAGTGCTCGCCCATCACTAGTCACTATGCTGAAAACTGCCTAACAGTGGAGGTTAAAAAATGGGTAGATGTAGACTTAACCTGCGCTGCTGAATAACTTAAGAATCCGATAAATTATCACAAAATGTGGTTTTATTCAACGTGTTTCAAAGTTCCAAGACTTCTTCATCAGGAAATACAACAAACTAGTGGCATTTATAGGTGATCGATGGACTTAATGATGAACAATTCCTGATGGCTTTCTTAACACCACAATTAATCGAAAACCTACGGCTACGAATAGCCTATTGAGATGGGAGAGCCATCATCCTTTTCTGCTGAAGAGGGGTATCCCAAAGAGACAGTTCCTTAGACTTCGAAGGAATTGTTCATCATTAAGTGATTTCAAAGCTAAATCTTTGGATCTTAAATATCGAATTTCCTCATGGAAAGAGGATAACCAGAAGATGTAATTAATTTTGCTTATGGGTCTGCGTCTAACACAAGTAGAACCTCACTTTTAGTACCTAAGACAAAAATTTACTCTAAACCAGTCACACGTCTAATTGGTACCTTTGAAGACCAGTCCAAAAGAGTATTCAATATTTTCAAAAAACAATAGCTGATATTAAGAGCGGACCCGGACATTTGTGAGTTTATTTCCCCCTATCTATTGATCACCTATAGAAGGGGCAAGTCAATTAGGGACAGTGCTGTACACAGCCACTTTGTTTCCGCAAAAAAAACAGAGCACTTGGTTAATGAATAGGTCCATTAGGACTTTTAAATGTGGACACTGTTCTTTTTGCATGTACAACCTTCAAATATTTTTGAAAGTTCAGCGACGGGTAGAACATACCATATGAGACACTTTGCAAACTGTATAACGGCGGGGGTGTTGTATATCTGGACGTGTTTCTGTCCCAGGTATTATGTTGGAAAAACCAAGTGAGAACTGCGTATTTCCATTGGAGAACATCTGGGAGACAGCAGACATGGCAGGGATCCACCACTTGCGCGCCACATTAATACAGTACATGGCGGTGATCTGGGTTCGTTCTCTTTTTCTGTGATAGATGTGGTCCCTGTTTTCACGAGACAAAGGGACTGGGATAGAAAAATTATCCAACGCGAAACTAGGTGGATTTATCTACTGTGGTCCAAGAGCCCACTGGGCCTCAATGAAAAGTTGTCCTTTACTAGTTTCATTTAAGCCGCCGAGGGCATGCCTTTCTGGAAACGTCTGTCTGCCATGTATATTTGTTCTTTGGACTAATACAATATATATTGCCTGTCATATTCTTTGACTAATGATTTTTCTTATATTATTGTATTTTTTTTGTGGTTTGTCCATAATGATATTTTCTACAATATCCTTTATGATGGCTATGGATATCTCAATCTCCTTAAAGATAAACTTCATATCATCCTTTGCCTGTGGTCTATTATGACTCTGAAATATCCCCTATCATCTCTGAGGGTGAATGTACATCTTTGTATGGTATGGCTTAAATGATAGTTGGCATTAAGTTTCAGTGTGTAGCTTTAAATTAGTTTTGTGATCCTTTGAGCCATGATAATATTTCCCCTAGCACCTCTTATTTTAGGGGTGAAACATTGGTGTATTGAACTTCACAACGAATGTCTTAATCCTCATTGGTATTGGTGGACACATTACCTCCGATACTTTTGCATTCAATACTACAGCTACACACTATTTTCAAGCCTCATTTCGATATGTGGGTGGCGGCTTTGTACTGTGTCATTTCCAGTTTATCATGCCTTTTGGCATGCAAGGAGTTCCATGCTACACACTGACCTCAAGCCTTATTTTGGCATGTGGGCGCAGTTTCTACCACGTCACTTTGTAACACCGAGGGCGAGGAGTACCAAGAGTAGACCCACTGAACCGTGATACCGAAATTCCCCCTAGCGAGCACACCAGATATGACCAACCACTATACAGGGATCGTTAGGGAGCAAGCTCGGGAACCTCTAGTACCACGGATGCCAGGACCAGGGGTCGGCTCTGGAACTATGCAAAAAATGAAGAACAGGCAGGGTAGAAGGCAGAGGGAAGGAACTGAGCAGGAGGGGTAAGGAGGAGGAGATGGGAAAAAACTGACGGAGAGGACGGTGTAGCGATGGGGAAAAATACAGACTGCGGAGAGCTGTGAGATGATGGAAGGAAGGCACCAGAAGGACGCAGGGCCGGAGAGGAGACTGCAAGAAACCAGAGAGACAAGAAGAGGTTAATGGATACAGACTAGCTTGGCGGAGAACGCCATACACAGACCCAATGTGGCCAAAGTACAGTCCCTGACAGAAGTTATGTCTCTTACCCATGTTATGTAAATCAAAGCTTATAACCGGACGTTAAATTCATCCATTGGTTTTATAAATTACTCTTTTGAAAGCTGAAACCATCCCAAATTTGGTTTAGGTTAAGAAAATAAATTGGCATCAATGCTGAAATATTGATCATTTAATGAACACAGAATAATCAGGTTTTGGCAAGACAAAAGTTTTGTCACCTGGTCATATAATGCGCCCAATCCTAGTTTACATCCTCACCAGTGCTCAGTAAATGATCGGTTAATTAGTGGGTGTGTATGAAAAGAAATCCAGCACCCCAGACCTTCACTTGAACTGCAACTTGAGCTCTGACAACATGCCAAAAATCCACCCTGTGACCAAATCCTTGATTATCAAGAGGCTGAAGACCAGATCCACTGCAGAGGTGGCTGGCACCTTTGGTGTGTCTCAGCGTCAAGTACAAAGAATTAAAAAAAGATTTGAAGAGACTGGAGATGGGTTTGACAAGCCCAAGTCTGGCAGACCTACTGTTAAATATTAATTATTGGTTATGGATTTATTCTTTATACACTCAATTCTGTACCAAGTACATTGACTTTCAGCTGACATACACATGCTATTTCTGTATGGTAAAGTGTCATCTCCATATATAGAGACCACGTGATCTAAGGGACATATATATAATGACTACACGAAGGGAGGGGGCTCTCTCTCTACAGACACATGGGACAAGGACACTACGATGAATGAACAGCCAGCTGCTATGTAACCACGTGTTGCTTCCCTGAGATGCTGCTGAGAAACAGATGTCATTTTTACCATTCAGGATACCAAGGAAGAAGTGTATAAGCTTTGCTATGGACAAATGGACAATCTCTTCGTAACTATTTCACTCATTTTATGTTTTCCTGCAATGATGTTTTTTTGATGGACAGTCCAATAAACCACTACATTTTTTTATAAGAAACATTCTGACATTTTCTTTAGAGTATCGCATCTGGTAACAAGTCCTGGAAAAATATATTTAAAATAAGCATTTTTAACATTTTGGAGAGCCAGCCAGTCACACTTGATTTTTAGAGTGTGAATTTCTGAAAACTTGCAAGGGGAGGAATAGAAGCAAAAGAACGTCAAATGTTCAAGTTATCAGGAAATCCACTACGATATTTCAGGATCAGAAAAGAACCTATGAATGAGGACTAAGAGTTGCCAGACGTACTACAGGAATCAGACGTACTACAGGAATCAGACGTGCTGACGTGCTGATGACAAGAGGCCAGCGTTGTCCAAGAAAGGAGCTACAAGCTGAGATATTTCAAGGTAAGAAACAATGGATGTCATTACTTCTTTTTCTAAGCAAAGTAGACTGAAATTTATGTCTGTAGATCAGTCTAATTTAGAAGTTTTATGGCTCAGCTAATGTGTGAAATGGAAAATCTAAAGCTAGAATCTAAGCTGGTGTCCTTTAATAGAGAAAGAGAGAAATTGAAAAATATTTTACAGTTGGTTGACGTATTTCATAAGTTTGTATCAGAGAAATCTAAAAATTACTGTGTAGAAATAGTGTCAGATGATACCAGTGATGTTCCCGAGATTGACTGTAATGAGGAAATTGAGTAAGATGTGGGACATGTGTCTGTAATGGCTACTCAAGGTGACCTTGTCTCTGATGATGTAAAAAAGATGGTGGAAATGTGGGAGGAGACTTCAAAACAAATGTAGGAGGGAACATGGGAGGAGACTTCAGAACTGATGCAGATGACGTACGAGGGATGGATGTACAAAGGCCACCAAAAATAGAAGACAATTCAGAGGCCCAACTCCAAATTAAAGTTAGGAAAAATTTGTTAAAACTATGCAAAATCATTCCTGCATATGATAACAATATCCATGTGTGCAGAAATTCTGAAATCTTTGAAAGTTTTGTTGATAAGCTTGATTTAAGTAATGACGACAAAAATCAATTATTTAAATTGTGGCTTCTTACAACCTTTTCCAGACGTTTAACATTAAAGTTGTCTTGTGATAACGATTTACATGGAGATTTAAATGATAAAGACAGACTGAAAATTCTGATTTTCTGTGCATTAAATGAAAATTGTCCAGATATTGATATTCTTCAAAAATTAAGGATTGGTCGGAAAGAATGTACTTTTACATTCATGTCCATATTTGAAAGGTTGTACAAAACTCTAATTACCAATGTCAAAACAAAATCAATGATAAAGTATTTTGTAGACAAATTTGGATTCCTAAATTCTGTATCTCGTGTTATTGCGTCACAAAAAGATACTTTATTTGAATGTGCGCAATCCCTTGATTTTGCTAGAAAACATGAGAATCGTGAAAGGAAAATAAATCAAAACAGAGTAAGATCTTTTCAAAAGCCAGTGTCAAAATCTCCTAAACCGAGTCATCCCTGTAATCAAATCTATGACATACGAAGAAAATTACATATTTGTTATAAACCCTATAAAAAAATCCAAGAGTCCGCTTTGCAGAAAGAGTTAAAAATTCAAAGTTCAGACCTCTCTGTAAAAAGACAAATGGGGGACATTGACAGACAGGAACAGGTGATTCCTCAGAGTGACATAGCTGAGTCTTCAGTTTACAGCTCAATATCAGAGCTGCTCAAACAATCATTAAGAAAAGGAATGATAAAAAGAGCTTTTCAGGACATTTTTGACAAGGAAATAAGATTTGGTTTAGGAATGACTGAAAATGAAATTATATGTTGTGTAAAAGTATTATACAATATATTATTCAGTTATTTGTAATTATTTTATAAATATAATTCTGTAGTTCACAGCTTTTGTAGATATATATATATTCATATAGTATACAGTATATAGTATACTTGTATAAGTAGAGATTGTATCTATAATATAACGGTGGGAGCGTCACTCTGTCTGAAGCCTTTATAGACTGCACAAGCGCGACACGCCTGCGCAGTCTGGCTCCAGACAGAGTGAGGCATCCAGAGCGGTGAGTACTCTGTATGGCGCCGGAGATCACGGTATGCGTACTGGATGCATACCGCGATCTCCGGCGCCATACTCACATACTTACCTGACCGGGAGGAGCGTTGCCACGGCGCTTCTCTTCTCCCGGGGCAGGAGACCAGGAGTGCGCGTCAGATCGCGCATGCGCAATAGCGCTATCCGGCGCCATTTTGCTGAAGACACATTTACAGTGTGTCTTCAGCAATATGGCGCCGGACCGCGCGGTGTGGGCATGCGCGTACTCCGGCGCCGCTCTCCACCCCCGGCGTCCAGCTGAACGGAACAGCGCTGGAGCACAGGGATGAAAGGTGAGTATAAATGTTTTTTTTTTTTGGGGTATCTGTGCAGTTTAATAGCGGTGAGGGGGCCATGCACATCAGGATAGGGGGGGATGAGGGGACCATGCACATCAGGATTGGGGGGTGAGGGGACCATGCACATCAGGATTGGGGGGTGAGCGGACCATGCAATCAGGGTTGGGGGGTGAGGGGACCATGCACATCAGGATTGGGGGGGTGAGGGGACCATGCACATCAGGATTGGGGGGTGAGAGGACCATGCACATCAGGATTGGGGGGTGAGGGGACCATGCACATCAGGATTGGGGGGGTGAGGGGACCATGCACATCAGGATTGGGGGGGTGAGGGGACCATGACATCAGGATTGGGGGTTGAGGGAACCATGCACATCAGGGTTGGCGGGTGAGGGGACCATGCACATCAGGATTGGGGGGTGAGGGGACCATGCACATCAGGATTGGGGGGTGAAGGGACCATGCACATCAGGATTGGGGGGTGAGGGGACCATGCACATCAGGATTGGGGGGTGAGGGGACCATGCACATCAGGATTGGGGGGTGAGGGGACCATGCATATCAGGATTGGGGGGAGAGGGGACCATGCACATCAGGGTTAGGGGGTGAGAGGACCATGCACATCATGATTGGGGGGTGAGGGGACCATGCACATCAGGATTGGGGGGTGAGAGGACCATGCACATCAGGATTGGGGGGATGAGGGGACCATGCACATCAGGATTGAGGGGTGAGGGGACCATGCACATCAGGATTGGGGGGTGAGGGGACCATGCACATCAGGATTGGGGGTGAGGGGACCATGCACATCAGGATTGGGGGGTGAGGGGACCATGCACATCAGGATTGGGGGTGAGCGGACCATGCACATCAGGATTGGGGGTGAGGGGACCATGCACATCAGGATTGGGGGTGAGGGGACCATGCACATCAGGATTGGGGGTGAGCGGACCATGCACATCAGGATTGGGGGGTGAGAGGACCATGCACATCAGGATTGGGGGGGTGAGGGGACCATGCACATCAGGATTGGGGGGTGAGGGGACCATGCACATCAGGATTGGGGGGTGAGGGGACCATGCACATCAGGATTGGGGGGTGAGGGGACCATGCACATCAGGATTGGGGGGTGAGCGGACCATGCACATCAGGATTGGGGGGTGAGCGGACCATGCACATCAGGATTGGGCGATGAGGGGACCATTCATACCAGGATTGGGGGGTGGGGGGACCATTCATACCAGAATTGAGGGTGAGGGGACCATGCATTCCAGGATTGGGCGGGAGGTGACCATGCATACCAGGATTGGTGGGTGAGGGGACCGTGCATACCGGGATTGGGGGGTGAGGGGACCATGCATATCGGGATTGGGGGGTGAGGGGACCATGCACATCAGGATTGGGGATGAGGGGACCATGCACATCAGGATTGGGGGTGAGCGGACCATGCACATCAGGGTTGGGGGGTGAGGGACCATGCACATCAGGGATTGGGGGGGTGAGGGGACCATGCACATCAGGATTGGGGGGTGAGGGGACCATGCACATCAGGATTGGGGGTGAGGGACCATGCACATCAGGATTGGGGGGTGAGGGGACCATGCAACACAGGATTGGGGGGTGAGGGGACCATGCAACAGGATTGGGGGTTGAGGGAACCATGCCATCAGGTTGGGGGGTGAGGGGACCATGCATACAGATTGGGGGTGAGGGGACCATGACCAGGATTGGGGGGTGAGGGACCATGCACATTCCAGGATTGGGGTGAGGGGACCATTGCTACTCAGGATGGGGGTGGGGGACCATGCACAGTAGGATTGGGGGGGTGAGGGGACCATACATACAGGATTGGGGGGAGAGGGGCCATGCAACCATAGGTAGGGGGGAGAGGACCATACCAGAATGGGGGAGGGTACCATGCACATCGATTGGGGGTGAGAACCATGCACTCAGATTGGGGGGATGAGGACCATGACATAGGATTGAGGGTGAGGACATAAACACAGTAGATTGGTGTGAGGTACATGCCAAACAGGATATTGGGTGATGGACATGCAATTGTTTGGGGTGATGGAATGACATATGGATTGGGTGAGACCTACTCTGATTGGGGATCTGAGGGAATTGCACTTCAAGTAGGACTAATCGGGGATGTAGGATATGCCATGCACAATGAAGAGGATTGGCGTGTTAGCAGGACATAGACAAGGATTGGGGTGAGAGCCTGCATCAGGTTGGGGGTTTTAGGGGACATGAATAGATTTGGTGAGGGGACAATGCAGCTTCAGGATATGGGGCGTTGATGGGCAAGACAATCAGATTGGGGGCTGAGAGACATCACATCAGATTGGGGTTGACAGGGACCAGGCACATAGGCATAGGGAGTGACGTGAAGCAGACTGTCATTTGGCAGAGGACATTCATACAGATTGGGTGGGGACCATTCATAAGAATGGAGTAGAGTGACTGCTTCCAGGATTGGGCGGGAGGTGACCATGCATACCAGGATTGGTGGGTGAGGGGACCGTGCATACCGGATTGGGGGGTGAGGGGACCATGCATATCGGGATTGGGGGGGTGAGGGGGCCATGCACATCAGGATTGGGGATGAGGGGACCATGCACATCAGGATTGGGGGTGAGCGGACCATGCACATCAGGGTTGGGGGGTGAGAGGACCATGCACATCAGGGTTGGGGGGTGAGGGGACCATGCACATCAGGATTGGGGGGTGAGGGGACCATGCACATCAGGATTGGGGGGTGAGAGGACCATGCACATCAGGATTGGAGGGTGAGCGGACCATGCACATCACCAGGATTGGGCGATGAGGGGACCATTCATACCAGGATTGGGGGGTGAGGGGACCATTCATACCAGGATTGGGGGGTGAGGGGACTATTCATACCAGAATTGGGGGTGACGGGACCATTCATACCAGAATTGGGGGTGAGGGGACCATGCATTCCAGGATTGGGCAGGAGGTGACCTTGCTTACCAGGATGAGGAATGGGTGCATGCATAGTAGATTTGGGTGGGGGTGAGGGGACCATACATACCAGGATAGGGATAAGGGGTGCCATGCATACCAGAATAGGTGGGGGGAAGCACATACCAGAATGCGAGACCATGTACCTATAAAAATGCTTGCCACCCGGGCGTAGAACGGGTTCATCACTAGTAACTGTATATCTATGTATAGTGATATAATTAAAATAAACTACAGTAATAATATTTAGAATTACATTAAAGCCAATACATATATATGTATAAGACATTGCAATTGTTTTATTTCTGAATGAATATGATATTTAACCTTATCTCTTATTTATCCTTAGAATTTTCACTTCAAAGTAGGACTTAATCGGGAAAAACTCTCTTACATGAATTTATGCCTTTATTTACACATATAGGAAAGATGTGTATCTTCGTACCGTGTTAGCCAGTAGATAGAAAAATATTTAGACTTGAGAGTCCTCAGTGGTTGATACCTTTTAATGGCTAACTGAAAAGATGGTAACAAATTGCAAGCTTTCGAGACTACTCCGGTCTCTTCATCAGGCAAAGACTAAAACAAAAACTGAAGAATCACATATATATATATATACACAAGAGGACACAGGAATAGTGCAATAGGTAAGACAAGTGACGTGAAGCAGAACTGTCATTATGGCAGAGGAATGAACATAAATATTGGAACAGATCATAGATAAGGAGAGAGTTTTATTGCCCTCTGATTGGGGTCTGGTGTTGTGTTTTGATGCCCCTAGAAGGTCAGAGACGCAGATTCCTTAATTGATATAGAATGACATGAATCCATGTGACACGTTCATTCCAGCACTAAGAGTGTCAAAGGTCATCATAAGTTTGTATTCCCAAACCTTTCTATCTTTCTCAGATTTGAAGTTAGATTTTTTTTTAGTGCTGGAATGAACGTGTCACATGGATTCATGTCATTCTATATCAATTAAGGAATCTGCGTCTCTGACCTTCTAGGGGCATCAAAACACAACACCAGACCCCAATCAGAGGGCAATAAAACTCTCTCCTTATCTATGATCTGTTCCAATATTTATGTTCATTCCTCTGCCATAATGACAGTTCTGCTTCACGTCACTTGTCTTACCTATTGCACTATTCCTGTGTCCTCTTGTGTATATATATATATATATATATGTGATTCTTCAGTTTTTTGTTTTAGTCTTTGCCTGATGAAGAGACCGGAGTAGTCTCGAAAGCTTGCAATTTGTTACCATCTTTTCAGTTAGCCATTAAAAGGTATCAACCACTGAGGACTCTCAAGTCTAAATATTTTTTTATTTACACAGGAATTTGTAATAACTGCATGATATATATATTTAACGCTTAAAAAGGAAATAATATATAACTAACTGAATCTAAATTTAGTTTTTGTGTGTTGCTAACATTTTGAAGTTATTTATTTGCATGGCAATATGTTCTTACTGCATGACAGTCAAAGTATGTGACATTTAAACTGTTCTAATTATAAGGCTACCATATACCCCTATTCCAAAGCTCTTGTAGCTTCAGTGAAAAGAATTTTTTTTTTAGGCCTTAGTTACAGGTTTCAGTTGCAAACCTTGCACCAAATATAGATACAGCTCATACCTAATTTTCTTATGAGTCCTTCTATCTATAGAATGGTTTACACAGTTTATGTTATGTGTATTTGGGGAATATTCAAAGAAATATTAAAATTTTAAATTTAGTAGTTTACAATGCGCATTGATAATTAGGATACAATTATTTGGGTTAATATACATGTATTCCTACCTTTTGTATGTGGAATCTGTCGTGTGTACTGTATATCCATGTCACAGTCTGAGTGACAGATGACAGATGCGTGTATGAGCAGCTGCTAGAGTGAAAATAATCTAAGACTATTGTATGTGTGATGTATGAAAGAAGAGGCTTCACAATTCTTGGTATGCTAAGAGAAAACCAAAAACTTTGTTTTTATGAGAAAGAATACAAATCAGTTCAATTATTAGAATATTAAGATACATAATGAAATATTATCTACTCAACATATATTTCTTTAGTAATTATTTTTTTATTTAATTGTGGATAAGTGTAATCACATCAAAATGGTTTATCAAGAAAATCTACATTTAGATTATTATTTTTTTCCTTTTCCCAAAGGATAATTTTATGATATTCAATGTTATTTTTAATGGTTACATAGATGGTGCACATCTTCAGACAAATATATGGTATAAAGCTAAAACAGAAGTTACATAAATAACTTATAAAACAATTATTTTTTTTTTCATTTTGGTTTTGATAAATGAATTATTTCATAAAATAATATTTTTTTTTTGTATTAAGGGGGAAATGTGTTTGTAATCCTGAATACATCATCACATTTCATCAACACCTCTTCTTCACACATTTTAAAGAATATAAAAAGGTACAATGGTATAACTACTAGAGATAATAACATTAAGTATTATAAAGAGTCATTTCTTTACACTAAGAAGGGGATTACATGCAAAGTTGCATAATTTGAATATTTTGGTAACACAAGGTTATGACAAATATGATATCATCCAGATAATGGAAATATTAAGGGTATGTGTTACCGAGAACATAACTACTCAGCATTTGTCATAAACATATAAAGGCCTTATTTTTTATTTTCATTTTTATTCTTATCTTTGTTTTCATTCTTATTTTTCATTTTTAGTTTTTATTCTTCATTTATCTCTATTTTTGATTCTTAATTTTTATTTTTTATCTCAATCAAGAGAAAAAAAACATCAATATTTAATAAAGTAATGTCTAGTATGAGAATATTGCTTCATTAAATATAGTGAAGATATTGTTTCATGAAAAGAAAATGTTTTAATTCTGAGTAAATACAATAATTCTTTCATTCATTCATTCACTCATATTCACATTTTGGTTCATGGCTATATATTCTTACCTATTATTGGTCTAATAAATATATTCCATTAAAGTTTTAGTAATAAAGATGGAAACACTTGAGACAAAAAAAAAAACCACACTGACTCCTATGGGTTGGAAAGGTAATTACACCTATGACATAAAAATGTTCTGTCTCATGAAGAATATGGTTAATAATGCATTATCATTTATTATTGTTTTACTACACAAACATGAATTCCATATTACTATTCTGATAATAATTCTATGGATATTACTGATTGCTATGGTACGCTGTGATATTATAGGTCAGGAAAATTACCAGATTTGGTATAGAATAGGGAATGAAGACTTCAAGCAAGATATTGGAATTATGTTAATAAAGACTTTTCATATTTCTAAATTCAAGTTTTAAAAGTTGCAAGAAGAAAAAGCCGAAGTCCCAGAAGGTAACAAGGCTATATGATTTCTGAGTAATAATAGACTGTGTCAATTACAATTCATTTCACCACTGACAACTGCAGTATCCACCACTGACAGCCACGACTGCAGTATTCACGACTGACAGCCACGATCGCAGTATCTAACCTGACAACCACAATGGCAGAGGACGATGATCCTATGATGCTAATATGAACTGTGTTATCACGTTTTTATCACATTCCAGTGGTTTCCTATCACCTATGAAGCTTCAATGAAAGCTGGTGAACAATAAGGTAATTGTCAGGAACCTACAACCCTGACATGAGCCCTGTGCATTAGGACTAAGGACTGGTTATGATGCTATCTTTAGCAAGGAAGAGTCATTTTAACCCTTGCTTTGCTGACCAAAGACGTCACACCTGTTCCAAGACCATTGCGGATGGCATGGAGGATTCCAGAAATATCCAAGGCGAGCCAATGTAAGTCCAGGTCTTTAAAGGTGACTCTGCTCTGATATTAAAGCTTCATTTATGGACTTTGTTTTCTAATCAACATTTGAATTTATGGACTTTGATTGACACATGACACACGGTCTCCACAATATCTACATGTTATTTCAAAGGAATTATCGTATAAAGACTGTGTTTTAAAAGAATCAAGAACAAGACATCAAGATGAAGACCAGATGACATCAGATGATGATGACTGGACCGGAGATGCTTCGATTTAGGTTTAGGAAAGTATAATATATATTTTTTATATGAATATTGGTCACGGCTTACCATAACATGAATTCACATTATTATGTTATTGAGTGTGTATAACAATAATCTGAAATTATTATTATTATTGAAATTAAAATTATTTTGTCCAAAGAAGAAGAAAAGAAGAAAGAAGATCTTATTATCCTAAAGATGAACTTCTCTACTTTGAGGGTTCCAATTAATGTCTGTCACCCTCAAAAGGGGGAATTGTTAAATATTAATTATTGGTTATGGATTTATTCTTTATGCACTCAATTCTGTACCAAGTACATTGACTTTCAGCTGACATACACATGCTATTTCTGTATGGTAAAGTGTCATCTCCATATATAGAGACCACGTGATCTAAGGGACATATATATAATGACTACAGAAAGAGAGGGGGCTCTCTCTCTCTCTACAGACACATGGGACAAGGACACTACGATGAATGAACAGCCAGCTGCTATGTAACCACGTGTTGCTTCCCTGAGACGCTGCTGAGAAACAGATGTAATTTTTACCATTCAGGATACCAAGGAAGAAGTGTATAAGCTTTGCTATGGACAAATGGACAATCTCTTCATAACTATTTCACTCATTTTATGTTTTCCTGCAATGATGTTTTTGTTGATGGACAGTCCAATAAACCACTACATTTTTTTTATAAGAAACATTCTGACATTTTCTTTAGAGTATCGCATCTGGTAACAAGTCCTGGAAAAATATATTTAAAATAAGCATTTTTAAAACCTACTCAGGTGGAATGTTTGTTTGTTAGAAAATCCAAAGCAAGCCCCTCTTCCACCGCAGCAGAGCTCCAACAGGCATCGTCACCTCATGTCCCTGTGTCAACTAGAACAGTTTGTAGGATTCTGTCTAGAAATGGCCTCCATGGTCGATTCAGTGCCCAGAAGCCAGCACTAAACAAAAGGCAAATAAAAAACCATGTGGCATTTGCAAAGTCCCACAGCCTCCTAAACAGATGGACGCTGGAAAAGTGGCAGAAGGTGGATTTCTCTGATGAATCTTCAGTAGAATTACACCACAGCCGCCGCAAATACTGCAGAGACCTACTGGAGCCCATATGGATCCAAAATACACCCAGAAAACAGTTAAATTTGGTGGTGGAAAGATCATGGTCTGGGGTTAAAGTCAGTATGGGGTGTGCGAAACATTTGCAAGGTGGAAGGCAATATCAATAGCCTAAAATATCAAGAAGTATTAGCTACCTCTTACATTCCAAATAAAAGGGGTCAAATTCTGCAGCAGGATGGTGCTCCATCACATACATCCATCTCTAGAACAAAGTTCCTCCAGGCAAAAAAGATCAAGGTGCTCAATGACTGGCCAGCCCATGAACATCATTGAGCATGTTTGGGGTAGGATGAAAGAGGAAGCTTGGAAGACAAAACCAAGGAATATAGATAAACTCTGGGAGGCATGTAAGAGTGCATTCTTTGCTATTCCTGATGACTTCATTAATATATTGTATGAATCATTGTTGAACCGCATGGATGCAGTCCTCAAGCTCATGGAAGTCACACAAAATATTAAATATGACTCTAATAGCACTACAACTTAATTCACCAATGTTATGCAACATATATTTGTATTTTAAGATAATTATTTGTTGAATATCACATTACTTTCTGTGGGCGACAAAACTTTTGTCTTGCAAAAATCTGACCATTCTATGTTCATTAAATGATCAATATTTCAGCATTGATGCCAATTTATTTTCTTAACCTAAACCAAATTTGGGAGGGTTTCAGCTTTCAAAAGAATAATTTATACAACCAATGGATGAATTTAAAGTCAGGTTATAAGCTTTGATTTACATAACATAGATAAGCGACATAACTTCTGTCAGGGACTGTATTGCAGGAAACACAATCAGGCGCCTCCTCTAAGGGAGGGCGGCCTGAAATACCTGGTGCCTGTCCTCCATTGGACAGGCAGTTCTGCCGGGTCAGGTCACGCCGGGAGATAAAGCCGGCGGATGCACGCGCGGACGGGCCCTAAGGCGCATGCGCAAATAGATGGAGCGCGCGGCCGACGGCTGCGGGGGAGCGCGCCGGCGCGCCCGTGCAGGTGCCCAGCGGGAAGGAGCAGGTCGCCGGGAGGCCCAGGGAAGCGTGGGAGCAGCGATGCGGGCAACGGGGGACCCAACACTGGTGGCGGTGAGCATGGGCGTAACAGTACCCCCTCTCTTACACCCTACTCCTCTACCCTTGGAGAAAAATCTTTTAAGAATGCGGGGTGCATTAATGTTCTCCAGAGGTTCCCAAGACCTCTCCTCAGGACCAAACCCCTTCCAATCAATTAGAAATAAAGTATTCCCCCTGACCTTTTTGGAGGCTAGAATATCCTTCACTTCAAAAATATTATCGGCACTGACTGGTGGAGGGGAGGAACCAGGAACAGGATGGAAACGATTTAGTATGACTGGCTTCAGGAGAGATATGTGGAAGACGTTGGGAACGCGGAGCAAGGCAGGCAACTTCAGTTTATAGGCCACGTTGTTGATGCGCCGGAGGACTTCAAAAGGACCAATGTAACGAGGCCCCAACTTGTAGGAGGGCATCTTCAACATGATATATTTTGACAAAAGCCAAACCCTCTCGCCCGGAAGATAGGTTGGAACATCCAAATGCCTCTTGTCGGCATGCTTCTTCATACGTTCTCCGGCTCTCCTGAGCGCCTCTTTAGTCTCCTGCCAAATTCGGGAGAATTCCAAAGTCACAGAGTCAGCTGCAGGCACCCCAGAGGTGGCAGAAACTGGCAGTGGAATACTGGGATGCATTCCAAAAACCACAAAAAATGGAGACTTGGCTGACGACTCGTTGGGATGGTTGTTATAGGCGAACTCAGCCCATGGGAGAAGACAGGACCAGTCATCATGATGTGAATTGGAAAAATGTCCAAATAGGATGCCAGCGCTTGATTCACACGCTCCACTTGCCTGTTGGGTTGAGGGTGGTATGCAAAAGAGAAATCCAACTTTACTTCCAAGAGACCACATAAGGCCCTCCAAAATCGAGACGTAAATTGAACACCACGATCAGACACAATGTGTTGTGGAAATTCATGAAGTCGGAAGACATGCTGGATGAAAACTTTTGCCAATTCCGGAGTGGAGGGCAATCCTGGTAGCGGAACAAAGTGGGCCATCTTGGAGAATCGATCCACTACTACCAGAATGGTAGTACACCCGGATGAGCAGGGCAGGTCGGTGATGAAATCCAAGGCTATGTGCTGCCACAGAGTTGAACGAACAGGTAACGGGAGCAGAAGACCAGAGGGCAATTGTCTGGGGACCTTGACCTTGGCGCAAGAGGGACACGAAGCAGAAAAGTCAGACATCTTGACGAAGAGAGGGCCACCAGTAGAAGTGAGAAGCGAGGTCTAGAGTCTTTTTAACACCGACATGCCCAGAGATCTTGGAGGAGTGTCCCCAATGCAAAACCTCTTTCCTATCAGCCTCAGGAACGAATGTTTTACCTGGAGGCGGGGTGATCAGCTTGACGGGAGCCACTGTAATGATCTTGACCGGGTCAATGATGTGAGAGGATTCCTCTTCCAAGTCTGGGGGTTGCAGGGACCGAGATAACATGTCAGCCTTGACATTCTTATGCCCAGGAAGAAATGTAACTCGAAGTCAAAGCGACCAAAGAACAGGGACCACCTGGCCTGCCGGGGATTGAGCCTCTAAGCTGACTGAATGTATGCCAGGTTCTTATGGTCAGTGAAGATGGTAAAAAGATGGATAGCTCCCTCCAATAGATAGCGCCATTGAGGAATGGCGCTAACAGTTCTCGATCCCCGATGGAAGTTACATTCAGCAGGAGAAAAGGTCTTAGAGAAAAATCCACATATAACTATCCGACTCGAAGGAGACCTCTGAGACAACACTGTGCCGGCCCCAGTGGAAGATGCGTCCACTTCCAGGACAAACGGTCTATTAGCCTCAGGCCGATGTAACACAGGCACGGTCGCAAAAGATTGTTTTAAGCTTAGAAAGGCATCCTCAGCCTCCGGGGACCAGGTTGCGGGGCTTATTCCTTTCCGAGTGAGGCACGAGATAGGCTTGGTCACAGACGAGAAGTGCAGAATAAACTGTCGGTAATAGTTGGCAAAACCGAGGAAGCGTTGGATAGCCTTAACCCCTACCGGACGTGACCACTGGAGAATCGCAGACAATTTTTCGGGATCCATCTCCAACCCAGACTCAGAGACAATATTCCCAGAAAGGGCAAGGAAGATTGCTCGAAGAGACACTTCTCAAACTTGGCGTAGAGACGGTTTTCCCGTAAATGCTGCAGCACCAGGCGAACACTTCTCCTGTGAGAAGACAAATCCGGAGAAAAGACGAGGATGTCGTCCAAGTAGACCACCATGCAGGAGTACAGCAAATCCCGGAAGATGTCGTTGATAAACTCTTGTAATACCGTGGGAGCATTACATAGGCCGAAGGGCATGACGAGATATTCGTAATGCCCATCCCGGGAATTAAAAGCGGTCTTCCACTCGTCTCCGGAGCGAATACGGACGAGGTTGTAGGCTCCAAGTAGGTCCAATTTGGAAAAGGTCCGGGCCCCTCTCAGGTGATCGAAGAGCTCAGGGATGAGCGGCAGAGGATACTTATTTTTTATCGTGATGTCATTCAGACCTCTGAAATCGATGCAGGGCCGAAGGGAGCCATCCTTCTTTTTTTTTACAAAGAAAAAGCCGGCACATGCAAGCGAGGAGGATTTTCGTATAAACCCCTTGGCAAGGTTCTCCCGGATGTATTCGGACATGGCTGAGGTCTCGGCCAGAGAGAGTGGATAGATTCGGCCCCTAGGCGGGGTGGTCCCAGGCCGAAGTTCAATTGGGCAGTCATAGGGCCGATGAAGTGGAAGGGTTTCAGCCTCCTTCTTATCAAAAACATCCGCGAAGGACCTGTAGGCAGAAGGCAGTCATGCAGGTCCAGCAGAGGGTTGAGAGGGGGTGACTGAACGGACGGACCGTAAGCATCTCTCTTGACACGGATGCCCCAACCGAAGAATCTCACCGGTACGCCAATCCAGAACAGGATTGTGTGTCCTGAGCCAAGGAAGACCGAGAAGCAGGGCATGCGACAGGTCAGGCAGAACATAAAAGGCAATCTTCTCTTGATGCAGGGCCCCAATCTGCAGAACCACCTCCTCAGTAACTATGGAGACTGACCCTTGCAGGGGTTTTCCATCCACGGAAGCAATCATGCGAGGGTACTTTAAGGAAATCAAGGGGATCTGATATTTCTTCACCTCCTTGAGCCTAATAAAGTTGTCTACCGCACCCGAGTCCACATAAGCCACTTTAGAGCCACGTCTCTGCCCCTGGACAAGCAAAACAGAAAGAGTAAGAGGAGTCAGACACACCTAGAGAGGCCTCTCTTACCTGATCTAGGTGGAGGCGTTTCCCGGCCTCTCAGGACAGGAACGCAGGAAATGAGACGTTTCACCGCAGTAAAGGCACAAGCCCTGTGCTAATCTCTCCCTCCGACGTTGTTCCGCCATCTTGACCCGGTCTACCTGCATGGGCTCCGATGCAGGACTGCCGGAGGAACCCAAAGGCCGAGGACTAGGTGGTCTCTGGACAGCAGAAGGCCTAAAAGGTCTCCTCTCTCTCGCAGCCTCCCGTGAATGCTCCTGGAAGCGCAAATCAATGTGTGTGGCCAGCGAAATGAGATCCTCCAAGGAGGTCGGAGTGTCCCGACAAGCGAGCTCATCCTTAATCCTGCCAGAAAGCCCCCGCCAAAAGGCCCCAACCAGAGCTTCATTGTTCTAGCCCAACTCCGAGGACAACGTGCGGAAGCGGATAGCATATTGTCCGACCGTGAGGGAGCCCTGGCGGAGGTTAAAGAGAGACTCCGTGGTGGAAACGAGCTGCCCAGGTCATCAAAGACCCTCCTGAAGGTGTCCATAAAAGTCACAATACTGGACACAATGGGGTCATCGCGCTCCCAAAGAGGATTTACCCAGTAAAGGGCCTCTCCTTCCAAGTGGGAAACAATAAACACCACACCTTAGCCCGGTCGGTGGGGTACTGCTAAGGTAACAATTCAAAGTGCAAGCGACATTGGTTGAGAAAACCCCTGCACAGCTTGGGGTCGCCGCCATAGTGGGGCGAATTACATAGACGGGGAGAGGGTGCAGATGCAGGGTCGGAGGCACGGGAAGATGCTTGCGAGGAGGCCGACTGCAAAGAGAGAAGGCGGTCGTCCACAGAGGCCATATAAGACAAAATGTGGGCCTGAGTATCACGCTGCTGGACCAGCTCCTGCTGGAGACTGGCTAACTGGGAAGCATTTTCGGGATCCGCGGCCTGTAAAGAGGACAATGTGAATCCATAGTCTTCATAAAAGACATGATACGGGTCTGGTTTTCACGTAAAAAGACTAGCTCCTTCTGAGCAGATGCCCCAGCGGGGTCCATGGCCTGATTATTCTGTAACACCGAGGGCGAGGAGTACCAAGAGTGGACCCACTAGACCTTGATACCGAAACTCCCCCGAGCGAGCACACCAGATATGACCAACTCCTATACAGGGATCAAGCTTGGGAACCTCTAGTACCACGGATGCCAGGACCAGGGGTCGGCTCTGGAACTGTGCAAAAAACGAAGAACGGAGGGGGTAGAAGGCAGAGGGAAGGAACTGAGCAGGAGGGGTACGGAGGAGGAGATGGGAAAAAAAGGACGGAGAGGATGGTGGTAGCAATGAGGAAAAATACAGACTGCAGAGAGCGGTGAGGTGATGGAAGGAAGGCACCAGAAGGATGCAGGGCCGGAGAGGAGACTGCAAGAAACCAGAGAGACAAGAGGGGTTAATGGATACAGACTAGCTTGGCGGAGAACGCCGTACACAGACCGAATGCGGCCAAAGTATTGCAGGAAACACAATCAGGCGCCTCCTCTAAAGGAGGGCGGCCTGAAATACCTGGTGTCTGTCCTCCATTGGACAGGCAGTTCTGCCGGGTCAGGTCACCCCGGGAGATAAAAGCCACATCTAAAGCGCAAATAGATGGAGCGCGCGGCCGACGGCAGCGGGGGAGCACGCCCGTGCAGGTGCCAGGCGGGAAGCAGGAGCAGGACGCCGGGAGGCCCAGGGAAGCAGCGATGCGGGCAACGGGGGACCAGGGACTGGTGGCGGTGAGCATGGGCGTAACACACTTCCACTATACTGAGCCCGATGACACACATAGAATGCATCCTATACTACCGTGTCACTGATACAGGACGTGTAATTTCCGGGGAGCAGGACATGGCGGCGCGCACGTTGTCAGCAGCTTACATGTGCATCGTGTCTGAACTCCTCAGCAATGCTTCTATTTCAAAGGAGTTGGTGAGTGAGTTTATTCATGGCCCATCTTATCGTTGATGTGGTCATCATATCCCCTGATGAACCTCTAGGAATCCCCAGGGGAAAAACACGTCGGGCATTAAAATGGGATGTTGCTGCACATTGTGGATGCCTGATGGAGGTCCTAATTCACATGGGAATGAATAGAAAAAAAAAAATTCTCCAGCTTCTATGTGATCCAAAAATGTATTTATTTAAAAGGAATCATGTAAAAACAGTTCACATGAATAGTGTAACAATGCATTGCTACACTATTCATGTGAACTGTTTTTACATGATTCCTTTTAAATAAACAAATATTTGGATCACATAGAAGCTGGAGAATTTGTGACACGTACTAACTACACGTTCTCCTTGCTTCCACACGCCACGGACTGCCACAGGTGAGCTGTTTTTTTCTTTTTTTTCTTCACATGGGAATCCCTGTGATTGAGCTGATAAAACTCCAACAGCCAGATGAGTACATGACTATTACAGAATACATACTCATAATTTGTCTGATCATTATTTTTTGCTATATTGAGGACATTTTTGCATACACTGTGTGCAGAATTATTAGGCAAATAACTATTTTGATCACATCATCCTTTTTATACATGTCCTCCTCCAAGCTGTATAGGCTTGAAAGCCAACTGCCAATTATGTAAATCAGGTGATTTGCATCTCTAATGAGGAGGGGTGTGGTCTAATGACATCAACACCCTATATAAGGTGTGCTTAATTATTAGGCAACTTCCTTTCCTTTGGCAAAATGGGTCAGAAGAGAGATTTGATGGACTCTGAAAAGTCAATAATTGTGAGATGTCTTGCAGAGATCTCCGGATAGTCTATTGTTCTCATTAGACTTCAACAGCCTATACACGTCTATTTCTGAGGGACTACAGGCCACTCAATCACTATCAGAGACATCCAATATGTCTAAAGATTCAATCCAATTTTGTTTAGAACTTCTAGAATTGGTCCTCTATGAGAACTATTTTCTCTTTGAGGACACGTTCTATAAACAGTTACGTGGGACCGCGATGGGCAGTAATGTCTCACTGGCGTATGCAAATGCTTTTATGCATTTATTTGAAACCAGTTTTATCTATTCATCAGAATTTTTTGCAAATTACATCACATGCTATCATCGCTATATTGATGATATTTTTTTTCATCTGGACAGGCCCCTCTGAATCACTAGATAGATTTCATACTTACCTCAACTCTATTGATCCTGATGTTCAATTTACTATCCACTACGATACTAAGGCCCTTCCATTTCTGGATACTTTGGTACAGAAAGATTTCTGGGACGTCTCACCACTGACCTATACACTAAACCGACAGACTGCAACAGTCTCTTACTATACTCCAGCAGTCATCCTATCTCCACTAGGAATAGTCTACCCAGGTCACAGTTTACACGGGTATCCAGGATAGTTTCTGATCCTGATCTACTCCCCATCCGCCTTGACGAAATGTCATCGAAATTCAGGGAAAGAAACTATCCATCTAGACTCCTTGAACAAGAGAAAACTAGGATCCTACAACCACCAGAACCAGGCATCGTTACATCCAAGAAGGAACGCGTTCCTTTTGTACATACGTATCACCCACTAATGCCGAAGGTACACTCCGTCATCCGCAAACATTGCCATTATTTACTCGAGCATACCCCAATATCGAGGCCTTCTCTACACCAGTTCTGATTTGTAATAAAAGAGCTCCCAACATCAGGGACAAATTGGTAAAGGCAGACATTGGTAGTAAACGTCCTATCACCACACAACGCCACCTTGCCACAAGTAGACGGGGCACGTTTCCTTGCCTTAGTTGTGCCTCATGCTCCAACATTATTAAGTCGGATACCGTCACCCATCCGCGTACAGGGAAATCATTTCCTATCCAAGACTACTATACATGTGAGTCTAACTTTGTAGTCTATGTGATCAAGTGCCCCTGTGGCCTCCTGTACGTAGGAGAAACGACACAACACGTTAAAGATAGAATCGCCAGCCACAAATCTACTATACGGTGTGGCAAGGTATGGCTACCTTTACCTGATATTTTTCTAAACATAAGAATACGGTCGCACAACTAAAATATCAGGTGATCGAGCAGGTACCGAAACCGAGAAGAGGCAACCACATTAGGCTATTAAAACTGCGGTAAACCTATTGTATCCACAAATTGGATACGTTACATCCAAAAGGTTTAAATAGGGAAAATGATTGGCTGCTTTAACTAATACTCTTTATGTTTATCAATCCACAGAATCGCTTATCACCTTGAAATATTGGTGAGTTTCCATCTTTTTGGCTCTAATTTTTTATTTCCTTTTTTATTTTACTATTTTTAAATTTTTTCTGTTTTTTAGATTTATATTTATTTTTGTTCATTTGATTTTTTCATTTTTTCCCATTTTGGTTTTTCTTTTTATTGTATCGTTTTTATTCATTTTTTATTCTTTATTTTTTTTTTTTATTCTGCTCATTTAATTAATTTAATCTTTTTTTCCAATTTTATTTTTAGCTTTATTTTTATTTATTTACCTGAATCAACTTACAACGTTCTATGTGGTTGCCACCCTTGCCATTCCTGTGTATGGCTATGATCTGCTCTTTTACAATGAATCTCACCACCCTTATCGCATGGAAGACTAAGTTACCTCCAGACATATGCCTATATTCGCCATACAGCCTGTTGCCTCCCCTATATAATCCTATTTATGCCTCCTTTTTTAACTAAGAGCACTGTGGGCTCCTTCAAAATGGCGATTCAGCTCCTTGCCCTCCAATATAACGATTCCCAACCTCACCGCGCATGCGCGGTCATCTAGGCGCCGCGTCACTTCCGGGCCGGATGCAAAATTGAAGAGAAAGATATGCCACAAAGCTAGGCTAGGCTCACATAAGTATACAGGTCTCCTTTTTATGTATTTTTGGTGCTTTCATATGGTGCTGTGAATCATTAGGGGCTCTCTCTTATTAATTACTATTTACTGTGCATTCTATCAGATATTGTGATTTTTTTCATCTATCAGTGCATTTTCCCATGTGCTATTATATGTTGTAGCTATAATTATTTTTTGCTGTGTAGGTTTGTGTGGGGTGATGTTGCCATTATCTTATGGCAGGTCTGGAATTCATGTGTTTTAAATGTTTTTAATTGTATTGGTGTCTTGTTTATTAATGTCTGGCACCTTTGAATAAAATTATACACTTTTATACGGGTGTTCCCAATGCTTTGTTGCATATCTTTCTCTTCAATTTTGCTAGTGTTTTTTAATATGCCTCTGGTGAACCCCTTTCAGAAATAAGATTCGTAGTGGTGCCCTCCCATTTGGTTGTTTTTGACTTCTGGGCCGGATGACACACTTCCGGCCCGGCGGTACACGGCGCGCACATAAGGATTCCCAGCCTCACATTTTCCCCAGCAGTTCATCACTCAGCGGCAGGGTGCAGGAGCGCCGCCAGCTTTCTTTCTATACAGGATCTGCCAGGTAACATTGACTGGGGACATTACTCCTTGGCACATTCCCCAAGTTCACTTAAAGTACTGGGCATCAATCTATTTTCCTCTCAACAGTGCATCACAAGGAGGCAGGGAGCGGGAGCGCCGCCGACATCCTATATTATATATGTATATATACATATTTATATATACTATACATGGCCCATGAGGTAATGTTTAATGGTGACATCATCTCCTTATATCTTCTTTACCTTGTTTAAACAGTAGACACCACTCTGATATATTCCTCTAGGCTGGGAATTGCTTCTAAACTCTTGAACTCTTATTGACCCTTTAAGAGCAGGTAAACATTTGTGCCTTATGTTTTCATGTTATGCTGTACGAGCATAATTATCTGTATATTATCTGCTCCTCATACATTTGTGTTGCTATTTTTTAGTTACAGACACTATTGGAGTCTGTTCTTCAAGTGCCATATATATATATATGTTTACACTAACCATGAGGTAATAATCACCTGTTCTCTATGTATGTTAAGGACTGCGGAACGCACCAAATAAATATAAATAATAGATGCGTCTGCAGCCCGGGGTCCACCGTGCAGGCAGAGCCTGCTGCTAGTAAGATGACAGGATATGGCGATATAAGCAAGCTCTGTTACTTCACACAGACGCAGACATAGGCGTTGTGGCACTATATGGCGGTATGAGCAAACTCTGTTACACCACAGAGTCGCTGAGGTAGAGACGCAGAGATAGAGACTGTGTCCTGTTAACAACACAGGGGTACACAGATAACAGCTGTGCGGATCGCAGTCTGTGGTCATGCAGTCAGCAACGCAAACAAGCAGCTCCTCACCGGAGTAGCCGGTATTCTAGAGGCTATTTCAGCCAAGCCCTGAACATGTGCATACAAAACTCCTCACCGGAGGTGCCGGTATTCTAGGGGCTTATTTCAGCCGAGCCCTAACCACATGTGTGCATGATCACACTGGCGCAAAGCACATACAACTGATACTAGCGCATGGCCGTGCAGCCATGCAACCTGTTATGAACTGCTACAAGCACTAAGGAAAGATGGGAATTCTGTCCCTACAATAAAACTGAGCTTGATCCCTACGATTTAACGGGGAACCTGATCCTGCAACCAGACCCGCTAAAGTCCTCAGCTAGTCTGAACGAAGACCTATAGTTGCGAGGGAGGAATCCCTACAAGATCTAGGGACTGGGAGAAAAGGTGGACACCTCCTAACAGAAATTGTAGCAGGGAAAATTAAACAGAAAACAAATTACTACGAGATCCTAAGATTAAGCAAAACTGACAGAGTAAGGCACCTAAGCACCCGGCTAGCTTAAGAGTAGATAATACAATGAAGTTCAGCAAAGCCAGAAGGGCGGAGCCAGACTAAATAGGGAAAAAAGGTCATGTGACCAGCAAACTGAAACAAAATCTAACAAGAGGGTTCTAACAGTACCCTCCCTTCTAAGAGGATCCTCCGGATCCCCTAGGACTTAGGCTTATCCGGAAACCTCTTGTGAAACGCTCTGACAAGTCTAGACGCAGAAACATCATCCGCCCTCACCCATGAGTTATCCTCGGGTCCATAACCCTTCCAAGCGACGAGGTACTGCAAACTCTCTCTATACCGTCTAGAATTTAGGATGCGGGAAATCTCATATTGCCCGTCCTCCACCACCAGGGGAACAGTGGCTGAGACGTCTCCATCTGAGACCTCAGCTTTTTTCAAGAGAGAAACATGAAACACGGATTAATCTTCCAGGAGGTGGGAAGCTCCAACTTAACAGCAGATTGGTTAATAACCTGAAGCACCTTAAAGGGCCCTACAAACTTGGGACCCAATTTCTTAGACGGAATCCTCAAGCGCAGATTCTTAGAGGACAACCAGACCATGTCACCAATAGCAAACAAAACCTCTTGTCGTTTTCTATCAAAATACACTTTGGATCTTTTGTTAGCCTCCTGAAGATTACCACGCACATCAGTCCAAACTCTCTGCAACACACCAGAAAAATTCTCCTCTTCAGGTACAGCCGATCCCAACTTGGAAAATGACCCAAAAGACGGATGTCTCCCAGTACAACAAAAAAAAGGCGAACAACCAGCAGAAGCGGATGTATGATTGTTAAGAGCAAACTCAGCAAGTGGCAGAAGCTCAGACCACCCCTCTTGATTATCAGTCACAAAACAACGCAAGAACTGCTCAACATCCTGGTTTTTCCTTTCTGTCTGGCCATTAGACTCAGGATGATATCCGGATGAAAACGACAAATGAAATCCCAACCTGTCACAAAAGGCGCACCAAAAACGAGCCACAAACTGAGGTCCCCTATCAGAAACAATGTCAGTAGGAACACCATGTAGTCTGACTATTTCCTTGACAAAGGCCTTAGCGAGAGTCTTAGCGCAGGGCAATTTGATGAAAGGAACCAAGTGACACATCTTGCTAAAACGGTCCACGACCACCCAGATGACAGTGAAACCCTCAGAGGGGGGAAGGTCAGTAATAAAGTATATAGCCAAATGTGTCCAAGGTGCACTAGGGACCTCCAGAGGGCAAAGCAACCCTGCAGCAGGAGTATGAGAAGACTTAGATCTAGCACACACAGTGCATTGACGCACCCACTTAATGACTTCCTTCTGCCATCCAGGCCACCAAAAGCTGCGACCCACAAGTCTCTTGGTCTCAGAGATTCCAGGATGACCTGCCAACCGAGAGTCATGACATTCAACAAACAAATCTCTCCTCAGGGTACCAGGCACAAACAACCTCCCATGCGGCGTGTTTAGATGGGGCATTCTCCTGTGCTTTAAGAATCTCATCTTCCAACACGGAGTCCAAAACCCAATAACAACCCCTCTTGCAAAATGTTTTCCTCCTCCTCAGTACCCACCATAGGAGAAAAGCTGCGAGACAAAGCATCAGCTTTAACATTTTTAGTACCTGGGATGTAAGTAACGGTAAAATTAAAGCGTGAGAAAAACAGTGCCCACCTAGCCTTACGGGCATTCAAGCGTTTGGCAGCATCAAGGTAGATCAGATTTTTATGATCGGTGAAGACTTGAACGGGAAATTGCGCTCCCTCCAAAAAATGACGCCAGTGTTCAAATGCGAGTTTAATTGCCAACAATTCCCGATTACCGATATCATAATTTAGTTCAGACTCAGAAAATTTCTTTGAAAAAAAAGCACAGGGATGTACTACATCGTCTTTTCCTGAGACAACACCGCGCCGACCCCCACAGAAGAAGCATCAACCTCAACCAAAAATGGTTTAGTCACATCAGGCTGCGTAAGGATGGGAGCAGAGCTGAACCTCTCCTTTAGCAACACAAAAGCCTCAATGGCCTCAGTAGTCCACTGAACCGCATCAGCACCTTTCCTGGTGAGATCGGTCAGAGGTTTGGCAATCACAGAAATTTTTTTTATGAATTTTCTATAATAATTGGCGAACCCCAAAAACCTCTGTATTGATTTCACACCAATAGGTCTAGGCCAATCCTGCACAGCTTGCACTTTCACAGGGTCCATCTCAAAACCTTCACTGGAGACAATGTAGCCCAAAAAACTAAGTCTCTGTACAGCGAACTCACATTTTTCTAGTTTGGCAAAAAGTGAATTATCACTCTGTAACTGTAATACTTCACGCACACTCCTCCAATGAGACTCCAAATCCGGTTAATAAATCAAAATGTCATCCAAATACACAACCACACTTCTGCCAATCAAAGGTCTAAGGATGTCATTGATAAGATTCTGAAAAAATGCCGGAGCACTGGAAAGTCCAAAAGGCATGACCAGATTCTCAAAATGACCCAGTGGAGTGTTAAACGCAGTCTTCCATTCATCCCCCTCTTCATGCGCAACAAATTGTATGCCCCTCGAAGATCAATTTTCGAGAACCACTTGGCCCCCACTAACTGATTAAACAAATCAGGAATCAATGACAGTGGGTAAGGATTGCGTACAGTAATCTTTATTAATCTCACGAAAGTCTAGACAAGGCCGTAAACCGCCGTCCTTTTTTTTAACAAAAAAAAATCCAACCGCCACAAGAGATTTGGAAGGCCTAATGTGACCGGCGGCCAAGCTTGTCTGTATGTATTCCTCCAAAGCCTTTCTCTCAGGAATAGTCAAATTAAATAAACGACTTTTAGGAAGAGTTGCTCCAGTGACAAATTCAATTGCACAATCATAATCTCTATGAGGAGGCAATACCTGCGATTCCTTATCAGAAAAAACTTTCCAAAAATCCTGAATAGGTACAGGTAACTCCCCCTTAACTACAGCAGCAATACGCCCGTTACAACACTTGTCATAACACTTAGGACTCCAGGACTTAATTTGATTGGTAGACCAATCCAGTATCGGATTGTGCAATTTTAACCAGGGTAACCCCAAAATCACAGGTGAGGGCAAATTATTCAAAACTACCAAATCCAAATTCTCTTGATGAACACCATTAATAGTAAGAGGAAATTCACAGATATGGTGAGTAACATTTTTCAAGGGAGAGCCATCCACAGACACCACATTAATAGGAGAAGACAGAAGTTTGGGTTTTAATTTTAGTTTTTCCAAAAATTTCCCATCAATCACATTGAGAGTTGAACCACAATCCACAAATACCCGAAACTCCATTAATTCCTCCTCAACACCAGTGGTAGCAGAAAGAAAGACACCTTTATTGTTTAAACAAGCTATGCGGGTGACACTGACCTCATTTTTTTTTTTCTCTTTATTCATTCGAAGCGCACAGTTCTTAATGAAATGCTCAGATTTACCACAGTAAAAACTGTTGTGAATGGGTTTGAGATGAGTTCTGAGCAGAGACTCCCTCTGGTGGTTACAAGAGGTACTGGTCTGTTCAGTGAAGATTGTGAGGACTGGGAATCAGGTGTTACTGACTGGTCTTATATAAGGGAGTCACCTTCCCATCAGGGTGGCCGGTGATACTGTTATGTTTCGGTAGCTGAGGAGTGCAGGTAAAAAAGGCAATACACCAGAGCAGTTGGAATCTATGAGATTGCAGTACCCTGACTAACCACCACAACTAGAGGCAGCCGTGGAGCGTTCCTACGTTGGTCCTAGACGCCTCGTCACAGCCTGAGAAACTAACTACACCTAAAGACAGAAATAGGAAAGCTATCTGCCCCGGAGCAGAACCCCAAAGATAACAGAAAGCCCCCAAACATGTAATGGCGGTTAGACAAGATGAAATACTGACACAGAAAGAAAATAGTATGAGCAAACGCTGGGGCCCAAACTAACTAAATAGAAAAGGATAGGAAGGGTACTTACTGCAATCCCAGAAAACCCTGAAAGGCACCAACTCTACTAATTTCAAAAACACCTGAGATCACACGACCTCTTCCACCTAAATTAGTTCTCTGGTGTAACAAAATCAAAACAGCAGCCACTGAAAAAACTGGAAAAAGCAAAAGTACAAACATCAGTGGCTGAACAAAACTGAGAGGGCAGAAGCCCCCGGAGGGGACCCTGAAGGCCCCCACAGAAGTGCAGGACAAAATGCAAAAACACAGCACAAACAAAAAAAGAAGAAAATGTCTTATCTGTTAGCAGGAGATGCAGACACGACACAGCAGGCTACAAGGGATACTGGAATAAAGGATTCAGACCAGAACAATAGATCACCGGCAACCCTGATGGGAAGGTGACTCCCTTATATAAGACCAGTCAGTAACACCTGATTCCCAGTCCTCACAATCTTCACTGAACAGACCAGTACCGCTTGTAACCACCAGAGGGAGTCTCTGCTCAGAACTCATCTCAAACCCATTCACAACAGTACCCCCCCTTGAGGAGGGGTCACCGAACCCTCATTTGAGCAACCAGGTCGGTCAGGATGAGTTCTATGATACGCACGGATAAGTCTCCTAGCATGGATGTCCGAAGCAAACACCCAAGAATTGTCTTCCTGACCATAACCTCTCCATTTAACCAAATACTGGAGTTTCCGTCTAGAAAAACGAGAATCTAATATTTTCTCAACCACATACTCCAGATTGCCCTCAACCAAAACAGGGTCAGGAGGCACAGCAGCAGGAACCACTGGCTCAACAAACCTCTTGTCACGCGGTCTTATGATATGTGTACGATGTCAGTAAACTATTCTTAAAAGAACAACACTCTATACAACATATAGATTAGCAACATCAGCATGTAAATATAGAATAGATTTACCTGACACGATATCCGTTGAACTCAGGGTTAAACTTGAGGACTTGATACACTGTCACAGGAAAGAAGAGGACCGGGGGTCTAACCTGACCCTAAACTGGGGTCCTAACTAATCCCTCACCTTGGAGGTACTGATAATGGTTCAGAGGTCCAAGTCTCCAGCCTAACCCTGTCTCCTATCAGTCCCTGAACCCTGTAATCAGTCCTAAGAAGGATTCTGATTACCACCAAAGGGATATGGGCTGATCTCTGCTAAATACACAGATTAGACATATAAGACAGACTGGAGAAAACACAGACTCGCATACACACTCAAACACAGAAGGAACATAAATGATCTGGGATATTAAACTCTAAGCAAGGTGAGCTTAAAACAACTAAGGAGCTCTTTAACTTAAGTCTATACAGATACAATCCTATCTGTGGTCTGCATGAAGAATTTCACTGGCAACTCCCAAAACAGACAACCAGAGATTTAAAGGAAACCAATCAACAAATAATTAATTGCAGCCGGGAGAAACTGAACCCAGTCCCAGAACTGAGCACAGACAGAATTAACTCCCTAACTGCCAAACACAAAGAAACAGCAACTCAGCTGTGAGAAGTCAGAATGTGCAACCGCGACGATCTTCGTGGCGATGCACACATGACAGTACCCCCCCTTCTACGAGGGGCCTCCGGACCCTCAGGGCCAGGTTTGCCCGGGTGAGTTTGTGGAAGGTCCGCACCAAACGATCTGCGTTAATGTCAGACGCAGGAACCCACGTCCTCTCCTCTGGACCATACCCCTTCCAATGCACCAAGTACTGAAGGGACCGGCGATTCAGACGTGAGTCAATGATCTTTGACACTTGAAACTCCAAGTTACCATTGACCACCACTGGAGGAGGTAGAGGTGATGGTATGACTGGTGCCACGTACCTCTTAAGTAATGACTTGTGGAACACATTGTGGATTTTAAACGTAGGAGGGAGGTCCAGACGAAATGCCACAGGATTAATTATGGAACTGATCCTGTACGGCCCGATGAATCTGGGGCCCAGCTTCCAGGAGGGAACTTTAAGTTTTATATTCCTGGTAGACAACCATACCAGATCGTTCACATTAAGATCTGGACCAGAAACTCTCCTCCTATCAGCCATACGTTTATAACGGTTCCCCATAGCACTCAGATTATTCAATACACCTCTCCACACTGAAGCAAGTGACGACGAGAAACGCTCCTCCTCAGGAACCCCAGAAGGGCCCCCCCCATTGAAAGTACAAAACTGGGGATGAAAACCATATGCCCCAAAAAACGGGGATTTACCAGTGGACTCGCTCCGCCTGTTGTTAAGAGCGAACTCTGCCAGAGGCAAGAAAGAAGACCAGTCCTCCTGGTTCTCTGAGACAAAACACCGAAGATAAGTCTCTAGGCTTTGATTCAGACGCTCTGTCTGACCATTGGTCTGCGGATGAAAAGCCGAGGAAAATGACAATTGCATCCCCCGACGTAAACAAAATGCCCTCCAAAACTTGGACACAAACTGAGACCCCCTATCTGACACCACATCAGAAGGCAACCCATGAAGTCTCACAATCTCCCCAATGAACACCTGCGCCAGAGTTTTAGCATTAGGGAGGGCAGGAAGAGCAATGAAATGTGCCATCTTACTGAACCTGTCAACAACCACCAGTATGACAGTCTTCCCTGACGACTGAGGAAGGTCCGTGATGAAGTCCATAGACAAATTAGTCCATGGACGCTCCGGAAGTTTCAAGGGTAAGAGGGTCCCAGACGGACGGGTATGAGGGGTCTTAGAGCGAGCACAAACCCCACAGGACGCGACAAAAGTTAAAACATCTTTATTAACGTTAGGCCACCAAAACCGGCGAGAAAGGAGATCTAAAGTAGCCTTACTCCCTGGATGTCCTGCTAAAGCAGAATTATGATGTGCCTCAATAACCTTTTGTCTCAACTGATTTGGGACAAACAGTCTCCCTGGAGGTCCTGCAGGGGCGTCCCCCTGAACCTCTAATACCTCCTCCTCAAGCTCAGAACATACAGCCGACACTACCACCCCCTCCTGAAGGATAGGAATCGGGTCATCCATTTTCCCGGCCCCTGGGAAACTGCGAGACAAGGCATCCGCCTTAACATTCTTAGATCCAGGGCGATAAGTGACAACAAAATTAAACCTGGTAAAAAACAACGACCATCGAGCTTGTCTGGAATTCAGACGCTTAGCAGATTCCAAATACAGCAGGTTCTTGTGATCAGTAATGACGGTGACCGGGTGGACTGCCCCCTCCAAAAAGTGACGCCATTCTTCAAAAGCCAACTTAATGGCCAAAAGTTCCCTATTGCCGATATCATAATTCCTTTCGGCGGACGACAATTTCTTAGAAAAGAAAGCGCACGGATGCCATTTACCAGGGGACGGACCCTGGGACAATATAGCACCCACCCCTACGTCAGACGCGTCCACCTCCACAATGAACGGCTGTGATGCATCTGGTTGGATGAGAACAGGTGCCGAAGCAAAACATTTTTTCAAAGAGGAAAAAGCTTGGCAAGCTTTGTCCGACCATTTAGAAAAATCCGTCCCTTTTCTTGTCATGTCAGTGAGAGGTTTGACAACAGATGAGAAATTACAAATAAATTTCCGGTAGTAGTTAGCAAACCCCAGAAAACGCTGCAGAGCCTTAAGATCCTCTGGCTGATCCCATTCAAGCACTGCTCTCACCTTTTCAGGTCCATACGGAAACCGGAGGCTGACACCAAGAAACCCAAAAACTGAAGTTCCTGTACGGCGAATACACACTTTTCCAGTTTGGCGTATAGTTTATTGTCTCGCAAAATCTGCAACACCTGTCTCACATGCTCCTGGTGAGACACAAGATCTGGCGAGTAAATTAAAATGTCATCCAAATATACGACCACAAACAGCCCCACAAGATGACGAAAAATGTCATTAACAAAATGTTGGAATACTGCTGGTGTAGTAGTCAGACCAAAAGGCATGACAAGGTTCTCATAATGTCCCTCCGGCGTGTTAAACGCCGTTTTCCACTCATCCCCCTCTTTTATCCTAATCAGATTATACGCCCCCCTGAGATCCAATTTAGAGAACCATTTGGCGCCAACAATTTGATTGAAGAGATCAGGAATCAGAGGGAGTGGATACGGATCTCGAACAGTAATCCGATTAAGTTCACGGAAATCCAAGCAAGGGCGTAGGCCTCCATCTTTTTTCTTCACGAAGAAGAACCCCGCGGCCACTGGGGAAGATGAAGGTCTAATATGCCCTTTGGCCAGACTTTCCGAAATATAATCTTTCATAGCCCTCCTCTCAGGACCAGAAAGGTTATATAACCTAGCTTTAGGTAACTTAACATCAGGAAGTAAATTAATAGAGCAGTCATACATGCGATGAGGAGGCAACTCCTGACACCCCTCCTCAGAGAACACATCCCCAAAGTCCTCCAAAAAAGGAGGCAAAGTACTAGGCACGACCGCACTGATGACTGTGTTCATGCAGTTACTTTTGCAAAACTCACCCCATTGGCTTATCTCTCTGGACTGCCAATTAATCACAGGGTTATGTTTAACCAACCAAGGAAGTCCCAACACAATAGGAGTAGGTAGACCCTCCAACACATAACAAGATAATAGTTCCCTATGTATTGCCCCTACCCGAAGGTCAATGTTATGAACCTCATGAACAAAGCTACCTTGGCCGAGAGGCCTGGCGTCAATGGAGAATATAGGGATCGGTTTGACCAATACACTCAGATGCATACCTTGAGCCTGAGCAAACTGAGCGTCAACCAGATTAGCCCCGGACCCACTATCAAGAAGAACAGAAAATCTCTCCACTCTCGTACCAACCACCACCTCCACTGGTACAAGGAACTGAGAAGAACTAGCGGACGAAATACATACTCCCAGGTTGTCGTCCACCACACAACCTGGGATTAACAGTTTTCCGGCGACTTCTTGCTCAACAAGGCACGGGACGGACATCCCCCAACAAAATGTCCCTCTTTCCCGCAGAAGAAACACCTTCTAGTCCTGCGGCGTACCGCCAATCCCCTCCTACGAAATGATGTCCCTCCCAACTGCATAGGCTCCTCCGAACAGACAAGGGGAACCTCAACATAAGGGACTTTAGTAGTAGGTGGAGTAACAACAGGGGCGGAGTTACCTCGCACCTCTCCCGGAGCCGTCTATCAGTACGGATAGCCAGGGCCATAGCAGCCTCCAGTGATGGAGGAGAATCATACTGAGCCAAAACGTCCTTTAATTTGTCAGAAAGCCCATGACAAAACTGGCTCCTAAGAGCTGGGTCATTCCACTGAGTATCTGTGGCCCATCTACGGAACTCAGAAGCAAATTCCTCCGCCGGACGATCTCCCTGCTGTATCTTACGTAATTTTGTCTCAGCAAGAGAGACCCGATCTGGGTCATCATATACCAAACCCAGGGCAGTAAAAAATCGATCTACTGACTGTAGAGCCGGGGATCCCGGAGGAAGGGAAAATGCCCAGGATTGAGGGTCCCCTTGTAGGAGCGAGATAACAATTCCCACTCTCTGCTCTTCACTCCCTGATGATCGAGGCCGAAGCCGAAAATACAATTTACATGCTTCCCTGAAGGTAAAAAATTTGTCTCGCCCACCAGTGAACCTGTCCGGGAGAGCTACTTTAGGTTCAAATCTGGTTTGCTCCGAGGGAGACAAAACTTTGGACTTAATGTCCGTCAGCTCCATGGATAATCCCTGCAACTGCAGAGCCAGCTGGGCTACTGGATCCATGGCAACTGGGAATAATTTTATGGGCCAGTGAAAATGTCACGCGGTCTTATGATATGTGTACGATGTCAGTAAACTATTCTTAAAAGAACAACACTCTATACAACATATAGATTAGCAACATCAGCATGTAAATATAGAATAGATTTACCTGACACGATATCCGTTGAACTCAGGGTTAAACTTGAGGACTTGATACACTGTCACAGGAAAGAAGAGGACCGGGGGTCTAACCTGACCCTAAACTGGGGTCCTAACTAATCCCTCACCTTGGAGGTACTGATAATGGTTCAGAGGTCCAAGTCTCCAGCCTAACCCTGTCTCCTATCAGTCCCTGAACCCTGTAATCAGTCCTAAGAAGGATTCTGATTACCACCAAAGGGATATGGGCTGATCTCTGCTAAATACACAGATTAGACATATAAGACAGACTGGAGAAAACACAGACTCGCATACACACTCAAACACAGAAGGAACATAAATGATCTGGGATATTAAACTCTAAGCAAGGTGAGCTTAAAACAACTAAGGAGCTCTTTAACTTAAGTCTATACAGATACAATCCTATCTGTGGTCTGCATGAAGAATTTCACTGGCAACTCCCAAAACAGACAACCAGAGATTTAAAGGAAACCAATCAACAAATAATTAATTGCAGCCGGGAGAAACTGAACCCAGTCCCAGAACTGAGCACAGACAGAATTAACTCCCTAACTGCCAAACACAAAGAAACAGCAACTCAGCTGTGAGAAGTCAGAATGTGCAACCGCGACGATCTTCGTGGCGATGCACACATGACACCTCTTCAACAAGGACTTGTGGAACACGTTATGGATCTTAAATGTCCCTGGAAGAAGCAAACGAAAAGAAACAGGATTAATAATCTCCATGATCTTATAAGGTCCAATGAACCTAGGCTTAAATTTAGGAGATGCTACTCTCATAGGAATATTCTTTGAGGACAACCAGACCAAGTCCCCCACTTTAAACTGAGGACCATCAGTCCTATGCCGGTTAGCAAACCGCTGGGCCCTCTCCTGAGAGAGGGACAACCTCTCCACTACCTGGTCCCAAATCAGTTGCATACACTCCACAACAGAGTCAACACCTGGACAGACAGAAGCCTCCGTCTGTCCTGAAGAAAATCGAGGGTGAAACCCAGAATTACAGAAAAACGGAGACATCAAAGTAGCAGAGCTAGCCCTATTATTAAGAGCAAACTCAGCCAAAGGTAAAAAAGAGACCCAGTCATCCTGATCAGCAGACACAAAGCATCTTAGATAAGTCTCCAATGTCTGGTTTGTTCTCTCAGTTTGACCATTGGTCTGAGGATGAAATGCCGAGGAGAAAGACAATTGAACACCCAGTTTAGAACAAAAAGTCCTCCAAAATCTGGAAACAAACTGGACTCCTCTGTCAGACACAATGTTCTCAGGAATGCCGTGTAAACGAACCACGTGCTGAAGGAACAACGGCACCAATTCAGAGGAGGAAGGCAACTTAGGTAATGGCACAAGATGTATCATCTTGGAAAACCTATCACAAATTACCCAGATGGTGGTCATTCTCTGAGAAACAGGAAGGTCGGAAATGAAATCCATAGAGATATGGGTCCATGGTCTCTTGGGCACAGGCAATGGCATCAACAAACCACTAGAGCGAGAGCAAGGCTTGGAGCGACAGCAAGTCCCGCAGGACTGCACAAATTCCCTGACATCACGAGACAAGGTAGGCCACCAAAAGGACCGACTAACCAAGTCTCTGGTACCAAAAATTCCGGGATGCCCAGCCAACGCGGAACAATGAATCTCAGACATCACACTCTTTTTCCACTGGTCCGGGACAAACAATTTTCCAACAGGGCAGCACTCGGGCCTATCCTCCTGACACCCCTCCAGAGCAAGTCTCAAATTGGGCGAGATGGCGGAAAGAACTACACCCTCTTTCAAAATAACAGAAGGATCAGATAACTCAGGAGAGTCCGCAAGGAAACTCCTCGAGAGGGCATCCGCCTTAACATTCTTAGTGCCAGGAAGAAAGGAAACCACAAAATTAAAACGTGTGAAAAACAAGGCCCACCTGGCCTGTCTAGGATTGAGTCGCTTGGCAGATTCCAGATAGACCAGATTCTTATGGTCCGTAAGGACTACCACCTGATATTTGGCTCCCTCCAGCCAATGTCTCCACTCTTCAAAAGCCCACTTCATGGCCAATAACTCCCGATTACCCACGTCATAATTACGTTCAGTAGGAGAAAATTTTCGAGAGAAAAAGGCACAAGGGTTACTTTTAGAGGTCTCTGGATCTTTTTGGGACAAAACGGCACCTGCCCCAATTTCAGAGGCATCAACCTCCACCTGAAATGGCAGAGAAACATCAGGCTGCCGTAGAACAGGAGCAGAAGTGAATCTGTGCTTAAGTTCCTGAAATGCAGAGACTGCCTCAGGAGGCCAATTCACCACATCAGAACCCTTTCTGGTCAAATCAGTTAATGGTTTAACAATAACCGAGAAATTACCAATAAATTTACGATAAAAATTGGCAAAACCCAAAAATCTCTGAAGAGCCTTTAATGAAGTAGGTTGGACCCAATCACAGATGGCCTGAACCTTGACCGGGTCCATTTCAATAACAGATGGGGACAAAATGAATCCCAGAAATGAGATCCTCTGTACGCCAAAAAGACACTTTGATCCCTTCACATACAGAGCATTCTCTCTCAAAATCTGGAATACAGTTTGAACATGTTTCACATGAGAGTCCCAGTCATTAGAAAAAATCAAGATATCATCCAAATAATCAGAAATTTGTCCACAAAATCCCTGAAAATGTCATTCATGAAGGACTGGAAGACGGAAGGAGCATTAGTGAGCCCAAAGGGCATCACCAGGTACTCAAAATGCCCTTCAGGGGTATTGAATGCCGTCTTCCATTCATCCCCGTGCTTAATGCGAATAAGGTTATACGCCCCCCTGAGGTCAAGCTTGGTAAACCAAGTAGCGTTTTTCACCCTGGAAAACAGGTCAGAAATCAAGGGTAACGGGTATTGATATTTCACAGTAATATTGTTCAAGAGACGATAATCAATACACGGCCTTAAAGAACCATCCTTTTTGGCCACAAAGAAAAAACCGGCACCTAAGGGTGAAGAGGATGGTCTGATATGACCCTTCTCCAATGATTCCTTGATATAAGACCGCATAGCGTCATGTTCAGGTACAGACAAGTTAAAAAAGGCGACCTTTAGGGAATTTACTACCCGGCACTAATTCAATAGCGCAGTCATAGCTCCTATGGGGAGGCAAGGATGCAGATTTACTTTCGCTAAACACATCAGAAAAATCAATCAAAAAGTCAGGAACATCCTGAGCCTGGGGGGAGGCAGAAAAAACAGGAGTGTTGGTATTAACACATTGGCAGCCCCAACTGGTTACAGACACAGATTTCCAATCCAAAACAGGATTATGAGACTGTAACCAAGGAAAACCCAGCACGATAATGTCATGCAGATTACACAGAACCAAAAATTTGCAGCACTCCTGGTGATCAGGTTCAACCCTCATTATCACCTGAGTAGAAAACTGGGGTTTATTCTCAGCCAAAGGGGTAGAATCGATCCCCAGTAGGGGAATAGACTTCTGTAGGGGTATCAAGGGAAATCCACAACGTTTAGCAAAATCATAATCCATCAGATTAATAGCTGCTCTAGAATCAACGAAAGCCTGAGCAGAAAATGAGGACAGAGAGCATATCAGAGTGACAGTTAACAAAAACTTAGTCTGAACACTACCCAAGACAACTGAGCGTGCAAAACGTCTTCCCCGCTTAGGGCAGACTGAAATAGCATGAGAGGCATCACCACAGTAGAAACATAACCCATTGCGCTTTCGAAACTTATGACGCTGTGCCCCAGACACCACTCTATCACACTGCATGGGTTCAGAAGCTGGTTCACAAGGCAACACCATACCACGCATACTTCTCCGCTCACGCAAACGTCTGTCAATTTGAATCGCTAATGACATAGAATCATTGAGACCAGAGGGGACAGGGAATCCCACCATAACATCCTTTACATTATCTGACAGACCCTTCCGGAAAAGGGCTGCCAAAGCGTCGTCATTCCATTTGGTCAGGACTGCCCACCTACAGAATCTCTGACAGTATAACTCAGCGTCATCAAGCCCCTGATTTAATGCCAACAAGGCTTTTTCAGCTTGATCAGTGACATTAGGCTCATCGTACAATAACCCCAAGGCCTGAAAAAATGCATCAACATCACTCAAAACAGGATCCCCAGGTATCAGGGAAAAAGCCCAATCCTGAGGATCGCCGCGCAGGAGAGAGATGATAATTTGAACCTGCTGCGCTGCGTTCCCTGAGGACTTAGATTTTAAGGCAAAAAACAATTTACAATTATTTTTGAAATTCTGAAACTTAGCTCGATCCCCTAAAAACAAATCTGGCATGGGAATCCTAGGTTCCACAACAGGCAACCCAGCAAGATAGATAGCAATACTCCGAACCTCAGTGGCAAGCTGATCCACACGGCCAGACAACTGTGCAAACTCCATTGAGAGAAAAGATCCTCCCCAGCACCCAGAGATACAGAGGGAAAAAAAAAAAAATGCAACAAACAGAAAAATATTTCTGACAACTCTGACAACCTTTTTTCTTTCACAATATTTCTTCCCTTCTGTGAGTACCATACAATTTTCAATTTTTAGGCCGGTGATACTGTTATGTTTCGGTAGCTGAGGAGTGCAGGTAAAAAAGGCAATACACCAGAGCAGTTGGAATCTATGAGATTGCAGTACCCTGACTAACCACCACAACTAGAGGCAGCCGTGGAGCGTTCCTACGTTGGTCCTAGACGCCTCGTCACAGCCTGAGAAACTAACTACACCTAAAGACAGAAATAGGAAAGCTATCTGCCCCGGAGCAGAACCCCAAAGATAACAGAAAGCCCCCAAACATGTAATGGCGGTTAGACAAGATGAAATACTGACACAGAAAGAAAATAGTATGAGCAAACGCTAGGGCCCAAACTAAATAAATAGAAAAGGATAGGAAGGGCACTTACTGCAATCCCAGAAAACCCTGAAAGGCACCAACTCTACTAATTTCAAAACACCTGAGATCACACGACCTCTACCACCTAAATTAGTTCTCTGGTGTAACAAAATCAAAACAGCAGCCACTGAAAAAACTGGAAAAAGCAAAAGTACAAACATCAGTGGCTGAACAAAACTGAGAGGGCAGAAGCCCCCGGAGGGGACCCTGAAGGCCCCCACAGAAGTGCAGGACAAAATGCAAAAACACAGCACAAACAAAAAAAGAAGAAAATGTCTTATCTGTTAGCAGGAGATGCAGACACGACACAGCAGGCTACAAGGGATACTGGAATAAAGGATTCAGACCAGAACAATTGATCACCGGCAACCCTGATGGGAAGGTGACTCCCTTATACAAGACTGTTATGTTACGGTAGCTGAGGAGTGCAGGTAAAAAAGGAAATACACCAGAGCAGTTGGAATCTATGAGATTGCAGTACCCTGACTAACCACCGCAACTAGAGGCAGCCGTGGAGCGTTCCTACGTTGGTCCTAGACGCCTCGTCACAGCCTGAGAAACTAACTACACCTAAAGACAGAAACAGGAAAGCTATCTGCCCCGGAGCAGAACCCCAAAGATAATAGAAAGCCCCCAAACATGTAATGGCGGTTAGACAAGAGGAAATACTGACACAGAAAGAAAATAGTATGAGCAAACGCTGGGGCCCAAACTATCTAAATAGAAAAGGATAGGAAGGGTACTTACTGCAATCCCAGAAAACCCTGAAAAACACCAACTTACTAATTTCAAAATCACCTGAGATCACACGACCTCTACCACCTAAATTAGTTCTCTGGTGTAACAAAAACAGCAGCCACTGAAAAAACTGCAAAAAGCAAAAGTACAAAACACAGTGGCTGGACCAAACTGAGAGGGCAAAAGCCCCCGGAGGGGACCCAGAAGGCCCCCACAGAAGTGCAGGACAAAATGCAAAAATATAGCAAAAACACAAAATAAGAAATTGTCTTATCTGATAGCAGGAGATGCAGACACGACACAGCAGGCTACAAGGGAAACTGGAAAGAAGGATTCAGACCAGAACAATTGATCACCGGCAACCCTGATGGGAAAATGATTCCCTTAAATAAGACCAATCAGTAACACCTTATTCCCAATCCTCACTAGTACCGCTTGTAACCACCAGAGGGAGCCTCTGCTCAGAACTCATCTCAAACCCATTCACAACAGTACCCCCCCCTTGAGGAGGGGTCACCGAACCCTCATTTGAGCAACCAGGTCGGTCAGGATGAGTTCTATGATACGCACGGATAAGTCTCCTAGCATGGATGTCCGAAGCAAACACCCAAGAATTATCTTCCTGACCATAACCTCTCCATTTAACCAAATACTGGAGTCTTCGTCTAGAAAAACGAGAATCCAATATTTTCTCAACCACATACTCCAGATTGCCCTCAACCAAAACAGGGTCAGGAGGCACAGCAGCAGGAACCACTGGCTCAACAAACCTCTTCAACAAGGACTTGTGGAACACGTTATGGATCTTAAATGTCCCTGGAAGAAGCAAACGAAAAGAAACAGGATTAATAATCTCCATGATCTTATAAGGTCCAATGAACCTAGGCTTAAATTTAGGAGATGCTACTCTCATAGGAATATTCTTTGAGGACAACCAGACCAAGTCCCCCACTTTAAACCGAGGACCATAAGTCCTATGCCGGTTAGCAAACCGCTGGGCCTTCTCCTGAGAGAGGGACAACCTCTCCACTACCTGGTCCCAAATCTGCTGCATACGCTCAACAACAGAGTCAACACCTGGACAGACAGAAGCCTCCGTCTGTCCTGAAGAAAATCGAGGGTGAAACCCAGAATTACAGAAAAACGGAGACATCAAAGTGGCAGAGCTAGCCCTATTATTAAGAGCAAACTCAGCCAAAGGCAAAAAAGAGACCCAGTCATCCTGATCAGCAGACACAAAGCATCTTAGATAAGTCTCCAATGTCTGGTTTGTTCTCTCAGTTTGACCATTGGTCTGAGGATGAAATGCCGAGGAGAAAGACAATTGAACACCCAGTTTAGAACAAAAAGTCCTCCAAAATCTGGAAACAAACTGGACTCCTCTGTCAGACACAATGTTCTCAGGAATGCCGTGTAAACGAACCACGTGCTGAAGGAACAACGGCACCAATTCAGAGGAGGAAGGCAACTTAGGTAATGGCACAAGATGTATCATTTTGGAAAACCTATCACAAATTACCCAGATGGTGGTCATTCTCTGAGAAACAGGAAGGTCGGAAATGAAATCCATAGAGATATGGGTCCATGGTCTCTTGGGCACAGGCAATGGCATCAACAAACCACTAGAGCGAGAGCAAGGCTTGGAGCGAGAGCAAGTCCCGCAGGACTGCACAAATTCCCTGACATCGCGAGACAAGGTAGGCCACCAAAAGGACCGACTAACCAAGTCTCTGGTACCAAAAATTCCGGGATGCCCAGCCAATGCGGAACAATGAATCTCAGACATCACACTCTTTTTCCATTGGTCCGGGACAAACAATTTTCCAACAGGGCAGCGCTCGGGCCTATCCTCCTGACACCCCTCCAGAGCAAGTCTCAAATTGGGCGAGATGGCGGAAAGAACTACACCCTCCTTCAAAATAACAGAGGATCAGATAGCTCAGGAGAGTCCGCAAGGAAACTCCTCGAGAGGGCATCCGCCTTAACATTCTTAGTGCCAGGAAGAAAGGAAACCACAAAATTAAAACGTGTGAAAAACAAGGCCCACCTGGCCTGTCTAGGATTGAGTCGCTTGGCAGATTCCAGATAGACCAGATTCTTATGGTCCGTAAGGACCACCACCTGATTTTGGCTCCCTCCAGCCAATGTCTCCACTCTTCAAAAGCCCACTTCATGGCCAATAACTCCCGATTACCCACGTCATAATTACGTTCAGTAGGAGAAAATTTTCGAGAGAAAAAGGCACAAGGGTTACTTTTAGAGGTCTCTGGATCTTTTTGGGACAAAACGGCACCTGCCCCAATTTCAGAGGCATCAACCTCCACCTGAAATGGCAGAGAAACATCAGGCTGCCGTAGAACAGGAGCAGAAGTGAATCTCTGCTTAAGTTCCTGAAAGCAGAGACTGCCTCAGGAGGCCAATTCACCACATCAGAACCCTTTCTGGTCAAATCAGTTAATGGTTTAACAATAACGAGAAATTACCAATAAATTTACGATAAAAATTGGCAAAACCCAAAATCTCTGAAGAGCCTTTAATGAAGTAGGTTGGACCCAATCACAGATGGCCTGAACCTTGACCGGGTCCATTTCAATAACAGATGGGGACAAAATGAATCCCAGAAATGAGATCTTCTGTACGCCAAAAAGACACTTTGATCCCTTCACATACAGAGCATTCTCTCTCAAAATCTGGAATACAGTTCGAACATGTTTCACATGAGAGTCCCAGTCATTAGAAAAAATCAAGATATCATCCAAATAAACAATCAGAAACTTGTCCACAAAATCCCTGAAAATGTCATTCATGAAGGACTGGAAGACGGAAGGAGCATTAGTGAGCCCAAAGGGCATCACAAGGTACTCAAAATGCCCTTCAGGGGTTTAATGCCGTCTTCCATTCATCCCCGTGCTTAATGCGAATAAGGTTATACGCCCCCCTGAGGTCAAGCTTGGTAAACCAAGTAGCGTTTTTCACCCTGGAAAAAGGTCAGAAATCAAGGGTAACGGGTATTGATATTTCACAGTAATATTGTTCAAGAGACGATAATCAATACACGGCCTTAATGAACCATCTTTTTTGGCCACAAAGAAAAAACCGGCACCTAAGGGTGAAGAGGATGGTCTGATATGACCCTTCTCCAATGATTCCTTGATATAAGACCGCATAGCGTCATGTTCAGGTACAGACAAGTTAAAAAAGGCGACCTTAGGGAATTTACTACCTGGCACTAATTCAATAGCGCAGTCATAGCTCCTATGGGGAGGCAAGGATGCAGATTTACTTTCGCTAAACACATCAGAAAAATCAAACAAAAAGTCAGGAACATCCTCAGCCTGGGGGGAGGCAGAAAAAACAGGAGTGTTGGTATTAACACATTGGCAGCCCAACTGGTTACAGACACAGATTTCCAATCCAAAACAGGATTATGAGACTGTAACCAAGGAAAACCCAGCACGATAATGTCATGCAGATTATATAGAACCAAAAATTTGCAGCACTCCTGGTGATCAGGTTCAACCCTCATTATCACCTGAGTAGAAAACTGGGGTTTATTCTCAGCCAAAGGGGTAGAATCGATCCCCAGTAGGGGAATAGACTTCTGTAGGGGTATCAAGGGAAATCCACAACGTTTAGCAAAATCATAATCCATCAGGTTAATAGCTGCTCTAGAATCAACGAAAGCCTGAGCAGAAAATGAGGACAGAGAGCATATCAGAGTGACAGTTAAAAAAACTTAGTCTGAACACTACCCAAGACAACTGAGCGTGCAAAACGTCTTCCCCGCTTAGGGCAGACTGAAATAGCATGAGAGGCATCACCACAGTAGAAACATAACCCATTGCGCTTTCGAAACTATGACGCTGTGCCCCAGACACCATCTTCAACTGGGTCAGAGCGGTCAAGTCACTCACGCTACTTCTCCGCTCACGCAAACGTCTGTCAATTTGAATCGCTAATGACATAGAATCATTGAGACCAGAGGGGACAGGGAATCCCACCATAACATCCTTTACATATCGACAGACCCTTCCGGAAAAGGGCCGCCAAAGCGTCGTCATTCCATTTGGTCAGGACTGCCCACCTACGGAATCTCTGACAGTATAACTCAGCGTCATCAAGCCCCTGATTTAATGCCAACAAGGCTTTTTCAGCTTGATCAGTGACATTAGGCTCATCGTACAATAACCCCAAGGGCCTGAAAAAATGCATCAACATCACTCAAAACAGGATCCCCAGGTGTCAGGGAAAAAGCCCAATCCTGAGGATCGCCCGCAGGAGAGAGATGATAATTTGAACCTGCTGCGCTGCGTTTCCCTGAGGACTTAGATTTTAAGGCAAAAAAACAATTTACAATTATTTTTGAAATTCTGAAACTTAGCTCGATCCCCTGAAAACAAATCTGGCATGGGAATCCTAGGTTCCACAACAGGCAACCAGCAAGATAGCAGCAATACTCGAACCTCAGTGGCAAGCTGATCCACACGGCCAGACAACTGTGCAAACTCCATTGGAGAAAAGATCCTCCCCAGCACCCAGAGATACAGAGGGAAAAAAAAAAAAAATGCAACAAACAGAAAAATATCTCTGACAACTTTTCTTCCTTCAAAATATTTTTTCCCTTCTGTGAGTACCATACAATATTTTTAGGCCGGTGATACTGTTATGTTACGGTAGCTGAGGAGTGCAGGTAAAAAAGGAAATACACCAGAGCAGTTGGAATCTATGAGATTGCAGTACCCTGACTAACCACCGCAACTAGAGGCAGCCGTGGAGCGTTCCTACGTTGGTCCTAGACGCCTCGTCACAGCCTGAGAAACTAACTACACCTAAAGACAGAAAAGGAAAGCTATCTGCCCCGGAGCAGAACCCCAAAGATAAAGAAAGCCCCAAACATGTAATGGCGGTTAGACAAGAGGAAATACTGACACAGAAAGAAAATAGTATGAGCAAACGCTGGGGCCCAAACTAATAAATAGAAAAGGATAGGAAGGGTACTTACTGCAATCCCAGAAAACCCTGAAAAACACCAACTTACTAATTTCAAAATCACCTGAGATCACACGACCTCTACCACCTAAATTAGTTCTCTGGTGTAACAAAAAACAGCAGCCACTGAAAAAACTGCAAAAAGCAAAAGTACAAAACACAGTGGCTGGAAACCAAACTGAGAGGGCAAAGCCCCCGGAGGGGACCCAGAAGGCCCCCACAGAAGTGCAGGACAAAATGCAAAAATATAGCAAAAACACAAAATAAGAAAATTGTCTTATCTGATAGCAGGAGATGCAGACACGACACAGCAGGCTACAAGGGAAACTGGAATAGAAGGATTCAGACCAGAACAATTGATCACCGGCAACCCTGATGGGAAAATGATCCCTTAATAAGACCATCAGTACACCTGATTCCAATCCTCACTAGTACCGCTTGTAACCACAGGGAGCCTCTGCTCAGAATCATCTCAACCATTCACAACACAGACAGTCAGTAACACTGATCCAGTCCTCACAATCTTCACTGAACAGACCAGTACCGCTTGTAACCACCAGAGGGAGTCTCTGCTCAGAACTCATCTCAAACCCATTCACAACAAGAAACACAAACCTTGAGCAAATCTGCGTTCTTTTTCCCGAGAGTGAGGTGCCATTGCTCCAATTTCCATCGGCTCTGCAATGTCAGTACATTCCTTCTCCAAACTTGGAGCTGACAAAGCAGACTTACTCTCATTAACCGTTGCACGCAGTCTCCTATCCACCCGTATGGCCAATTGCATAGCCTCTTGCAAGTTACCAGGTATAGGATAAGTAATCAGCAAATCTTTAACCCTTTCACTTAATCCTGCAAGAAATAAACTTTTCAAAGCTGAATCGTTCCAGCCCACCTGAGTGGACCACCTACGGAAGTGAGTACAATATTTTTCCACATTACCCGATCCCTGTCTCAAACGTCTCAACTCTGTCTCAGCTGATGAAACACGATCCGGATCGTCATACAACAACCCCAAAGCAGAAAAAAAAACATCCACTGATCCAAAGCATGGATCACTAGGCTGCAGAGAAAAGGCCCAGTCCTGAGGTTCTTTGCTCAAAAGTGACATTATGAACCCTATGCGCTGTGATTCATCACCAGAGGATCTGGGTCTCAAACAAAATACAACAAGCAAGCATTTTTAAAAGAAAAAAAATCTTGTTGTTCACCAAAAAATAAATCAGGCAAACGTACCTTTGGCTCCACGAAATGTGCTCCAGAACAACTACTCACGTGTTGCTGGATTTCAGACACCTCCAGAGAGAGACCCTGCAGGCGTTCAGCCAAATCCCGAACCGACACCATGATGAAAACAGAAAATCTTTCCTTAGAGATTTTTTTTTTTTTTAATTTCTTGGCTGGACTTACTGTTATGAACTGCTACAAGCACTAAGGAAAGATGGGAATTCTGTCCCTACAATAAAACTGAGCTTGATCCCTACGATGTAACGGGGAACCTGATCCTGCAACCAGACCCGCTAAAGTCCTCAGCTAGTCTGAACGAAGACCTATAGTTGCGAGGGAGGAATCCCTACAAGATCTAGGGACTGGGAGAAAAGGTGGACACCTCCTAACAGAAATTGTAGCAGGGAAAATTAAACAGAAAACAAATTACTACGAGATCCTAAGATTAAGCAAAACTGACAGAGTAAGGCACCTAAGCACCCGGCTAGCTTAAGAGTAGATAATACAATGAAGTCCAGCAAAGCCAGAAGGGCGGAGCCAGACTAAATAGGGAAAAAAGGTCATGTGACCAGCAAACTGAAACAAAATCTAACAAGAGGGTTCTAACACAACCCTTTTATAGCAGCAACTACAAGACCTTCCAGAAAAGGACCAATGAGAAACTGAGAACCTCAGCAGTTTCAGGACCTTCCTGGCGGACCAATAGGAGTTGCTGCAGTACCTGAGCATGTGACCCCTGATCTCCAATGAGAGATCTTACCCTGGGCATGCTCAGAAGGGGAAACGCAGGACTTAGTCCCAAAGAGGTCTGCTCACCGCAGACCAGTACTGGCTACAACAGCAGAACCTGGAGAGGCAGCAGTAATCCTCTGCACAGTATTAGACTGGGCGAGACGCCGGGACCGACGTCTCTGCTGAGCAGAGTCCACTGCGGCCGGAGATGGATGGGAGACTGCAGCGGGGATGGTTCGAGATTCCCCTTGTGCAGAAGCAGGAACTCGACCCCTAACATTACCCCCCTCCTAGGGCCCCCCTTCTTTGGGCCTCGCTACGTTCAAAGGCAGCGATGAGCTGCGGAGCATGAATATGCTCGGCAGGCTCCCAGGACCTATCCTCAGGCCCATAACCCCTCCAATCCACCCCAAAAATTTTTTTGCCTTGTACCACCTTGCACCCTACAATGGCGTTCACCTCGTGATCGTCCGTAGACGAACCCGACGTCCCGGCAGATGACTCAGGCAACCGGGAGATGACCACGGGTTTTAGGAGGGACACATGGAAGGTGTCGGAGATACCAAGCGAGGCGGAAGGGCTAAACGGTAAACCACAGGGTTCACCTGCTCGAGGACCTTGAAGGGACCCAAATAGCGGGGGTGCCAACTTAGTGGACTCCACCCGCAGCCTGATGTTTCGAGCGGAGAGCCACACTAGGTCGCCAGGAGCAAATGTCGGAGCGGGACGCCGATGGGCATCGGCAGAAGACCTCATCCTCTCCTTGGAAGCCTGAATAGCATCCTGGGTGCGGTCCCAAATGTCCCGTGCCTCCACAGTCCAGTCTGCCACCCTGGAGTCAGCGGAAGTCACGGACATGGGCACCGGTACCCGCGGATGCTGGCCATAATTTAAGAGGAATGGGGTCTGTCCGGTGGAGTCAGCCACAGCATTGTTTAGCGCAAACTTCGCCCACGGGAGCAAGGGTGCCCAGTCATCCTGCCTGTCAGAGACAAAATATCGCAAGTATGCGACCAAGGTCTGGTTGGCCCTCTCTACCAACCCATTCGTCTCGGGATGATATGCAGAGGAGAGGTTTAACTCAATGCAGAGTAGACAACACAGCTCTCTCCAAAACCGAGACGCAAATTGGGGACCTCGATCGCTGACAATCTTGTCTGGCATACAGTGTAGATGGAAGATGTGTCTAATAAATAATGCTACCAAGGCCCGTGCAGAAGGTAACCGTGGTAGCAGCACCCAGTGCACCATTTTGGAGAAGTGGTCGGTGATCACCCAAATGATGGTGCAACCCCGAGACTTGGGTAAGCCCACCACAAAGTCCATCCCGACCATCTCCCAGAGCCTATCTGCCACCGGCAAAGGAAAGAGAAACCCAGTTGGCCGTTGTTGAGGGGACTTGTTCCTGGCGCAGGAGACACATGCCTGAACATATTCCCTGACGTCACGGACCATATGTGGCCACCAGTATGTCCTCGCCAATAACTCAGTTGTCCTCTTTGCCCCAAAGTGTCCACCCACCCTGGACGAGTGTGCCCAAGAGAGTACCTCCGGTCTGCAATTGGCACAAGAGTCTTGCCCGGAGGCACAGACTCTAGCGAAACCGGGGATACCGTTCTCAGGCTCTCTTCGGGGACAATAAGCCGAGGCTCCTCATCCTCCTCCTCTGATGACACTAGAGAGCGAGAGAGAGCGTCGGCCCGAATATTCTTCTCAGCGGAGAGAAAATGGAGGGTGAAGTGGAACCGAGAGAAGAATAGGAACCATCTGGCCTGGCGAGATTTTAGCTGCTGAGCCGATTGCAGATACACCAAGTTTTTGTGGTCAGTGAAGACTTGGAAGGGAAAACGAGCCCCCTCCAGAAGATGTCTCCACTCAGAGAAGGCCAACTTCATAGCCAGCAACTCCCTGTCCCCGATGGAATAATTCCTCTCTGCTGGTGTAAAGGTTTTAGAAAAGAAGAAGCAGGGATGCTTCCGACCTTGAGCATCCTTTTGATACAGGACTGCTCCAGCACCAACAGAAGAGGCGTCCACCTCTAAAATAAATGGCTTAACAGCGGGGCGATGTAATATGGGAGCACTGGCAAAATGCGACTTGATGGAAGAAAACGCCTTGGAGACCTCCTCAGACCACAAGTTGGGATTTGCTCCCTTCTTGGTGAGGGCTACCAAGGGAGCTACCAAAGTCGAGAAATGGGGAATGAACTGGCGATAATAATTAATGAACCCCATAAAGCGATGCACCGCTTTAAGAGAATGGGGTTCTTGCCAGTCCATTACAGCCTGTAATTTGGCAGGATCCATAGCCAATCCCTGGGCGGAGATGATATAGCCCAGGAAAGGTAAAGACTCCTTCTCAAACACGCATTTCTCCAGCTTGGCATAGAGGGAATTTGCCCGTAAGAGGTCGTAGACTCTGTTGACATCCCTCCGGTGAGAGTCTATATCTGGTGAAAAGATGAGAATATCATCCAGATAGACTACTACAGAGGTGGAGAGCATATCCCGGAAGATGTCATTGACAAAGTTTTGGAAAACAGCAGAAGCATTACAGAGCCCGAAAAGCATCACCAGGTATTCATAATGCCCATCCCTGGTATTAAAAGCTGTCTTCCACTCGTCCCCTTCACGGATGCGAATCAGGTTATAGGCACCACGTAGATCTAGCTTAGTAAATACCTTTGCTCCCCGAAGCCTATCAAAGAGCTCAGAGATTAGAGGCAACGGGTACTTATTCTTAACGGTGATGGCGTTAAGACCCCTGTAGTCAATACACGGACATAATTCTCTGTTCTTCTGTATGAAGAACCCTGCCCCTGCTGGTGACATCGACTTCCTAATGAACCCTCTTGCCAGATTCTCCTGACTATACTGGGACATGGCCTCGGTCTCAGGAAGAGAGAGGGGATAGACTCTTCCCCGAGGAGGTTTCGCTCCACGCAAGAGATCAATAGGACAGTCATAGGGGCGATGAGGCAGAAGAGTCTCCGCCGCCTTCTTGGAGAAAATGTCTGCGTATGACCAATAACACTGGGGAAGAGGAGTAAGGTCTACGGGTATCTCTGTGGGGGTGACCTGAACGCACTCGACCCACCTGCCTCTACAGTATCCTCCCAGAGGACCACTCAATATCGGGAGAGTGGTAATGGAGTCAAGGTATTCCCAGCAAAACCTCATCTATTCCCTCGGGAAGGACAAGAAAGGAAATACTATCCTGATGGGAAGAGGACATAGATAAAGTGAGAGGGATAGTCTGGTGGGTGATTTGTGAGGGCAGAGTCGATCCATTCACTACTCGCACAGTCACCGGTTTGGCGAGCATCACCTGAGGTATAACGTGGCAGAGAGCAAAGGCAGAGGACATGAAATTCCCCTCGTCTCCAGAATCCACACAAAGCTTGACGATGAGAGTGGATGAACCTAAAGTAATTGTCCCTTTGAAGAACTTGGTGGAAAATGCTGCGGTGTCTAGTGAACCTCCTCCCAGGGTTACTAGACGCGACCATTTTCCCGACCGCTGTGGACATTTGTTGGCATACAAACCACGGGTACTCGAGCGGCCCGGGTCTTAGGTCCCGCTCGAGAAACCTCCATGGCCTCATGGCAATCGGACACCTGACTGAAAGATTCTAGAGGTCTGGCGAAGGTGGGGGCCAGCTGGAACCTCTGCCTATACTGGGACCGCTCCAACCTCCGCTCGTGAAAACGTAGGTCGATGCGGGTAGATATGGTGATAAGCTTCTCCAGTGTGGCAGGAATCTCCCTGGTAGACAAGGCGTCTTTCACATGGCCCGCCAGTCCTCTACAAAATACAGGAATGAGGACTTTATATGGCCAGTCTAACTCCGAGGCCAGAGTCCGAAATTGGACAGCAAAATAGCTGACCAAGGACGAACCCTGTGAACTTGCCAGCAGTTGGAGCGCTGTATCGTGGGTGATCTGAGGTCCTAGAAAGACCTTTTTTAGAGCCTCCAAAAAGCAAGAAGCACACCGCACCACACGATCATCGCACTCCCACAGCGGCGTGGCCCACTCCAACGTTCTGCCCGATAGGAGAGATATTACAAAACCCACTTGTGCCCGATCCGTGGGGAAACATGCAGCCAGAAGCTCGAGCTGTATAGAGCACTGACTCACGAATCCCCGACATTGCTTGCTGTCACCAGCAAACTTGTCTGGATGCGGGAGGTGGGATAATGTAGGGGCAGAGGTTGCAGTGGACAAACTGGCTGCAGCCACGTTAGAAGCCTGAACAGCGACTGCGGTAATATCCACAGCTGAGGTTGTGCGCTCAAGAGCTGCCAACCTACCCTCCAGCTGCCGGATGTTCCGCTGTAGACGCTGGTCGTCCGCCATTTTACTAGCCAGACCTTGGCGCTAGTATTATGTTAAGGACTGCGGAACGCACCAAATAAATATAAATAATAGATGCGTTCGCATCCAGGGGTCCACCGTACAGGCAGAGCCTGCTGCTAGTAAGATGACAGGATATGGCGATATAAGCAAGCTCTGTTACTTCAGAGTCGCAGACATAGGCGTTGTGGCACTATTTGGAGGTATGAGCGATCTGTTACACCACAGAGTCGCTGAAGTAGAGACACAGAGATAGAGACTGTGTCCTGTTAACAAGACAGGGGTACACAGATGACTGCTGTGCAGATAGCAGTCCGTGGTCATGCAGTCAGCAACTCAAACAAGCAGCTCCTCACCGGAGTAGCCGGTATTCTAGAGGCCATTTCAGCCAAGCCCTGAACACGTGCATACAAAACTCCTCACTGGAGGTGCCGGTGTTCTAGGGGCTTATTTCAGCCGAGCCCTAGCCGCATGCGTGCATGATCACACTGACGCAAAGCACATAACACAATTGATACTAGCGCATGGCCGTGCGGCAATGCAACCCTTTTATAGCAGCAACTACAAGACCTTCCAGAAAAGGACCAATGAGAAACTGTTTCAGAACCTCAGCAGTTTCAGGACCTTCCTGGCGGACCAATAGGAGTTGCTGCAGTACCTCAGCATGTGACCCCTGATCTCCAATGAGAGATCTTACTCTGGGCATGCTCAGAAGGGGAAACGCAGGACTTAGTCCCAAAGAGGTCTGCTCGCCGCTAACCAGTACTGGCTACAACAGCAGAACCTGGAGAGGCAGCAGTAATCCTCTGCACAGTATTAGACTGGGCGAGACGCTGGGACCGACGTCTCTGCTGAGCAGAATCCACTACGGCCGGAGACGGATGGGAGACCGCAGTGGGGATGGTTCGAGATTCCCTTGTGCAGAAGCAGGAACTCGACCCTTAACATTGTATTCTTGTGTCTACCTCCCATTGGGATCAGCTTCCCCATATTTTTCTATTTTGCATAATACAAAGTTGGAGCCTAATAGCACTGGAACGATTATTTATTTTCTGTCGATATATGTTCCCAGAAATATCACTGTAATTTACTAGTATTTCTTGTATATTTTGTATATATTGTTCCCAATCAACTTATGCTGTTTTTCCTTTCTTTATAGTACCCCATGATTAAGATCCGGGAGGATCGAAACGTTGGGTTGTTTTTTTCTGCACACGTCCATTCGTTATTTTGGCACTATCCGCTCATATTGAATTTGGATGAATTTTGTAATAAAATCACTATTTTTGCATTACTACAAGATTGAGTCTGGTATAATCACCAAAAAAAACTCTAGACGGTTTACTTATCAGATGCCCAAAGACTCCAACCTTTTACCTTTTGCCGAAGGTCCACAAGGATGCCCTCAAACCCCGGGGCGTCCCATTGTGTCTGGAATTGGTGGACCATGTGATATGGTATGTAAATTTTTGGACTTCTATCTTAAACCAATTGTGGAGACGTTACCATCTTACATCCGTGACACAACGGACGTCCTGGCACGGGTTGATGGCATCCTTGTGGACAATTCTACTCTTTTGGTGACCGCCAACGTGGAGTCTTTATATACTTGTATTGACCATTCCCATGGCTTAGCCGCTGTCCGCCTTTTCCTGGGGTTATCCGACCTGGACGGCCCTTTACGTGAGCTGATCCTTGAGCTGCTGCATTTTGTCCTGACCCACAACTTTTTTGTCTTCAAAGACAATTTCTACCTGCAGAGACACGGTACAGCCATGGGCGCGGCCTGTGCGCCCGTGTACGCTAATCTCTTCCTGGGTGCCTGGGAAAGATCCTTGTTTGGCGACGCGGGCGTACCGGCCGCCTCCCATGTGCTGTACTGGTTTAGATACATCGATGTATTTTGATGTTGTGGGGCGGGACTGTGCGGCAGCTCGAGGAGTTCATGGCAGAATTAAATCATAATTCTTCCAATATTCATCTAACTTATACCTTAGTGATACTAAGGTGGAATTCCAGGACATCTCTATGGAGGTAGATTCAACCCGAAGCTTCCGGACAGATGTCTATAGGAAGTCCACTGCTGTCAATTCACTAATTCATGACAAATCAGCTCATCACCCTTCCACGATTAGGGCTGTCCCGGTCGGACAATTCCTCAGGATGAGGCGGATCTGCTCTTCTGATACCCTTTTTGAGAGGCAGGCGGATGACTTAAAACACCGTTTTAAGGCTCGGGCTATAGTGCAAGATGTATCAAACAGGGATATGACCGTGCAAGGAGGACTCCACGCGGCGGTATCCTTAATACCACTAGGGATAACAGACAGACTTGTGATAATGGTCCTATACGGTTCATTAGTACATACAGGTCCTTCTCAAAAAATTAGCATATAGTGCAAAATTTCATTATTTTCCATAATGTAATGATTACAATTAAACTTTCATATATTTTAGATTCATTACACACCAACTGAAATTTGTCAGGTCTTTTATTGTTTTAATACTGATGATTTTGGCATACAACTCCTGATAACCCAAAAAACCTGTCTCAAAAAATTATCATATCAAGAAAAGGTTCTCTAAACGACCTATTACCCTAATCTTCTGAATCAACTAATTAACTCTAAACACATGCAAAAGATTCCTGAGGCTTTTAAAAACTCCCTGCCTGGTTCATTACTCAAAACCCCCATCATGGGTAAGACTAGCGACCTTACTGATGTCAAGAAGGCCATCATTGACACCCTCAAGCAAAAGGGTAAGACCCAGAAAGAAATTTCTCAACAAATAGGCTGTTCCCAGAGTGCTGTATCAAGGCACCTCAATGGGAAGTCTGTTGGAAGGAAACAATGTGGCAGAAAACGCTGTACAACGAGAAGAGGTGACCGGACCCTGAGGAAGATTGTGGAGAAGGACCGATTCCAGACCTTGGGGGACCTGAGGAAGCAGTGGACTGAGTCTGGTGTAGAAACATCCAGAGCCACCGTGCACAGGCGTGTGCAGGAAATGGGCTACAGGTGCCGCATTCCCCAGGTAAAGCCACTTTTGAACCATAAACAGCGGCAGAAGCGCCTGACCTGGGCTACAGAGAAGCAGCACTGGACTGTTGCTAAGTGGTCCCAAGTACTTTTTTCTGATGAAAGCAAATTTTGCATGTCATTCGGAAATCAAGGTGCCAGAGTCTGGAGGAAGACTGGGGAGAAGGAAATGCCAAAATGCCTGAAGTCCAGTGTCAAGTACCCACAGTCAGTGATGGTGTGGGGTGCCATGTCAGCTGCTGGTGTTGGTCCACTGTGTTTCATCAAGGGCAGGGTCAATGCAGCTAGCTATCAGGAGATTTTGGAGCACTTCATGCTTCCATCGGCTGAAATGCTTTATGGAGATGAAGATTTCATTTTTCAGCACGACCTGGCACCTGCTCACAGTGCCAAAACCACTGGTAAATGGTTTACTGACCATGGTATTACTGTGCTCAATTGGCCTGCCAACTCTCCTGACCTGAACCCCATAGAGAATCTGTGGGATATTGTGAAGAGAAAGTTGAGAGACACAAGACCCAACACTCTGGATGAGCTTAAGGCCGCTATTGAAGCATCCTGGGCCTCCATAACACCTCAGCAGTGTCACAGGCTGATTGCCTCCATGCCACGCCGCATTGAAGCAGTCATTTCTGCAAAAGGATTCCCGACCAAGTATTGAGTGCATAACTGAACTTCATTATTTGATGGTTTTTTTGTTTGTTTTTAAAAAACACTTTTATTTTATTGGACGGTTGAAATATGTAAATTTTTTGAGACAGGTTTTTTGGGTTATCAGGAGTTGTATGCCAAAATCATCAGTATTAAAACAATAAAAGACCTGACAAATTTCAGTTGGTGTGTAATGATTCTAAAATATATGAAAGTTTAATTGTAATCATTACATTATGGAAAATAATGAAATTTTGCACTATATGCTAATTTTTTGAGAAGGACCTGTACAATCATGAATGGTTCAACATGCGTAAAATTATCTTGAAACATTGGGACGTATTGAAAACTGAGCCCTCCCTGGCTCGCTCTCTGGGTGACGTGCCGTCCATGACTTCTCGACGCTCAAGGAATCTGAGTGATCTACTTGTTAAGAGTCACTATGTTCCTACCCCTAGAACACATTTTGGAACTCGTGGTCTTACGCCGGGCTTCTATCCGTGTGGCCATTGCCTCGCTTGGCCAATGCCTTACGATGCTCTACTTTCTCTTCCTCTGATGGGTCCAAGACTTTTGATATACGCCAGCGTGCGCCCTGCGGCAGCACTGTGATATATTATGCCACATGTGACTGCCCCAGGATATACGTTGGCTTGACTACGAGGGAATTGAGGATACGTATTCGAGAGCACGTTAGAGACATTGGCGCAGCGAGGTCCGTCTCTGAACCAAGTGATTTAAAGACGATTCCTCGTCACTTTAGATGTCACCACAATTGTGACACTTCGTCATTTAAGGTCCGAGGAATCTATATTCTCCACCTCGGCATAAGAGGTGGCGATAATAAAAAAATACTGGCCCAGATGGAGGCACGGTGGATTGTCTCACTCGATACCATGGTGCCCAATGGCCTGAATGAATCCTTGAATTTTGCCTCCTTTCTTTATAAAGTTTTGTTCTTTCGTGGCTCCATTCATTGCTAGTGATGTGGTTTTTCTTGTTTTTTTTTAACATTTGTTGTCAGTCTTATATTTTTAATTTTGCTTTTTATTATATTCTCTACAGTTCTATTCCACTGTTTGGGACTTTCTGACCCGATGTCTGATCCGTTTCACGACCATTACATGAATAAACGCCGCTACCCTTCATCTGATGATTTTACTATTGCATCGATTTATATGGGATACGCTCATGTGCATTTATGTGCCTGTTTTTGCACTTTATAGCACTATTGCACTTTACCTGTGGTTATTGTGTTATATGAATGCTGTTACATTTGTATGTATTTGCCATGAGCGTTATTTCTAAATCATATGGGTAGCCATGGTCGCTAAGTTTCTCCTCTCCCTTCTTAATGTATATACCTATCCGGTTGTGCGCATCCCCAGTGTTGCCCGCTTTGGATTCTTCGGCGGTGGGGCATCTTTTAGCATCTGACGCGCGCCCGGAGTTTTCCCTTCGGTGCGCGCGCCCGTTGTGTGACGTCCTGGCCGTCGCAGGTCCTTGGGGCTCCACTGTGCATGCGCCGACATAAACCGGTTCCCATTGGTCTGACGCGACCATGTGATGTATCACAGGGGGCTATTTGAAGGTCCTGTCCCTGCCTCACCTTCATCCCCTTGATAAAGCGGCGTTCCACGCCAGCGAAACGCACGTCGGGGTCCACATCCTTTTTGGGGGCATTCTTCCCTCCTGCTTTACCTCCTGCAACATTCCCCTGGTAAGTGTATTACTCTTGTGTGCGGAGAATTTTGTCTCCCCTGGCACCATGACCACGCTATGATTGCGACATGGGCTTTTTCACTACCAGGTTTTCTGGCTACATGATTCTTATCAAACCCACCTATAGTTACTTAGCTATTGTGAAGTTTTTTCACTCACATCGTTGTTAGGCTATGGTTCCACGGTCCGGAACCATAGCGCTTTTGACGGAGCGGAAATTCCGCTCCGTCTAAGCCCCGCCCCCTTTCTGACACGCGATCTTTCCGGAGGTGTTCAGGACACCTCCGGAACACCTCCGGAAAGAGCGCAGGGCTGCATAGCCCTGTGTTAATTATGTTGCGGCGACGGTGCGTCGCCGCAATACGCGAGGACATGCTGCGGTCTGAAAAGACGCGCCGCATGTCCGTTTACGCAGGTTTGCCACCTGCGTATTGTTACGCATAGTGGAGACGGGATTTCTTGAAATCCCCTCCACTATGCTGTAACATCTGGACGCTGCGTGTTTGGCGCTGCGCCAGCGCACAGCGCCAAACACGCAGCGTTTCCTGACCGTGGAAACTCACCCTGACTTAGATGAGGGGGTTTCTTTTTGGTTTCCATTAGCCTTTTGACATGTCTACAATTTATCAGCAGGCGGTAATTATGCTCCTTTTCTTCCACATCATGTTTGATTAAGTGCTCTTATTTTTGTCTCATATTATTATTATTATTGTTGAAATAAATTTATATATTTTTTACCATACTTCTCACCTGTGACTCGTTGTTCTCTTGATTTAACTATGCCTATCGAGTAGGTGTGCCTCTTTTTTTCTTAGGACCAGATAAAATTGGTGATGTCCGGTGTCCTTTCCCCCTTGTACTTAATAATGCAGCTAGATTTGTTTGTAAAGATTGTGTGTGCAGTGAACTATATTTCTTATGATTAGTGGAACCATATTGGTCCATTCACCAGCACCCCTCTACTCTGACCAGAGTGCACACCGTTACTCTATTTGCAGAGGGATGCAGCAGTCTTGAAATTGCAAAACGTTTGAAGCGTGATCACCGAACAATCAAGCGTTTCATGTCAAATAGCCAACAGGGTCGCAAGAAGCGTGTTGATAAAAAAGGCGCAAAATAACTGCCCATGAATTGAGGAAAATGAAGCGTGAAGTAGCCAAGATGCCATTTGCCACCAGTTTTGCCATATTTCAGAGCTGCAACGTTACTGGAGTATCAAAAAGCACAAGGTGTGCCATACTCAGGGACATGGCCAAGGTTAGGAAGGCTGAAAAACGACCACCTTTGAACAAGAAACATAAGATAAAACGTCAAGACTGGGCCAAGAAATATGTTAAGACTGATTTTTCTAAGATTTAATGTACTGATGAAATGAGAGTGCCTCTTGATGGGCCAGATGGATGGGCCCGAAGCTGGATCAGTAAAGGGCAGAGAGCTCCACTCTGACTCAGACGCCAGAAAGATGGAGGTGGGGTACTGATATGTGCTGGTATCATCAAAGATGAACTTGTGGGACCTTTTCGGGTTGAGGATGGAGTGAAGCTCAATTTCCAGACCTACTGCCAGTTTCTGGAAGACAATTTCTTCAAGCAGTGGTACAGGAAGAAGTCGGTATCGTTCAAGAAAAACATGATTTTCATGCAGGACAATGCTCCATCACATACATCCAAATACTCCACAGCGTAGCTGGACAGTAAAGGTTTAATAGAAGAAAAAATAATGGCATGGCCCCCTTGTTCACCTGATCTGAACCCCATAGAGAACCTGTGGTCCCTCATAAAATGTGAGATCTACAGGAAGGTAAAACAGTACACATCCTCGGAACAGTGTCTGGGAGGCTGTGGTGGCTGCTGCACGCAATGTTGATCGTAAACAGAACAAGCAACTGACAGAATCTATGGATGGAAGGCTTTTGAGTGTCATCGTAAAGAAAGGTGTCTATATTGGTCACTGATTTTTTTTTGTTTTTGAACGTCAGAAATGTTTATTTTTAAATTTTGTGTTATATTGGATTACCTGGTGAAAATAAACAAGTGAGATGGGTATATACAGTATTTGGTTTTTATTAAGTTGCCTAATAATTCTGCACAGTAATAGTTACCTGCACAAACAAATATCCTCCTAGGATAGCCAAATTAAAAAAAACCCACTCCAACTTCCAAAAATATTAAGCTTTGATATGTATGAGTCTTTTGGGTTGATTGAGAACATAGGTGTTCAATAATAAAAAGAATCCTCTCAAATACAACTTGCCTAATAATTCTGCACACTGTGTAGTCCTATTATGGATGATGCTATGATTGGTGGCTGATAATGGGATGCCATGTTTATGATTATGTATTCTAGTGGGACAATGAGATGAATATTTTATGACTACTGCATCCTGTCTACCCACATTTTTTCCTTTTTTATAGTAGTTATGATACTACCATCTTGCTGAATACATACACTATAACAAGCTTAAAATTTATTTACACAGCTTAATTCTATGTGTCTTCTAAAGCGTTGAGATTGTCATTAATGAAGACATAAAACATTGCTTAGATCTTTCTTCATTTTTTGAGATTTTTTTCATTTGTGTTTTTTCATGGGTAACGAGGTGTATTGGGACACTTTTTTCCTGTTTAGGGATTACTAGGGGCATCAGGGTGAACCGTCGAGGAGTGGGGGTGCTAACCGCAGAAACTTAGGGTGCCAACCTCCACTGTTATTGTGGATAGGATATTCAAGATGCCGACAATTCTGCGTTCCTCCAATATCAGACAAGGGAATCACAGAGTTCAGAAGAGTTGCATTCTTTATTAAAGGCTATCAAACTACGCGTTTCATGGACGTTCTGTCCACTTCCTCAGGTACATAGCCAATACTAACCACATGGTATTACTCACATATATAGGGTGGGCTGGACATAGAAAAAATGGGCATCAAACACACCTGGCTCTCTGAATGCTGCAGTTATAGTTCAAATACAAATTTGTTGCATATCTGTACAACAGTGATTAAAAATGCAATTTGTTAGGCCTCTTTCACACATCCGTTGTGCGCCTGACGGCGCCCTTCGGCATTTTTTTTGTCCAACCGCATCTGGCGTAATGTAATGCCGGATGCGTTTTTTTTTTCCATTGACTAACATTAGTGCCGCATGGCGCCACATGTCCCTGCGGCGCGTCCGCTTTGTGCCGTATGCGGTGTCTGGTCGCCGTCCGGCGTCTGGAAAAATCGTTGCATGTCACGTTTTTTGTCTGCGGCGAAAAAGCCGGAAGCGCCGGTTGCGGCGCTTCCGGCTTTTTTTACAATGAAAGTCTATGGACGCCGCAATGCACCGCATCCGGCAAGAGCCGCATCCGGTAGCCGCATCCAGTTTTTTAATTGAGATACCAGCCCACAGCAAACAGATACCAGACAGATACCACCCCTCAGCAAACATATAAAAATATTATGCAGTGGGACATCAGACACATGCACAAGAGCCCACAAGAGCCACCTGAGACGCAGCCAGGATCGATCCGCATCATGGAGCGGCAGCAAAACAGACGGTAAATATGAGACACCCCAACCCAAAATTTACAATGCATATGTCACCAATGCTGTGTGAGCTACTGCATTTTTTTGGCACCCTGGTACATTTTCCAATTCATTTTTTTTTCTGTGATGGTGTTGGTTCCCCTGTTACTGTACGAAATTAAATTTCTGATGATGGGGTGGGTCCCCCTGATAGTGTTTAAAATACGTATGTTTGGTAACTTATATTGTGTATCCCCTGCTACTGTTGTGAATGGGTTTAATTAATAATGTGGATCTACTGGTGTGGATCAGTGATGTGCTTGGTCTCCCTGCGACAAAATGAAATGTGGATGTATTTGTGTATCATAATGTTGATTAAATTTTTATAATTTTTTCTGTGCCTGTGATGTGGTTGCTTGTCCTGCTACTATCTGAAATGTGCATGTTGTTAGTATCATAATGGTGATCTAGTGTTTCATTGTTTGTAAATTGTTTTTTTGTGGCCTGTGTATTTTTTTCTCATCATGCTGCTATGTGAAATGTGGTTTTTGGGTTGTTAACATAATGCTGTTTTTTTTTTTTCAAACTTTTTTTTGGCCCTGTGACTGTTTATCTATTATGCTGCTATGTGCAATCTGTATTTTTTGGGTATCCTAATTTTTTTGGGGTTATTTTTAATTTTTATTTTTGGGCCCTGTGACTGTTTAGTAATGCTGCTATGTGCAATCTGTATTTTTTAGGTATCCTAATCTTTTTTTGGGTTATTTTTTATTGTTTTTTTTGGGCCCTGTGACTGTTTACTAATGCTGCTATGTGAAATGTGTATTTTTTTGGTCTCCTAATCATGTATTTTATTTTTTTTTTGGCCTGTGACGGTTTTTCTGCTCATGCTACTATCTGAAATGTGCTTGTTGTTAGTATCATAATGGTGATCTAGTGTTTCATTGTTTGTAAATTGTTTTTTTGTGGCCTGTGTATTTTTTTCTCATCATGCTGCTATGTGAAATGTGGTTTTTGGGTTGTCAACATAATGCTGTTTTTTTTTTTTTCAAACTTTTTTTGGGCCCTGTGACTGTTTATCTATTATGCTGCTATGTGCAATCTGTATTTTTTGGGTATCCTAATTTTTTTTTTTTTTTTTTAAATTTTTTTTGGGCCCTGTGACTGTTTATCTAGTAATGCTGCTATGTGAAATGTGTATTTTTTTGGTCTCCTAATCATGTATTTTTTTTTTTGCCTGTGACGGTTTTTCTGCTCATGCTACTATCTGAAATGTGCATGTTGTTAGTATCATAATGGTGATCTAGTGTTTCATTGTTTGTAAATTGTTTTTTTGTGGCCTGTGTATTTTTTTCTCATCATGCTGCTATGTGAAATGTGGTTTTTGGGTTGTCAACATAATGCTGTTTTTTTTTTTTTCAAACTTTTTTTGGGCCCTGTGACTGTTTATCTATTATGCTGCTATGTGCAATCTGTATTTTTTGGGTATCCTAATTTTTTTTTTTTTTTTTTTTTAATTTTTTTTGGGCCCTGTGACTGTTTATCTAGTAATGCTGCTATGTGAAATGTGTATTTTTTTGGTCTCCTAATCATGTATTTTTTTTTTTGCCTGTGACGGTTTTTCTGCTCATGCTACTATCTGAAATGTGCATGTTGTTAGTATCATAATGGTGATCTAGTGTTTCATTGTTTGTAAATTGTTTTTTTGTGGCCTGTGTATTTTTTTCTCATCATGCTGCTATGTGAAATGTGGTTTTTGGGTTGTTAACATAATGTTGTTTTTTTTTTTTTTTTTTTTGGGCCCTGTGACTGTTTATCTAGTAATGCTGCTATGTGAAATGTGGTTTTTTTTGGTCTCCTAATCATGTATTTTAATTTTTTTTTTTTTGCCTGGGATGGTTTTTGTGCTCATGCTACTATCTGAAATGTGCATGTTTTTAGTATCAGAATGTTGATCTACTGTTTTTTTTTTTTTTTTTTTTGGTGGATCGGGTGTTTCCCCCTGGTACTGTTTGTCTACAATTAATGACTGCATTTTGTGTTTGGTAAAACATTAAGCTCAATAATGTTCATGTTTTAATCTTATATTTTAAAACAGGGACAATCAATAATTATAAACACAATTCCTTTTTGTCTGTTAATTCCACAGCAGAACAATTGATGCTGAAGATCAAAGGGCGCAGGAGATCCTGGATGCAAGGAGGCAAGCCAGTAGAAAGTAAATATGACATCCTCCATTTCACTAAAAATTACATGTTTGTTTTTCTCTTTCAGCCAGGGCAAAGGAATAGACATATATTCACTGTCCCTTTTTGTGTCCTTATTCAATAGCAGAAGACTTCAAAGAGAGGCGGCGGCTGAAGCCCAAGTGGAGCAGAGGGGATGAGAGGACCTCCAAGCTAGGAGGATAGCAAGCAGAAAGTAACTATTACATCCCCCATTTTGTTCTAAATTACATGTTTGTTTTTCTTTCAGCCATGGACAAGGAATAGTAAATTTACAGTCCCTTTTTACTTAACAGCAGAAGACGTCAACAAGAGGCGGCGGCGGCGGCTGAAGCCCAAGTGGAGCAGAGGGGAGGAGAGGACCTCCAAGCTAGGAGGATAGCAAGCAGAAAGTAACTATTACATACCCCATTTTGCTCTAAATTACATGTTTGTTTTTCTTTCAGCCATGGACAAGGAATAGTAAATTTACAGTCCCTTTTTACTTAACAGCAGAAGACGTCAACAAGAGGCGGCGGCGGCTGTAGAGAGACGAGAAGAGGAGAGGCGGGCAAGGAGGGAAGGCAGAAGAAAGTAAATATTACATCCCCCATTTCACTAAAAATTACATGTTTGTTTTTCTCTTTCAGCCAGGGACAAGGAATATAGAAATATATTCACTGTCCCTTTTTGTTTCTTCCACAGCAGAGAACGTCAAGCAGCTGCCGCAATGGCGGTGTTGGCGGAGGAGGCAGCGGCTGAAGCAGCAGCAGCGGCGGCGGCAGCACCAGCAGCATCGCCATCTCCTCCCTCCCAGCCAGAGCCGCCACAGCATGACACGTCTTCTTCTGGGAGCCCTCCTAGCCATCGTCAGCAATTGGCGGTAAAAATATCTATTTTTTTTTTCTATCCACAATCCATCTGTGGGCTATATGTCTTGATTGTGTTTTTTTAATAACAGGAATCGCAAGATGACGAGGAGCTCCCAGAGGAAGAAGGACGGGGTGGAGAGATACCCGGAGTGGGCTCACAATTCGTAAGTATCCTGCATCAATCGCAGAAACACAACATCACAGTACACACAACACATAGGAAACCATTTAGTACATACTACACACAGCGGCCAACACCTGCCAATATCCTAATTTTTATTTTCATTTTTAGTCTCTCGGATCTGGGAGCCAGAGGGTTCCTCCCAGCGCCCCCCAGAGTCGTCGTGAGACTGTCGGCGGTTCTCAACGTGTAAGTTTATTTATTTATTTTTTTAAGTTTATTTCATATTTTTTATTTTTTAAACGTAAATTTTTTTTGGGGGGTTTTCTTAAAAATGATTTTTTTTTTTTAACAAAATTTTTTAACTATCTACCATTTTTGGTAGCATTTTCTATCATTTTTCATTTTTACAAAACTTGTTATCTCAAAATTTTTTTTGCAGTAATTTTTCAAGTTTAACATCTATAATTTTGACTTTTTAAAACAATGTGTATGATAATTTTTTTTTTTTTCTTTTTTAATTTCACAGGCTTCACAGCGTGCTCCCGACTCGGACACAGAGGAGGGCCTGGACGTTGAATTAATGATTGATCTGGTCCGAGAAAGGGAGCCGCTGTGGAACATGGGGGACCGCCGGCATTCCGATCAAATTGTGACCCGACGGCTCTGGGAGGAAGTGGCAGCGGGAATGGTGGACCGCTGGGAGGACCTCAATCCTAGGTCCCAGACTAAACTCCGTAAGTATAGTTCATGTTGCTGACTGTAAAGGTGTGTTTACAAAACTTCTGTCCTCGTGTCACCCACGCTTCATGTTTTCAGGATTTCCTTTTGTGAAACACTATGGAAATAATGAAAACATGAACTCTGGGGGACACGAGGACTGAAGTGTGGTAAACACTGATGTTGTATAGTAACCAATGTGTGCTTTCTCGTTTCAGGGGAGAGAATTGTGAAGCGGTGGCGGTCTGTGAGGGATCGCTTTAAGAAGGAATTCAACAAAGAGATGCAGGCCCTGAGTGGTTCTTCAGGACGCCAGAGCAAATACAAATATGCACGAGCTCTGGCGTTCCTGCGTGAAACCATGGTCACCAGAAGGTAAATATTAACATCAAATGTTACCCTTTTTTTTTTTTTTTTTTTTTACAGCCAGGGCCATTCCACATCTGTATATTAATTTTATGTTTTTCTTTCTTTCACAGCACGGTGACCAGCACTCGGGCGCCCGCAGAGTTGGTGCCTTCTAGAGCGATCCCTCAGGAGACCGACACCGAGGGACACTTCGACCAACCCTCCACATCTGCCCCTTCCCGGCCTTCCCACACACTTGATCCCGCTGTCCCCTCCACCAGCGCTGGAGCAGCGTGGCCGGCTGCATTACATGAATCTGCTGGTCAGGAGATAGCATTCCCTTTACCCCACACCTTCTGACCCTGCCACCTCTAGTACAGCTGCGGGTACTGGGCGGCAGCGTCAGAGGGGTCAGGAAAAGAACTATGCGCCCGAGTTCTTACATATGAACGCATCTTTCCAGAACTGCCTTAAGGTGCTATCTGAACAAGCTGCCGCAGGCGTTAGTCAGATAACCTCCCTAGTTGGTGAGGTGAAGACACTTCTGGAAACTGTGCGTTCAGAGTTAAGAGCACCCCCGAACCACAGCTTTGTTAGGTCGGTTGCGGAGCGCATAGATCAGCTATCTTATGACCAGCAGATGTATGTGATGCACACGTGCCACGCTGCTCTAGTGCAGGTTGTCTCCCATCCTCAATCCACCCCAGTCATTCCTCCACCTCCCCCCCCTACAGGCCGCCGTCCATCTTCCCCCCCCTCCACCTGACATACCTCCTCCCCTCCTATTCAATACCAACCACCTCCCCAGGTCCATCAACCTCTACAATTCCAACCACCTCCCCAGTACCAACCACCTCCCCAACTGCAGTCACCTCCCCAGTACCAACAACCTACCCACTACCAGCCACCTACCCCCTACCACACTTCTACCTCTTACCAATCTCCTTCCCTCTTCCAATTGCCTACTATGTCACCTGCTCCTCCTGCCCAACCCTCCACTCAACCACCACCCACCTGTTCTGCCTTGTCTTCCTTTACTCTTTCCACCCCTTCACCTCTTCCTGTTCCTTCCCCATCACCATCCCGTTTGTCCCTCCACACTCCCACGGTCGAAGTGTCCCGCAGCCCCTCCAGCAGTATTTCCACCCCACACTACACTGACCTGTAGTGTCTGTAAATATTTTGTTATATTTCTTGTAAAAAATAAAGTTAAAAAAAAAAAAGTTACAAAATGAAAAAGTTGATTAAAAAATAAAGTTTACAGAAATAATAAAGTTTAATAAAAAATAAAGTTTATTTAAAAGTGAAAAATTGGACCAAAAGGCCTACTTTGATAAATATTATATTAAAAAACATTTTCTTCAATAAATTGTTCATAGTTTTAACATTGTTGTCTGTCTTTTATTTATAGGATGTTAAGTTTTAAATTTGTTATACAGGTACACCTAACTTTGGCTAAAAGGTTCATAAATGCAACCTTTTTGCCAAAGTTATGTCCCGGGTTGTGTAGTATGCCAAGCATATTCTCTTTTTCCAAAAATTGTGTACTTTTTTAGATTATCCCCTAGCCCAGGTTTCCCTACTCCAGTCCTCAAGGCCCACCAAAAAAATCCTGAAAACAATACCTGTTGGTGGGCCTTGATGACTGGATTTGGGGAACCATGGCCTACAATGTACACTTTTTTTGGAGAAAATGTGAAATACTTAACAATTTCGCCTTTTCTGCTAAAAAAAGGGTACATTGTAGCCCAGGTTTCCCCTACTCCAGTCTTCAAGGCCCACCAAAAAAATATCATGTTTTCAGGACTTACTTTGTATTGCACAGGTGAGGCAATTATTACCTGAGCAATACAAAGGAAATCCTGAAAACAATACCTGTTGGTGGGCCTTGATGACTGGATTTGGGGAACCATGGCCTACAATGTACACTTTTTTTGGAGAAAATGTGAAATACTTTTGTCAAACAGCCATGGACACAACAATGGCAAAAAGGTTACAGTAGAAAACACACAAGAAGGTAGACAAGTAAACTATTAAAGGTTTATTGTGGGTAAAGAAAATTTGGAAAAGAAACAATACATTTATCACACTCTGTCATCCTGCCAGTCAACACTACCTTCCGGTGACACAAAGTATTGAGCAAACTGGTCCCTCATTCTTGAAACCGCGACTGTACTGCGAGTGGTAATGTTGCTGTAGTCGTGCAAAGTTGTTTCTTGATTGTGGTCCTCCATAGCTTTCACTACATCATCAACAGTCTCGGTCTTCAAGTTAATTGCAGTCAAAAGGACACGCCATTTTGCTGTCATAATGCCAAAGGCACACTCCACCATCCGTCTGGCTCTTGTGAGGCGGTAGTTAAATATCCGCTTTGTATGTGTCAATCCTCTGCTGGCGTACGGCTTCAATAGGTGTTCGGACAGCTGGAATGCCTCATCACCTACACAAACGAATGGCATCGGTGGGCCTGAGGTTTGAGGCAGTGGCTTAGTGGGGGGGAAACTGAAAACTGTTTCCATACAGTTTACGTCCCATAGCAGATAGTTTAAAGGAGTCATTAGACCGTCCATAAGACCCAATGTCCACCGCAATAAACTTGTACTCCGCATCTGCAATAGCCATCAGGACGACAGAGAAATATTTTTTATAGTTAAAGAATTCT
>JARQOD010000002.1:426032317-426101369 GCA_033576555.1 Oophaga sylvatica
TTAATTTGGCGGAATCACGGCAATTCCGCCGCCATAGGATTGCATGGAAACGCTCACTTTACGCATGTGGCTAAGCCCACTAAGCGTAAAGTGAGCGCTTTATGTGCGGATGGTACCCAGGGTCTGGAGGAGATGAGACTCTCCTCCAGGCCCTGGGTAACATATTCCTGCAAAAAATAGAATTAAATAAAAAAATAGGGATATACTTACCCTCTGTCGGCCCCCGGAGTCCTCAGCGGTGCACCGGCGCTGCCAGCAACTTCCGTTTCCAGGGATGCATTGCGAGAATCACCCCAGATGACATAGCGGTCGCGTGACCGCTACGTCATCAGAGATCATTTGCGCAATGCATCTCCGGGAACTTGCCGGCAGTGCCGCGTGCACCGCTGAGGACTCCGGGGGCCGACAGAGGGTAAGTATATCCCTATTTTTTATATTTTTTTAACATTCTATCTGCTGCATAGGCAGCATCAATAGTAAAAAGTTGGTCACACTTTTCAAGCACTATGTTTGACAAGTGTGACCAATCTGTCAATCACTTTTCCAAGCGATGCTTCAAATCGCTTGGTAAAGCGCGAGCATTTTGCAAGCTAAAAACTCTTGTGTTTTGAGGGAAAATGCATGCGAATTCCGCATACGTTTTACCCGCGGCAGGGAGTTGCGGAAATGCTGCGGACAATTCCGGAGCATTTCTGCAACGTGGGCACATAGCCTAAATCAGCATTCATGTATGCACCGTGCTGCTTTATTCTAACGGGACAAGAAAGCATTGTTCAAGAAATCAGTGGGGGCCTCAGAGGTCGGAGTACCAATCAATCTAGCTGTTATCACATATTCAGTGGATAAATGAAAATATGATACTATTAATTGCCCTTTAGTAAATCTCGCTTTCCTTTGTAATGGAACACATTACAGGTCACTGTAGGCCAGATTCTGGAAGGGAAAGAAGGTGATTTTTGAAACTACTTGTATTGCTCCTTGTAAGTCTACTGAAGGCGGTATGTTATAATATAGCGATGAAAGAAAAGAATATCGCAGACTCCTGAATCATGATGTCACCGTTTCCCGTGCCTCCATCCTTTTACCAACTGTTCTCCCTCGCTGTGACAGACGGCTGCAAACTTATACAAGGTCATTTTTATATTGCTATAAATGTCAGATTTTGGATGGAAATTTTCTTTAATTATATTTGGACACAACATTTCTTTTGTTTTGGATACACAACATAATGCAAATAAAAAAGGCAAACCTGGTGACGAATGTACTTCAGTTACAAAAGACAAGAGATTCAAAGCTAATTTTTCAACATTTTCAAATTTCAGCTATATTTATAAGATCCATATATAATTCCAGCAATACTTCATGTAATACAATTTCACTACAGTGCAACAAACAAATAATAGTCTATGGTTTCATATAAATAAAATAACACATTAAAATGCTTACAACACAGGTATAAATCAGAAGTAAAAGGAATTTATGCCTGTGATGTAACTGGCAGGGATAGGTATTAGACCTCCTAATTTTTTATTCATTCTTCATATCCAGCTTAAAATGTTCTTTTAAAGGGGTTACGCTCACTTCTGTATAGGACTGTGAGAAATCTGGCGACATCAGCTGAGGATATCTGCCTGATGTTTGTTTAAGTGGTAGGTATTGCCCACCTGCTATATTAGAGGGAATCTAACACCAGGTTTTTGCTATCTCCTTCGAGAGCAGCACAATGTAGGGACCCTGATTCCATCGATGTCTTATTTACTGAGCTTCGCTGTCATTTTGATAAAATCTCATTTTTATCTGCTGCAGATCTAGCAGTTATCTAAATGATGATCTCTGTATAACCCCACCCACACCACTGATTGACAGCTTTCAGCCCATATACAATATACACAAGCCAATCAGTGGTGGGGCAGGGTTACACAGAGCTCATGAACATGGAGGACAACTTGCCAGAATATTTATTAGTCCTCTAGTTATAATCTCCTGCTGATAAAACCATGATTTTATCAAAACTACACTAAGGAGCTCAGCAAGTGACACTGAAATCAGGGTATCTGTTGACATCATTCTGCTATTAGATTAGGGTGCCAAAAACATGGAGACAGATTGCCTTTAGCCTCCAAATATCTGTAGATGCCAAGTCACCCACCCTGCTCACTTTTTGATAAGGAGGAAGTGACCAGAGCAGGATTACTCCTTTAAAGGGAACGTACCACTTCAGAAAACACTTTTTCAATTGCAGATATGAGGTTAATTTGTGGAGAAATAGTGGTTTCTCGCAAGTGTGACCCCGACCTTACTGAAAGTGTGGCTACCAGGTGGAAAACTTATTTCCTGCCAGAAACCGATGACTTTCAGTCATAGGGGCATGCATGGAGTGGTTAAAGCTTGGAGGAACAGCTGTGAGCATGCCCCATGACTTTGAGAGCTCAGTCTGCACATACCTGCTGAGGAGAGAGCTATCGAAGTGCCAGGGCATGCATATTACACTGTGGTGACTTTAACCTCTCTGTGAATGCCCCATGACTAAAAGCTGGCGGCTCCTGGGAGGAAATAAGATCATTTTTTCCAGTATCTGCACTCCCAGTAAGGCAGACCGACAGCACAGTAACGCTAATAACCTGCAGATAAAAAGTGTTTTTTTTTTTGAGGTGACAAGCTCCCTTTAAGGTAGATGAAGGACTGCTTACTTTCTAGAGGTCTTTGAAGGAACTATGACAGAAATTCTTAAAACAGTCACTGTACATTACAGTAAATCTGGCAGTAAAAGTCCAGGAGGTTTAGGTTCAACGCAATTAATCCAAAAATTCGCACAGCTTGCATGATACTGGTGGCCCCCATAGGAAAGTTTAAAATGATCAGTTTCAGAATTAAATGCCTGTAGAAAGAAAGAACCAATTAAAACTAATGAATAAAGTAAATAGCACTATAGGTTTTTATGTCATTGTCTATTGTCAACAAATTAAAACAATAAGTTATTATTATTTAATCCTTTTACAGGATTGGGAATGTAGCATCAGAAAACAGTTTAAATAACAGTCGCAATTTTTTAATTTTTTTGCTTATATAGTGCAGTATAGGCCATTATGAACACTTTTTAAAGGGAATGTGTAATCAAAAAATTGACATTGTTTACATAAGGTTTTTGCATTAAATTAATTTTTTTTTACACTTTTTTGGCAATTTTCTCTTTCCATCTAACAATTTTCATTAAAAATTAGAAGTCTTTCAATTATCACACATAATAAAACATATGCATTTCTAGTGTGTTTCCGCTTTAATCACAAGATGGTATCAATAAAATTTTCAGAAAGCCAAATATCAGGAAGTATCAGAAACAAAGCAGATGGTACATGGACCCCATCCGTGTGCTGTACGTGTTTTTCACGGACCCATAAGCTTGTATTGGCACGTTCTATCTGTGGTGCCAGAAAAAAAATGGAAATGTCTACATGAGTTTTACATAGACACACAGTCTGTGAAAAAACATGGAGATGAAAATGGTTTTGTTCTAACTGTTGTTTGAATAAGGATGATATTTACCCTACTCTCCATGATTATCTGATCCAACCTTCCCCTCTGCCCATTTGTTTCCTTCCCCTCTACCTTTCCTAGTTTTTCTTTTTTCTTCCACATCCTTTTCCTCCTGCTCTAACCCTTTTTTTCTATCTTGATTCTTCTTTGGATATAGCTTCTTCCATGTTTATTTGAACAAGTAATACATCACTCTATTTTTTATCACTCACTATACTGACTTTAACTATAATTCCCTCCCCAAAAATTGTAAAAAACATTGTTAAAAAATCCCCAAAATAAAAAGACTATTGCTAGAAAACCCAGATATGGGAATAGCCCTACAAACTGAAATGAGTACGTATTCCATTAAAAAAACAGACAGATCACAAGTGCATCACGGATGTCTGAATGAGGTCTACAGCTGTAACATGTAGTGCGTCACCTTGATATACATTAGGAACGTGTCGGGAGAAAGCTGGTGAATTACGTGTGGTGGACTGTTTAGCATTCTATATGTATATTTCACGCTACATACACACGTGGTCAAAATTGTTGGTACCCCTCGTTTAATACCCGAAAAACTCACAATGGTCACAGAAATACCTTGAATCTGACAAAAGTACCGTAATAATAAATCAAAAATCTATGAAAATGACAAATTAAAATCAGACATTGCTTTTCAACCATGCTTCCACAGAATTAAAAAAATAAATAAATAAATAAAACTCATGAAATAGGCCTGGGGTCTAAGGGGTAAGGCCTGGTAAGGGAAATAGGCTTGGACAGAAATGATGGTACCCTTAACATAATATTTAGTTGCACAACCTTTTGATGCAATCACTTCAATTAAACGATTCCTGTAACTGTCAATGAGACTTCTGCACCTCTTGACAGGTATTTTGGCCCACTCCACAAGAGCAAAATGCTCCAGTTGTCTCGTGTTTGAAGGTTGCCTTTTCCAGATGGCATGTTTCAGCTCCTTCCAAAGATGCTAAGTAGAATTTAGGTCAGGGCTCATAGAAGGCCACTTCAGAATAGTCCAATGTTTTCCTCTTAGCCATTCTTGGGTGTTTTTAAAGGGAATCTGTCACCCCATTTTTCGACTATAAGCTGCAGCCACCGCCATCAGGGGCTTATCTACAGCATTCTGTAATGCTGTACATAAGCCCCTGATGTCATCTGAAAGAGAAGAAAAACGAGTTATATTATACTCACCCAGGGGTGGTCCGGTCCGATGGGTGTCACAGTCCGGTCCGGCGCCTCCCATCTTCTAGCGAAGACGTCCTCTTCTTTGCTTCCGGTCGCGGCTCCTGCGCAGGCACACTGATCTGCCCTGTTGAGGGCAGAATAAAGTACTGCAGTGCGCAGTCGCCGGACATCTTTGACCTTTCCCGGCGCCTGCGCACTGCAGTACTCTGCTCTGCCCTCAACAAGGCAGAGCAGTGCTCCTGCGTCGGAGCCGCGTCGGGAAGCAAAGAGGACATCTTCGCTAGAAGATGGGAGGCACCGGACCGCGACCGGACCCCCCTGGGTGAGTATAATATAACTCGTTTATCTTCTCTTTCAGGTAACATCGGGGGCTTATCTACAGCATTACGGAATGCTGTAGATAAGCCCCTGATGGCAGTGGCTGCAGCTTATAGTCGAAAAATGGGGTGACAGATTCCCTTTAACTGTGTGTATTGGGTCATTATCCTGTTGCAAGACCCATGACCTGTGACTGAGACCAAGTTTTCTCACACTGGGAAGCACATTTCTCTCTAGAATCCTTTGATAGTCTTGAGACTTCATTTTACCCTGTACACATTCAAGACACCCTGTGACAGATGCAGCAAAGCCGCCCCAGAACATAACAGAGCCTCCTGCATGTTTCACAGTAGGGACAGTGCTCTTTTCTTGATATGCTTCATTTTTCCGTCTGTGAACATAGAGCTTATATGCCTTGCCAAAAATTTCCATTTTTGTCTCATCTGTCCATAGGACAATTCTCCCAGAAGCTTTGTGACTTGTCAACATGTAGTTTGGCAGATTCCAGTCTGGCTTTTTTATAATTTTTTTTTTAACAATGGTGTTCTCCTTGGTCGTCTCCCATGAAGTACACTTTGGCTCATGCAACGATGGATGGTGCGATCTGACGCTGATATTCCTTCAGCTTGAAGTTCACCTTTAATCTGTTTAGAAGTTTTTCTGGGCTCTTTTGTTACCATTCGTATTATCCGTCTCTTTGATTTGTCATCAATTTTCTTCCTGCGGCCACGTCAAGGGTGGTTGGCTACAGTTCCATGGAGCTTAACTTTCTGAATAATATGTGCAACTGTAGTCACAGCAACATCAAGCTGCTTGGAGATGGTCTTATAACTTTTACCTTTAACATGTTTGTCTATAATTTTTTTTCGAATCTCCTGAGACAACTATTTCCTCTGGTCCATGTTGAGTGTGATACACACCATGTCACCAAACAGCACAGTGAGTATCTGTAGCCCTCTATACAGGCCCACTCACTGATTCCAACATTGTAGACACATGTGATGCTAATTGGTGGACACACCTTGATTTAACATGACCCTTTTGTCACATTATTTTCAGGGGTACCATTATTTCTGTCCAGGCCTATTTCATGAGTTTTATTTTTTTTTAAAATTCTGTCAAAGCATGGCTGAAAATCAATGTCTAACTTTCATTTGTTCATTTTCATCGATTTTTTATTTATTATTACTTTTGCCAGATTCAAGTTATTTCTGTCACCATTGTGGGTTTTTCTATCATTAAACGAGGGGTACCAACAATTTTGACCACGTTTGTATCTTTAAAGTATGTAATTTACAGTCCATATGTTGAAGTTTGAAACTGTCACAATTAATAACAATTTACTGCCAGTGCTAACTGCATGATCATTGAGGCAAATTGCCAGTAGTGCATAATCTCAGACAGACGCTTTAAACAAACTGTTACAGCAAAATATTTCAGTTCAATGCATCTGCTGATATTTTTCTGCACCCAATTCTTACGTTCTTTTGTTCTTATGTTCTTTTATGTTCTGGCTGCAATTCTTCCATGAGGACCATTCCTTACTAGACATCTCTGAACAGTAGATGGGTGTAGTTGGGTCCCATTGGTTGCTGCCAGCTCTGAGCTGCTGGAAGTAAGCATGATTTGTCTTTCATCTGCTGTACTAAATGTCATTTTGCAGACCAATGCTTCTACGGTCCTCAACATTGCCATTTATTGAAGAGCCTGTGTACATATGAGATGCAGCTTCATACTGAAAAGAGCCTTTGTGGACATGTTTAATGCAGCTTCATACTGCAAAGACTCTGTTTATCTTGTGTGAAGCAACTTCATACTGCAGTCTGTGTACATGTGTGATGCAGCTTCATACTGAAGTCTCAGTGGACATGTGTGATGCAGCTTCATATTGCAGTCTGTGTATGTGTGTAATGCAGCTTCATACTGCACAGTCTCTGTGTATATGTGTGATGCAGCTTCATACTGCAGTCTGTGTATATATGTGTGATGCAGCTTCATACTGCACTCTCTGTGTATATGTGTGATCCAGCCTCATACTGCACAGTCTCTGTGTATATGATTGATACAGCTTCATACTGTGCAGTCTCTGTGTATACAGTACAGACCTCATTTAAAGATTTTTCTGTATTTTCATGACTATGAAAATTGTACATTCACAATGAAGGCATCAAAACTATGAATTAACACATGTGGAATTATATACTTAACAAAAAAGTGTGAAACAACTGAAAATATGTCTTATATTCTACGTTCTTCAAAGTAGCCACCTTTTGCTTTGATGACTGCTTTACACACTCTTGGCATTCTCTTGATGAGCTTCAAGAGGTAGTCATACCTCCACACTTATTCGCTCCTCACCCAACCGCCTCCAAGACTTCTCCCGAATATCCCCCATCCTCTGGAATTCTTTGCCCCAACACGTCCGACTATCAACCACTCTTGGATCCTTCAGACGTAACCTGAAAACCCATCTCTTCAGGAAAGCTTACAGCCTGCAATGACCCCGCTGCCTCCTCACCACTACCGGAGATATCGCCTCAACCAACACCGGAACTGCTGCAACCCCCCAACCTACTGTCTCCATCCCTCATCCTGTAGAATGTAAGCCCGAAAGGGCAGGGTCCTCTCCCTCTGTACCAGTCTGTGATTGTTAGTTTGTTTACTGTAAGTGATACCTGTAATTTGTATGTAACCCCTTCTCATGTACAGCACCATGGAATCAATGGTGCTATATAAATAAATAATAATAGTCACCGGAAATGGTCTTCCAACAATCTTGAAGGAGTTCCCAGAGATGCTTAGCACTTGTTGGCCCTTTTGCCTTCACTCTGCGGTCCAGCTCACCCCAAAACATCTCGTTTGGGTTCAGGTCTGGTGACTGTGGAGGCCAGGTCATCTGGTGAAGCACCCCATCACTCTCCTTCTTGGTCAAATAGCCCTTACACAGCCTGGTGGTGTGCTTGGGGTCATGATGATGGTCCAGCTAAACGCAAACCGGATGGAATAGCATGCCGTTGCAAGATGCTGTGGTAGTCATGCTGGTTCAGTATGCCTTCAATTTTGAATAAATCCCCAACAGTGTCACCAGCAAAGCACCCCCACCCATCACACCTCCTCCTCCACGCTTCACGGTGGGAACCAGGCATGTAGAGTCCATCCGTTCACCTTTTCTGCGTCGCACAAAGACACGGTGGTTGGAACCAAAGATCTCAAATTTGGACTCATTAGACCAAAGCACAGATTTCCACTGGTCTAATGTCCATTCCTTGTGTTCTTTAGCCCAGACAAGTCTCTTCTGCTTGTTGCCTGTCCTTAGCAGTGGTTTCCTAGCAGCTTTTTTTAACATGAAGGCCTGCTGCACAAAGTCTCCTCTAAATAGTTGTTGTAGAGATGTGTCTGCTGCTAGAACTCTGGTCTCTAATCTGAGCTGCTGTAAACCTGTGATTTCTGAGGCTGGTGACTCGGATAAACTTATCCTCAGAAGCAGAAGTGACTCTTGGTCTTCCTTTCCTGGGGTGGTCCTCATGTGAGCCAGTTTCTTTGTAGCGCTTGATGGTTTTTGCAACTGCACTTGGGGACACTTTCAAAGTTTTCCCAATTTTTCGGACTGACTGACCTTCATTTCTTAAAGTAATTATGGCCACTCGTTTTTCTTTACTTAGCTGCTTTTTTCTTGCCATAATACAAATTCTAACAGTGTATTCAGTAGGACTATCAGCTGAGTATCCACCAGACTTCTGCACAACACAACTGATGGTCCCAACCCCATTTATAAGGCCAGAAATCCCACTTATTAAACCTGACAGGGCACACCTGTGAAGTGAAAACCATTCCCGGTGACTATCTCTTGAAGCTCATCAAGAGAATGCCAAGAGTGTGCAAAGCTGTCATCAAAGCAAAAGGAGGCTACTTTGAAGAACCTAGAATATAAGACAGAATTTCAGTTGTTACACACTTTTTTGTTAAGTATATAATTCCACATGTGTTAATTCATAGTTTTGATGCCTTCAGTGTGAATGTACAATTTTCATAGTCATGAAAATACAGAAAAATCTTTAAATGAGGTCTGTACTGTATACACAGAGACTGCACAGTATGAAGCTGTATCAAAAAAAATACAGAAAAATCTTTAAATGAGAAGTTGTGTCCAAACTTTTGATCTATACTGTATGTGAGATGCAGCTTCATACTGCACAGTGAGTATACAGCTCTGGCAAAGCCAGACCACTGCAAAGTTTTATAAAAATCAGCTTCTCTACATGTCTGATAGCCATTCCATTCCAGTGTCAGTTGTAACTCAACCAGAGTACACCTCATTCTACTTAATGTGCTTCTGATTAGGTGGTCACCTGAACCAAATCTTATTTAATGTAGGAAAGTATAAAAAAAAAACCCTGCTGTGGTGTTCACAATCCTCTTGCAATAGGACAAGCTGGATGGCTAAACAAGTGCTAGTAATATTCCAAAAGTAAGAGGAATGAAAAAATAACTTTTAACCATGCCAAAGGAGTTGAAAAGAAAAGTCTTGATTGAGGAGAAGAAGGGCTCAATTCTGGCTTTACTAGCAGAGGGATACAGTGAGCGTCATGTTGCCTCCATCCTTAAAATTTCTAAGATGGCAGTCCATTAAACAAGGTCAGGCAGAAGACATTGGGAACAACAAAGCTACAGACCGGCAAAGGGCAAAAATGACTCTCCACTGACAGGGATGACCGTCACCTTATTCGAATGTCACTCAACAACCGCAGGATGACATCAAATGACCTACAAAAGGAATGGCAAATGGCAGCTGGGGTGAAGTGCACGGCAAGAACAATTTGTAACAGGCTCCTAGAGGCAGGGCTCAAGTCATGTAAAGCTAGAAAAAAGCCTTTCATCAATGAGAAGCAAAGAAGAGCCAGGCTGAAGTTTGCCAAAGACCATAAGGATTGGACCATAGAGGACTGGAGTAAGGTAATCTTCTCTGAGTCTAATTTTTAGCTTTCCCCAATACCTGGTAGTTTAATGGTTAGACGGAGATCTGGAGAGGCGTACAAGCCACAGTGTCTTGCACCCACTGTGAAATTTGGTGGAGGATCGTGATGATCTGGGGATGATTCAGCAAGGCTGGAATTGGACAGGTTAACTTTGAGAAGGACGTATGAATCAAGCCGCATACAAGGTTATCCTAGAAAAATAGTTGATTCCTTCTGCTCAGGAAACGTTTCCCAACTTTGAGCACTGGTTTTTCCAGCAGGACAATGCGCCATACCACACAGTTAGGTCAATGTGTGGTTGAAGGACCACCACTTCAATTCACTGTCATAGCCAGCCCAATCTCCAGACCTGAACCCCATTGAAAACCTCTGGAATGTAATCAAGAGGAAGATGGATAGTCACAAGGATCAAACAAAGAAGAACTGCTTAAATTTTTGTATCAGGAGTGGCATAAGGTCACCTAAAAGCAGTGTGAAAGACTGGTGGAAAGCATGCCAAGACACATGAAAGCTGTGATTAAAAATCATGGTTATTCCACAAAATATTGATTTCAGAACTCTTCCTGAGTTAAAACATTAGTATTGTGTTTACGGTATTACCTGTTCAAATAAGACTCACTTATCAAGAGTGATTGAGCTGCAATCCCCTTGTCCCACAAAACTTTGGGTTCCACTTGAGTTGGACGATCTCCATGATGGTGTCATGTGTGCATCGCCACGAAGATCGTCGCGGTTGCACATTCTGACTTCTCACAGCTGAGTTGCTGTTTCTTTGTGTTTGGCAGTTAGGGAGTTAATTCTGTCTGTGCTCAGTTCTGGGACTGGGTGCAGTTTCTCCCGGCTGCAATTAATTATTTGTTGATTGGTTTCCTTTAAATCTCTGGTGGTCTGTTTTGGGAGTTGCCAGTGAAATTCTTCATGCAGACCACAGATAGGATTGTATCTGTATAGACTTAAGTTAAAGAGCTCCTTAGTTGTTTTAAGCTCACCTTGCTTAGAGTTTAATATCCCAGATCATTTATGTTCCTTCTGTGTTTGAGTGTGTATGCAAGTCTGTGTTTTCTCCAGTCTGTCTTATATTGCTAATCTGTGTATTTAGCAGAGATCAGCCCATATCCCTTTGGTGGTAATCAGAATCCTTCTTAGGACTGATTACAGGGTTCAGGGACTGATAGGAGACAGGGTTAGGCTGGAGACTTGGACCTCTGAACCATTATCAGTACCTCCAAGGTGAGGGATTAGTTAGGACCCCAGTTTAGGGTCAGGTTAGACCCCCGGTCCTCTTCTTTCCTGTTACAGTGTATCAAGTCCTCAAGATTAATCCTGAGTTCAACGGATATCGTGTCAGGTAAATCTATTCTATATTTACATGCTGATGTTGCTAATCTATATGTTGTATAGAGTGTTGTTCTTTAATGAATAGTTTACTGACATCGTACACATATCATAAGACCGCGTGACATTTTCACTGGCCAATAAAATTATTCCCAGTTGCCATGGATCCAGTAGCCCAGCTGGCTCTGCAGTTGCAGGGATTATCCATGGAGCTGACGGACATTAAGTCCAAAGTTTTGTCTCCCTCGGAGCAAACCAGATTTGAACCTAAAGTAGCTCTCCCGGACAGGTTCACTGGTGGGCGAGACAAATTTTTTACCTTCAGGGAAGCATGTAAATTGTATTTTCGGCTTCGGCCTCGATCATCAGGGAGTGAAGAGCAGAGAGTGGGAATTGTTATCTCGCTCCTACAAGGGGACCCTCAATCCTGGGCATTTTCCCTTCCTCCGGGATCCCCGGCTCTACAGTCAGTAGATCGATTTTTTACTGCCCTGGGTTTGGTATATGATGACCCAGATCGGGTCTCTCTTGCTGAGACAAAATTACGTAAGATACAGCAGGGGGATCGTCCGGCGGAGGAATTTGCTTCTGAGTTCCGTAGATGGGCCACAGATACTCAGTGGAATGACCCAGCTCTTAGGAGCCAGTTTTGTCATGGGCTTTCTGACAAATTAAAGGACGTTTTGGCTCAGTATGATTCTCCTCCATCACTGGAGGCTGCTATGGCCCTGGCTATCCGTACTGATAGACGGCTCCGGGAGAGGTGCGAGGTAACTCCGCCCCCTGTTGTTACTCCACCTACTACTAAAGTCCCTTATGTTGAGGTTCCCCTTGTCTGTTCGGAGGAGCCTATGCAGTTGGGAGGGACATCATTTCGTAGGAGGGGATTGGCGGTACGCCGCAGGACTAGAAGGTGTTTCTTCTGCGGGAAAGAGGGACATTTTGTTGGGGGATGTCCGTCCCGTGCCTTGTTGAGCAAGAAGTCGCCGGAAAACTGTTAATCCCAGGTTGTGTGGTGGACGACAACCTGGGAGTATGTATTTCGTCCGCTAGTTCTTCTCAGTTCCTTGTACCAGTGGAGGTGGTGGTTGGTACGAGAGTGGAGAGATTTTCTGTTCTTCTTGATAGTGGGTCCGGGGCTAATCTGGTTGACGCTCAGTTTGCTCAGGCTCAAGGTATGCATCTGAGTGTATTGGTCAAACCGATCCCTATATTCTCCATTGACGCCAGGCCTCTCGGCCAAGGTAGCTTTGTTCATGAGGTTCATAACATTGACCTTCGGGTAGGGGCAATACATAGGGAACTATTATCTTGTTATGTGTTGGAGGGTCTACCTACTCCTATTGTGTTGGGACTTCCTTGGTTGGTTAAACATAACCCTGTGATTAATTGGCAGTCCAGAGAGATAAGCCAATGGGGTGAGTTTTGCAAAAGTAACTGCATGAACACAGTCATCAGTGCGGTCGTGCCTAGTACTTTGCCTCCTTTTTTGGAGGACTTTGGGGATGTGTTCTCTGAGGAGGGGTGTCAGGAGTTGCCTCCTCATCGCGTATATGACTGTTCTATTAATTTACTTCCTGATGCTAAGTTACCTAAAGCTAGGTTATATAACCTTTCTGGTCCTGAGAGGCAGGCTATGAAAGATTATATTTCGGAAAGTCTGGCCAAAGGGCATATTAGACCTTCATCTTCCCCAGTGGCCGCGGGGTTCTTCTTTGTGAAGAAAAAAGATGGAGGCCTACGCCCTTGCTTGGATTTCCGCGAACTTAATCGGATTACTGTTCGAGATCCGTATCCACTCCCTCTGATTCCTGATCTCTTCAATCAAATTGTTGGCGCCAAATGGTTCTCTAAATTGGATCTCAGGGGGGCGTATAATCTGATTAGGATAAAAGAGGGGGATGAGTGGAAAACGGCGTTTAACACGCCGGAGGGACATTATGAGAACCTTGTCATGCCTTTTGGTCTGACTACTGCACCAGCAGTATTCCAACATTTTGTTAATGACATTTTTCGTCATCTGGTGGGGCTGTTTGTGGTCGTATATTTGGATGACATTTTAATTTACTCGCCAGATCTTGTGTCTCACCAGGAGCATGTGAGACAGGTGTTGCAGATCTTGCGAGACAATAAACTATACGCCAAACTGGAAAAGTGTGTATTCGCCGTACAGGAACTTCAGTTTTTGGGTTTCTTGGTATCAGCCTCCGGTTTCCGTATGGACCCTGAAAAGGTGAGAGCAGTGCTTGAATGGGATCAGCCAGAGGATCTTAAGGCTCTGCAGCGTTTTCTGGGGTTTGCTAACTACTACCGGAAATTTATTTGTAATTTCTCATCTGTTGTCAAACCTCTCACTGACATGACAAGAAAAGGGACGGATTTTTCTAAATGGTCGGACAAAGCTTGCCAAGCTTTTTCCTCTTTGAAAAAATGTTTTGCTTCGGCACCCGTTCTCATCCAACCAGATGCATCACAGCCGTTCGTTGTGGAGGTGGACGCGTCTGACGTAGGGGTGGGTGCAATATTGTCCAGGGTCCGTCCCCTGGTAAATGGCATCCGTGCGCTTTCTTTTCTAAGAAATTGTCGTCCGCCGAAAGAAATTATGATATCGGCAATAGGGAACTTTTGGCCATTAAGTTGGCTTTTGAAGAATGGCGTCACTTTTTGGAGGGGGCAGTCCACCCGGTCACCGTCATTACTGATCACAAGAACCTGCTGTATTTGGAATCTGCTAAGCGTCTGAATTCCAGACAAGCTCGATGGTCGTTGTTTTTTACCAGGTTTAATTTTGTTGTCACTTATCGCCCTGGATCTAAGAATGTTAAGGCGGATGCCTTGTCTCGCAGTTTCCCAGGGGCTGGGAAAACGGATGACCCGATTCCTATCCTTCAGGAGGGGGTGGTAGTGTCGGCTGTATGTTCTGAGCTTGAGGAGGAGGTATTAGAGGCTCAGGGGGACGCCCCTGCAGGACCTCCAGGGAGACTGTTTGTCCCAAATCAGTTGAGACAAAAGGTTATTGAGGCACATCATAATTCTGCTTTAGCAGGACATCCAGGGAGTAAGGCTACTTTAGATCTCCTTTCTCGCCGGTTTTGGTGGCCTAACGTTAATAAAGATGTTTTAACTTTTGTCGCGTCCTGTGGGGTTTGTGCTCGCTCTAAGACCCCTCATACCCGTCCATCTGGGACCCTCTTACCCTTGAAACTTCCGGAGCGTCCATGGACTCATTTGTCTATGGACTTCATCACGGACCTTCCTCAGTCGTCAGGGAAGACTGTCATACTGGTGGTTGTTGACAGGTTCAGTAAGATGGCACATTTCATTGCTCTTCCTGCCCTCCCTAATGCTAAAACTCTGGCGCAGGTGTTCATTGGGGAGATTGTGAGACTTCATGGGTTGCCTTCTGATGTGGTGTCAGATAGGGGGTCTCAGTTTGTGTCCAAGTTTTGGAGGGCATTTTGTTTACGTCGGGGGATGCAATTGTCATTTTCCTCGGCTTTTCATCCGCAGACCAATGGTCAGACAGAGCGTCTGAATCAAAGCCTAGAGACTTATCTTCGGTGTTTTGTCTCAGAGAACCAGGAGGACTGGTCTTCTTTCTTGCCTCTGGCAGAGTTCGCTCTTAACAACAGGCGGAGCGAGTCCACTGGTAAATCCCCGTTTTTTGGGGCATATGGTTTTCATCCCCAGTTTTGTACTTTCAATGGGGGGGGCCCTTCTGGGGTTCCTGAGGAGGAGCGTTTCTCGTCGTCACTTGCTTCAGTGTGGAGAGGTGTATTGAATAATCTGAGTGCTATGGGGAACCGTTATAAACGTATGGCTGATAGGAGGAGAGTTTCTGGTCCAGATCTTAATGTGAACGATCTGGTATGGTTGTCTACCAGGAATATAAAACTTAAAGTTCCCTCCTGGAAGCTGGGCCCCAGATTCATCGGGCCGTACAGGATCAGTTCCATAATTAATCCTGTGGCATTTCGTCTGGACCTCCCTCCTACGTTTAAAATTCATAATGTGTTCCACAAGTCATTACTTAAGAGGTACGTGGCACCAGTCATACCATCACCTCTACCTCCTCCTCCAGTGGTGGTCAATGGTAATTTGGAGTTTCAAGTGTCAAAGATCATTGACTCACGTCTGAATCGCCGGTCCCTTCAGTACTTGGTGCATTGGAAGGGGTATGGTCCAGAGGAGAGGACGTGGGTTCCTGCGTCTGACATTAACGCAGATCGTTTGGTGCGGACCTTCCACAGAACTCACCCGGGCAAACCTGGCCCTGAGGGTCCGGAGGCCCCTCGTAGAAGGGGGGGTACTGTCATGTGTGCATCGCCACGAAGATCGTCGCGGTTGCACATTCTGACTTCTCACAGCTGAGTTGCTGTTTCTTTGTGTTTGGCAGTTAGGGAGTTAATTCTGTCTGTGCTCAGTTCTGGGACTGGGTGCAGTTTCTCCCGGCTGCAATTAATTATTTGTTGATTGGTTTCCTTTAAATCTCTGGTGGTCTGTTTTGGGAGTTGCCAGTGAAATTCTTCATGCAGACCACAGATAGGATTGTATCTGTATAGACTTAAGTTAAAGAGCTCCTTAGTTGTTTTAAGCTCACCTTGCTTAGAGTTTAATATCCCAGATCATTTATGTTCCTTCTGTGTTTGAGTGTGTATGCAAGTCTGTGTTTTCTCCAGTCTGTCTTATATTGCTAATCTGTGTATTTAGCAGAGATCAGCCCATATCCCTTTGGTGGTAATCAGAATCCTTCTTAGGACTGATTACAGGGTTCAGGGACTGATAGGAGACAGGGTTAGGCTGGAGACTTGGACCTCTGAACCATTATCAGTACCTCCAAGGTGAGGGATTAGTTAGGACCCCAGTTTAGGGTCAGGTTAGACCCCCGGTCCTCTTCTTTCCTGTTACAGTGTATCAAGTCCTCAAGATTAATCCTGAGTTCAACGGATATCGTGTCAGGTAAATCTATTCTATATTTACATGCTGATGTTGCTAATCTATATGTTGTATAGAGTGTTGTTCTTTAATGAATAGTTTACTGACATCGTACACATATCATAAGACCGCGTGACAGATGGCTTCTCACACTACCTATGGCCCACCCCGTTTAATAGACTTAAATACAATAATATCATGAACCCATACACGATGACTACCCTCAGGTTATGGCACAAAACAAATAAAAAAATGAATCTTATTCCAAATATATGCAAAGCCACTCCTATCTTGCATTTGATCCCTAATAATTATAGATCTCTTAAGAAGAAAATCAGGCTTTCTATTCCCTTTAGAAACATGCCGATTTACTCCTTGGTGTACAAAAACAGATGTATGAGCAAGAACAAGATCAGCTCACTCACTAAAAACCTTCACTTGAAAGATGAGGAAATTCAAACTCTACAGGAAGTAACCAAACTTTATCTCCCAGACATTTCTACCTCAACACCTGATCCGCCAATTCTTAAACGGTTTATGAACACAAAAGGAAAGGGAAAAATGATAGCCAAAATAAATAAAAATCTAACCCAAACACAGGAGATCCCAGATTTCATAAAAAAATGGGAATCAGAACTAAATACAAAATTTCTCCCAGAAGAGATTCATACAATTTTCAAAATCATCCACTTCCTAACGTCTTCAGTGAGATTCCAAGAACTTAACTATAAAATCATATCAAGATGGTATAAAACACCTGACATATTGAATAAAATAGACAGCTCAATATCCCCTCTTTGTAGGAGATGCACCAAAGAGAAGGGTTCTCCGTCTCACATTTGGCTGGAATGCACAAAAATTAAAAGTTTTTGGGAGAAAGTTAGAGAGCATATAAAGAAAACCTTAAACGTAGACATCCCATTAACGTCACGTTTCATTCTATTTAATCTGGATCCTTCAAATTTACACTTTAAAAAAGGCTCACTGATACCTCACCTGCTCAACGCAGCTAAAATAACTATCACAAGACACTGGAAAGATGTAGAGACCCCTACCTGCAAAGAATGGATAAAAGAATCCAACCAAATCGGTATATACGAGAAAATTAGACTTTCAGGATCTAAAAACCTAAAGACTCTAAATGCATGGATAGCCTGGTTGAACGCCTCAGAGGATCACCAAATAAGCACAACAGGTAACGGTAATCCTTAATTTCTGTCTCCCTATAAGTTTCTTTTGTTATTCCTTTTTTTTTACATATAGCCTGTTCTGTAATGTTCATGCCTTGATTTGAGTTTGATTTCCCAAATCGCTTAGTTAATCTCTATATTTTAAGCAGGACTTTCTGACTCCCTACCCTCCCCTTTCCTTCCTGTGTCCCTCCCCACCACTGCCCCTTGTTTTTTAAACTCTTCTTACAACCCTTTTGGTTTGCAAAACCGCAGCCTTGTAGTGTTATCGTTGTGATTTATTACAAATGTTTTTTCTTTGTTTCTTCTTTTACTATTCCTGGAAACATTTACCCTTTCTTCCTTTCCAGTTGTATTATTGAAAATTTCTAAATAAAGAATATATACAAAAAAAACCATTAGTATTGTTGTTTCTAAATGATTATGAACTTGAGTTCTTAGCATTATTTGAGGTCTGCAAGCACTGCACTTTTTTGTTATGTTGACCATTTCTCATTTTCTGAAAATAAATACAAAATGAATTGCTTGGAAATTCGGAGACATGTTGTTAGTACTTTATAGAATAAAAGAGCAATTTACATTTTACTCAAAAATATACCTATAAAGAGAAAAATCAGACAAACTGAAAATTTTGCAATGGTCTCTTAATTTTTGCCAGAGCTGTATGTGTGATGCAGCTTCATACTGCAGTCTCTGTGTATGTGTGATGCAGCTTCATACTGCAGTCTCTGTGTATATGTGTGATGCAGCTTCATACTGCAGAGTCTCTGTGTATATGTGTGATCCAGCCTCATACTGCAGTCTCTATATGAGTGATGCAGCTTCATACTGCAGTGTGTATATGTGTGATGCAGCTTCATACAGGAGACTCTGTGTGTACATGTGTGACACAGCTTCATACAGCAGTTTCTGCAGTCTTAAGCTGCATCACACAAGCACACAGATGTTTTGCAAACTGATGCTACATCACACATGTACACGGAAACTGCAGAATGAAGCTGCATCACAGAAGATACACTGAGTCAGCAGAATGAAGCTGCTTCACACATGTACACACAGTCTGTATACATGTGTGAAGCAGCTTCATACTGCACAATCTGTGTATATGTGAGATGCAGCTTCATACTGCACAGTCTCTGTGTACAGGTGTGATGCTGCTTCATAATGCACAGTCTCTGTACATGTGAGATGCAGTTTCATACTGCAAAGTTTCTGTGTATATGTGTGATGCAGCTTCATACTGCAGTCTGTGTATACGTATGATGCAGCTTCATACTGCACAGTCTCTGTGTACATGTGAGATGCAGCTTCATACTGCAGAGTCTCTGTGTATACATGTAATGCAGCTTCATACTGCACAATCTGTGTATATGTGAGATACAGCTTCATACTGCAGTCTCTGTGTACAGGTGTGATGCAGCTTCATACTACACAGTCTCTGTACAGGTGTGATGCAGCTTCATACTGCACAGTCTATGTGTACAGGTGTGATGCAGCTTCATACTGCACAGTCTCTGTGTATACGTGTGATGCAACTTCATACTGCACAGTCTGTATGTGTGAGATGCAGCTTCATATCGCGGTTAGTGTAACTTGTGTGACACAGCTTCATACAGCAATTTCTGCAGTCTTAAGCTGCATCCCACATGCACACAGACTGCAGTGTAAAGCTGTGTCACACAAGTTACATTGACTCTGCGTCATACATGTACACAAACACGCTGCAATATGATGCTACATCACACATGTACACGAAAACTGTGCAGAATGAAACTGCATTACACAAGATAAATAGATACTGCACAGTATGAAGCTGCATCACAAAGAATACACAGACTCAGCAGAATTAAGCTGCTTCACACATGTACACAGAGTCTCTGTGTACATGTGTGATGCAGGTTCATACTGCAGTCTGTTTATTCTGTGTTATGCAATAACATAGTGCAAGTCACTGTGTATATATGTGTGATGTATCTTCATACTGCATAGTGTGTGCAACGTACATAATGTAGCTTCATACTGCAGTGTCTGTGTACATGTGTGATGCTTACTGCATCACACTGCAGAGGTGAGTTCACCGCAATTCAAATTCACTGCAGTGAAATTCTCCAGGTGAATTCGCCTCTGCACCGTGAGACTTTCTCACAGTGCTAGCGGGGATCTCATTGAGGTCACCACAGTTCTTTGGCGTCTGTGACAGGCTTAGTAACCTTGATGACGTCACAGCTGGTCACTGATGCTACTCATTCATCAGTGGTTCTCACCGGGACGGTCGCAACTTGGCACAGTCCAGGTTGAAAACGATTTATTCCTCAGATATGAATTAGGCGTGGGAGAGAATAACAGACAGATGAGGGATTGTTTTTTATTTTTGTTTTATTACAGATAACTAGGGTTTTGGCAGAATGGGCGTTAGGAGAGTATAACCGTTTGTTGTTTTAAATAAAAATGGAAAAGTTGGTTTTGTTTTATTTAAAATAAAATACTTTATTCTGGCTGTGTCTTTATTTACAATAGAACTATATGATTAGTAATGGATAGGTGTCTTATAGATGCTTCTCCATTACTAAGCCGTGGGCTTGATGTCACTGGATAATACAAAATACATCAACCTTAAAAATATAAACCCCACATGCCACTGCTACAGGGCAAGTAGCTAGAGCCGGGCAAAGCACCAGAAAAGCTATTTTTAGGCAGGGTGGCCAATATCCAGGGCCCCTTATCAGCCTGAGAACACCAGCCCCAAACTGTTTGCTTTAGCGAGGCTGGTAGTCAAAAATGGAGGGGATCCTATGCTGTTTTTTTAAAATTTATTTAATTAAAAAAAATCAGAGTGGGGACCTCTTTATTCTTGATAACCAGCCTTACTGAAGCTGACAGCTGAAGGTTGCATCCATCAGCTGTTAGTATTGCCTGGCTGGTTATCAAAAGTACAGGGGAACCCAAACCGTGTTTCTTTATAAAATAATTTATTTACAGTGCAGGAGCTGGCTGATAAATTCTCCCATCAGCTGCAGCCTGCTCTCGCTGTTACTAGGAATCAGGCGTCAGTAGATAAGAGCAGAAGTCCCATCAGCTGATACCAGTGACTGGAGGCAAACTTTATACCTTCGATCATAGCTGCGCTGACCGGCGGTGATGATTTTATCGCCGTTCAGAAGCGGTGCTTGCCGCGATGTCATGCACATGACAGCGTGGTAAACAATGGATGTCCAGGCCCCCCATTCAAGAGAATGGGGTCCATGTTCGGTCACTGTTCTGGTACCCAAACCCCAACTTTTTGTACCTGTTCGGCCGAACCTGAACATCCATGTGTACGTCTATCTCTAATAGAGAGCCTCAGCCCCGACACGCGTTTCGTCCACACTTCATCATGGGACGCCCCCTCAGGCAGTGTGGATGAAACGCGCATAGGGGCTGAGGAATCGATGACAGACTTGACTACCATTCACCACATGTAAATTACCTGGCAGGGTTTCCACATACTCTGATCAACCACTATTCAGGGATATTGATTGTGTGTTTTTTGCATATTATCTACAACACATGAGGCTCATAACAAGCTAACATTGCTTATATGTATTAGACAAAGCCAGAGAGATTATGTGCAAAAATAAGTTGCCACTAATAATAGGAGTTATGTGCAATAATGGACTGCTATTACCATTTTAAGAAATATTTTGTATTTCTCATATAAGCACTAGCACTTTAAAAGAGACCGTACACTAACTCGGTCCAGTCATGCTTTTTCTCTTAGCATATATATGCGTTTAATTTATTTGATAGTCTTCATACATGATTAATGTTATTGTGCTTGATCCTTTGATGCATTACCATATATTTGGACACCTGCAAATTTGTATATTACATGTATGGGATTTATATGACCTAGATGTACATCCTTTTCATCCTTCACACTGGAAGATATTGTTTTTTTTCTCATTTGTATGTCTATTTGTTATCAATTAGATTAATTTCATGGTAGTTTTCACTTGTGGCTACTAGCCGCATTTTGCAAAGCAGAACGGTGGTAGTTTGGTTTACAATTTGTATTGCTGACACTGCTTTTTGACATGGATCACTTTTTTCTTTAAAGTGATCATGAATTATAACCTAAACTTTAGAAGCCAATATCTCTGCAACAAAGGAGAAATTAAAAACTGAAAAAACTATATTTTACTTAGGTCTGCAGCCAATACAGTATTCCATGATGTGGTTAGTTTACATGCTCAACCTAGTGATAGGTCCTGTTTAAGGCTAAAAACACAAATGCAGTTTTTTTTTAAACAAAAGTGGATCCAGAACAAGTTTTTTTTATATATATTTCCCATACCACTTGATTTTGCTCCGGGATTTAGGATTTATATACTGCATATAAAAATTTGCAACATTTATTTTCTAACGATTACAATGTGTATAAGCAACGTACCTTGCTCCGAGAGTCAACATTTAGCAAACACACACCACAAGCTAATTCTTGAGCATTTTTTATTCCTGGTCGCAGCATACAAGAAGCAAAATCCAAAGCACTTTCATCTGGCTGGAGGAAAAATATAAACCGTCAAAACTTTTTTACAAGTATGATGAGAAAAAAATCTCTGGGGAACATTTGTGCAAGACTAGAGTTTATATAGTGTTTTAATAGATTTCATGCATCTTGGACAGCTCCACACCACAAACAAAGATCTACACCAGATATGAGCTGGCGTAGATATCAGGTACAATTTATTACTATTTCTTCTGTACATTATAGTCAATCTGCCAGGGCTCACCCTCTCCTACTAAGCCCTACCTACTTTTTAGAAAAGTAATAAGGGTAACGAAGAAACAGACAAAAGTCATATTTTCTCTGCAAATGTAAGGATTACAAAAAGATAATAATAATAATCTTTATTTTTATATAACGCTAACATATTCCGCAGCGCTTTACAGTTTGCACACATTATCGTCGCGTAACATTTTTTGGACTATAAGATGCACCGGACCATAAGACGCGCCTATGTTTTAGAGGAGGAAATTAGGGGGAAAAAAAATTGAAGGAAAAAATGTGATAAATTCTGTTCTTAATATCCCCTATCCTGTATATAATGGTCCCCTCATCCCCATATACATGGCCCCCTCATCCCTACCCTGATATGCATGGATCCCTCATCCCTACCCTGGTATGCAGGGCCCCAATCCCTATCCTAGTATACATGGCCCCACCCCTATCATGGTATAAACAACACAACCCGAACTTAAGGTTCTCAAAAAAGGGGTCATATACAGTTGATTAAGATAACATTACCTTTATTCAAATATTACTGGCAAACGGTAGCAACTATAACAGATGTGCCCATACTTGGAAAATATAAAAACATCTGGGCGTGGAGAGAGGTGAATATTCATTTCTCTTAAGTAGTGGCACACGTGAGTGCCCACCAACTGCAAGAAGGCTCCGGCTGACACTGCACGCTACTGAAGAGCAATGAATACTCAGTTCTCTGCGCGCAATGTCCGGGTATGCACAGCAGTGAGTATTCCTGCAGCTGCCTTTTGGCTGGAAAGCAGAGCATTAGGTCTCTGCCATGTACCGCCTACAAGCATGAAGCAGCTGCTGGCATTGGAAGAAGATGCTGTGAGGGATCCCCGGGAAGGTAAGTGTAACAGTTTTTTTTTTAATGTTTTCTGATGGGGCCATGCATACCAGGATGGGCGTGTGGGGCCAATCATAAGGATGGTGCCAGGCATACCAGAATTGGGGTTGGGGGCCAATCATGCCAAGACGCTATTAACCGCTTCATGACCCAGCATATTTTGACCTTAATGACCTGGCCATTTTTTGCAATTCTGACCAGTGTCCCTTTATGAGGTAATAAACTCAGGAATGCTTAAACGGATCCAAGCGATTCTGAGACTGTTTTTTCGTGACATATTGGGCTTCATGTTTGTGGTAAATTTAGGTCAATAATTTTTGCGTTTATTTGTGAAAAAAATGGAATTTTGGCAAAAATTTTGAAAATTTTGCAATTTTCAAATTTTGAATTTTTATTGTTAAACCATAGAGTTATGGGACACAAAATAGTTAATAAATAACATTTTCCACATGTCTACTTTACATCAGCACAAATTTGGAAACAAAATTTTTTTGTTAGGAAGTTATAAGGGTTAAAAGATGACCAGCGATTTCTCATTTTTACAACAAAATTTACAAAACCTTTTTTTAGGGACCACCTCACATTTGAAGACAGTTTGAGGGGTCTATATGGCTGAAAATACCCAAAAGTCACACCATTCTAAAAACTGCACCCCTCAAGGTACTCAAAACCACACTCGATAAAGTTGTTTTGCAATTTCTCCTGAGTACACCAATACCCCATATGTGGGGGAAAACCACTGGGCGCACGGCAGGGTTCGGAAGGGAAGGAGCGCCATTTGACTTTTTCAAACCGAAATTGGCTGGAATTGAAATTGTACGCCATGTTGCGTTTGGAGAGCCCCTGATGTGCCTAAACAGTGGAAACCCCTCAATTCTAACTCCAACCCAACCCAAACCACAACCCTAACCCCAACACAACCCCTAACCCTAATCCCAACCCTAACCATAACCTTAACCACAGGCCTAACCCTAATCCCAACCCTAACCAACAGACCCCTAACCCTAATCTTAACCCTAATTCCAACCCTAACCCTAATTCCAACCCCAACCCTAATTGCAACCCTAACCCTAAATACAACCCCAACCCTAATTCTAACCCTAATGTAAAAATAAAAATATTTTATTTATTTTATTATTTGTCCCTACCTATGGAGGTGATAAGGGGGGGTTTATTTACTATTCTTTTATTTTGATCACTGTGATAGGGTCTATCACAGTGGTCAAAATGTACCTGGAGTCAATGAATGAATCTGGCAGCCGGCAGATTCTGCGGGCGCACCGCGCCCGCCATTTTGGAAGATGGCTGCGCCCATGGAGGAAGACGGAGGACACTGGGAGGGACGCCGGACTCGGATCTGTAACGGGGTGGAGAGGAGAGGGGGTCGGAATGCAGGGGGAAGCGGAGGGCAGGGGAGGGGGAAGAAATACTGACGACGGCAGCAGATCACCGCCGTCAGTCGGTGGCAGATTGCCCCGTCAGTCGGTGTGGGGGGGTCAGATTTGTGTCTCCAGCCATGGCCGATGCTATTTCAGCATCAGCCATGGCTGGATTGTAATATTTCACCAAGTTTCATTGGTGAAATATTACTATCGCTCTGATTGGCTGTTGAAAGTGAAACAGCCAATCAATGCGATCGTCGCCACGGGGGGGCAAAGCCACAGCACCTGGGGTGAAGCACAAAGCCTCCTGTGCCTGCGGGTCGGGTGACCTTTCAGTGACCCCGGTCACCCGACCCGCAGGAACGCGATCTCTCCATGACGCCACATAGGCGTCACAGGTCGGATTGATACAGACTTTCATGACGCCTACGTGGCGTCACAGGTCGGGAAGGGGTTAAAGAGAAATGAAAATTCCATGGCCGTGGAAGTTAGCCGCAGCCACCAGCTCCAGCTTCCTGTGACCTGCTGCTCCGCCGATTTCCCCCATCTCCCCACCACAGCCAGAATTGGTACATCCAGACTATAAGATGCACCCCCTATTTTCTTCCACATTTTTTGAGGAAAAAAATGTATCTTATAATCCAAAAAATACGGTATTATAAATAACTGCATGGCACATTTTTACAGGGATCTATTGTCACAAAACTCTTGTTGAAACATTTGTGTAAATCGAGTTCCTTTCTATGGGATCCAGCCAACCGACAGTAGAAGTGCTGACCTTTCTTTATAGGGCAATGCAGCATTATTCCACAGCACATTGCAATTAAGCTTGGACGTGTACAGCCAATAAAGACATTACAGAGAAACCAGAGCACAGCAGTTACAGGTGACATGACGGCCCTACTTGCAAGCTTACAGTCTATATGGAAATATGGGGACAATAGGTATAAATTGCATACAGTGGGGAAAATAAGTACCGTATTTAATGCACTGCCAATTTTGCAAGTTTTCCCACCTACAAAGAATAGAGAGCTCTATAATTTTTTATCATAGGTATACTTCAACTATGAGAGATAGAATCTAAAAATGAAAAAAGAAAATCACATTGAATGATTTTTAAATAATTAAATTGCATTTTATTGCATGAAATAAGTATTTGATCACCAACCAACTAGCAAGAATTCTGGCTCTCACAGACCTGTTAGTTTTTCTTTAAGAAGCCCTCCTACTCTGCACTCATTACCTGTATTAATTGCACCTGCTTGAACTCGTTACCTGTATAAAAGATGTCTGTCCACACACTCAATCACACTTCAACCTTCCACCATGGTCAAGACCAAAGAGCTGTCTAAGGACACCAGGGAAACAATTGTACACCTGCACAAGGCTAGGATGGGCTTCAGGACAATAGTCAAGCAGCTTGTTGCCACAATTATTAGAAAATGAAAGAAACACAAGGTGGCTGTCAATATTCCTTGGTAAGGGGCTCCATGCAAGATATAGCCTTGTGGGGTAAGGACAATTCTGATAAAGGTCAGGAATCAGCCAATAAATACAAGGGAAGACCTGGCTAATGACATGAAGAAAGCTGGGACCACAGTCTCAAACAGTACCGTTAGTAACACACTACACCGTCATACATTAAAATCCTGCAGGGAACGCAATGTAACCCTGTTCACGCCCGCACATGTCCAGGCCCGTTTGAAGCTTGCCAATGACCACCTGGATGATCCATAGGAGACATAGGAGAAGGTCATGTGGTCAGATGAGAACAAAACAGAGCTTTTTGGAATCAAGTCTACTCATTGTGTTTGAAGTAAGAAGGATGAGTACAAACCCAAGAACATCTTCCCAACCGTGAAGCAAGGAGGGAGAAATATCATACTTTGTGGGTGCTTTTCTGCAAAGAGGACGACTGCACCGTATTGAAGGGAGGATGGATGAGGTCATGTAATGCGAGATTTGGGCCAACAACCTCCTTCCCTCAGTAAGTGCATTGAAGATGGGTTGTGGGTCTTCTGATATTACAATGACCTGAAATACGCAGCCAGGAAAACTAAGAAGTGACTCCGTAAGAAGCATTTCAAGGTCCTGGAGTGTACTAGCCAGTCTCCAGACCTGAACCCAATAGAAAATCTTTGGAGGGAGCTGAAACTCAATGTTGCTCTGTGACAGCCCCAAAATCTGAAAGATCTGGAGCTCTGTATGGAGGAGTGAGACAAAATCCCTGCTGCAGTGTGTGCAAACTTGGTCAAGAACTACAGGAAACGTCTGACCTCTAAATGCAAACAAAGGTTTCTGTAACAAATATTAACCCCTCTCTGACATTAGACGTACTATCCCGTCCATAAAACCCGTGCCATTCTGCCCATGGACGGGATAGTACGTCATAGGCGATCAGCTGCGCTCCTGAGGGGAGCGCAGCTAATCGCCGCTGGGTGTCAGCTGATTATCACAGCTGACACCTCATGACTGTGTGTCAGGAGCGGTCACGGACCGCTCCCGGCACATTAACCCCTAGCACACCGCGATCAAACATGATTGCGGTGTACTGGGGGCACAGGGGAGGATCGCGCAGGGTGGGGGCTCCCTGCGCGCCCCCCTGAGACCCTCAGAGCAGCGCGATGTGATCGCGCTGTTCTGAGGGCTTCCTCCCTCCCAGGACCCGGATCCAAGATGGCGCCGGGGTCCTGGAGGGAGGCGGCTTCCTCAGTGCCTGCTGAGAGCAGGCACTGAGAAGCCTGCATCTATGCCTGAGCGATCGCTGGTGTGACAGTGTGCTGTGCACACTGTCACACCAGCGATTTGATAAAATACAGTGATGTCCCACCCTGGGACAAAGTAAAAAAGTTAAAAAAATAAAAATAAACATGTTATAAAAAAAAATCCAAAATAAATAAAAAAAAAAAAAATATTCCCCAATAAATTAATTTCTTCCTGTAAATAAAAAAAACAAAATAAAAGTACACATATTTGGTATCGCCGCATCCGTAACGACCCCCCCTATAAAACTGTCCCACTAGTTAACCCCTTTAGTGAACCCCTTAAAAAAAAAAAAAAACGAAGCAAAAAATCAATGCTTTATCATCATACCGCCGAACAAAAAGTGGAATAACGCGCGATCAAAAAGACCGATATAAATAAACATGGTACCGCTGAAAACGTCATCTTGTCCCGCAAAAAACGAGCCGCCATACAGCATCATCAGCGAAAAAATAAAAAAGTTATAGCTCGCAGAATAAAGCGATGCAAAAATAATTATTTTTTATATAAAATTGTTTTTATTCTATAAAAGCGCCAAAACATAAAAAAATGATATAAATGAGGTATCGCCATAACCGTACTGACCCGAAGAATAAAACTGCTTTATCAATTTTACCACACGCGGAACAATAAAAACGCCTCCCCAAAAGAAATTCATGAATTGCTGATTTTTGTTCATTCTAACCTCCCAAAAATCGAAATAAAAAGCGATCAAAAAATGTCACGTGCTCAAAAATGGTACCAATAAAAACGTCAACTCGTACCGCAAAAAATAAGACCTCACATGACTCTGTGGGCCAAAATATGCAAAAATTATAGCTCTCAAAATGTGGCGATGCAAAAAACTATTTTTGCAATAAAAAGCGTCTTTTAGCGTGACAGCTGCCAATCATAAAAACCCGCTATAAATAGTAAATCAAACCCCCCTTTATCACCCCCTTAGTTAGGGAAAAATAATAAAATTAAAAAAATGTATTTATTTCCATTTTCCCATTAGGGTTAGGGTTAGGGTTGCGGCTAAAGTTAGGGTTAGGGTTGGCGCTAAAGTTAGGATTAGGGTTAGGGTTGGGATTAGGGGTGTGTTAGGGTTAGGTTTGTGGTTAGGGTTGGGACTAGGGTTAGGGGTGTGTTGGGGTTAGGGTTGGAGTTAGAATTGGGGGGTTTCCGCTGTTTAGGCACATCAGGGGCTCTCCAAATGTGACATGGCGTCTGATCTCAATTCCAGCCAATTCTGCGTTGAAAAAGTCAAACGGTGCTCCTTCACTTCTGAGCTCTGCCATGCGTCCAAACAGTAGTTTATCCCCACATATGGGGTATCAGCGTACTCTGGACCCCAAGAGTTATTGTGCAATTTGTCCTATTTCTTCTGTTACCCTTGGGAAAATAAAAAACTGGGGGCGAAAATATCATTTTTGTACAAAAAAAAATTATTTTTTTGTTTTTACGGCTGTACATTATAAACTTCTGTGAAGCACTTCGGGGCTTCATAGCGCTCACCACACACCTAGATAAGTTCCTTGTGGGGTCTATTTTCCAAAATGGGGTCACTTGTTGGGGATTTCCACTGTTTAGGCGCATCAGGGGCTCTCCAAATGCGACATGACGCCCCCAGACCATTCCATCAAAGTCTGCAATCCAAAACGTCACTACTTCCCTTCCGAGCCCCAACGTGTACCCATACAGTAGTTTTTCTCCCACATATTGGGTATCAGCGTACTCAGGACAAATTGGGCACCAACTTTTGGGGTCCAATTTCTCCTGTTACCCTTGTAAAAATAAAATATTGGGGCGAAAAAATCATTTTTGCAAAAAAAAAAAAAGATTTTTTATTTTTACGGCTGTGCGTTATAAACTTCTGTGAAGCACTTCGGGGTTCAAAGTGCTCACCACACATCTAGATAAGTTCCTTGTGGGGTCTATTTTCCAAAATGGAGTCACTTGTGGGGGTTTCCACTGTTTAGGCGCATCAGGGGCTCTCCAAATGCGACATGACGCACCCAGACCATTCCATCAAAGTCTGCAATCCAAAACGTCACTACTTCCCTTCCGAGCCCTGACGTGCGCCCATACAGTAGTTTTCTCCCACATATTGGGTATCAGCGTACTCAGGACAAATTGGACAACAACTTTTGCGGTCCAATTTCTCCTGTTATCCTTGTGAAAATAAAATATTGGGGGCGAAAAAAAATCATTTTTGTAAAAAAAAAAGGATTTTTTATTTTACGGCTGTGCGTTATAAACTTCTGTGAAGCACTTCGGGGTTCAAAGTGCTCACCACACATCTAGATAAGTTCCTTGTGGGGTCTATTTGCCAAAATGGGGTCACTTGTGGGGGGTTTCCACTGTTTAGGTGCATCAGGGGCTCTCCAAATGTGACATGACGCCCCCAGACCATTCCATCAAAGTCTGCAATCCAAAACGTTACTACTTCCCTTCTGAGCCCCGACGTGTGCCCATACAGTAGTTTTCGCCCACATATTGGGTATCAGTGTACTCAGGACAAATTGGACAACAACTTTTGCGTTCCAATTTCTTCTGTTACCCTTGTGAAAATAAAATATTGGGGGCGAAAAAATCATTTTTGTAAAAAAAAAAAAAGATTTTTTTATTTTACGGCTGTACGTTATAAACTTTAGTGAAACACCTGGGGGTTCAAAGTTCTCACCATACATCTAGATAAGTTCCTTGAGGGGTCTAGTTTCCAAAATGGTGTCATTTATGGGGGTTTCCACTGTTTAGGCAGATCAGGAGCTCTCCAAACACGACATGGCGTCCAGCCAATTCTGCGTTGAAAAAGTCAGACGGCGCTCCTTCCCTTCCAAACTCTGCCATGCACCCAAACAGTGGTTTACCCCCACATATGGGGTATCAGCGCACTTAGGACAAATTGCACAATAACTTTTGGAGTCTTGTTACCCTTGGAAAAATAAAAATTGGGGTGAAAAGATCATTTTTGTGGAAAAAATATGATTTTTAAATTTTACGGCTCTACGTTATAAACTTGTGTGAAGCACTTGGGGGTTCAAATTGCTCATCAAAAATCTAGATAAGTTCCTTAGGGGTCTAGTTTCCCAAATGGGGTCATTTGTGGGGGGTTTCCACTGTTTAGGCACATCAGGGGCTCTCCAAATGCAACATGGCATCCAAACTCAATTCCAGCCAATTTTGGTTGGAAAAAGTCAAATGGTGCTCTTTCCATTCCGAGCTCTGCCGTGCGCCCAAACAGTGGTTCCCCCCCACATATGGGGTATCAGCGTACTCAGGACAAATTGTACAACAACTTATGTGGTCCAATTTCTCCTGTTACCCTTAAAATAAAAAATTAGTGACTAAAAGATAATTTTTGTGGGAAAAAAATAGGATTTTTTATTTTCATGCCCGGGCATTATAAACTTGTGTGAAGCACTTGGGGGTTCAAAGTGCTCACCAAAGATCTAGATAAGTTCCTTAGGGGGTCTAGTTTCCAAAATGGGGTCACTTGTGGGGGTTTCCACTGTTTAGGCTCATCTGGGGCACTGCAAACGGAACATGACCCCCATTAACGTCTGCATTCCAAAACGTTACTACTTCCTTTCCAAGCCCTGCCGTGCGCCCAAACAGTTTCCCCCCCCCCACATATGGGGTATCAGCGTACTCAGGACAAATTGGACAACAACTTTTGGGGTCCAATTTCCTTGGGAAAATTCAAAAATTTGGGACTAAAAAATCATTTTTGTGGAAAATTGATTTTTTTTTTTCACACCCAGGCTTTATAAACTTTTGTGAAACACTTGAGGGTTCAAAGTGCTCACAACAGATCTAGATAAGTACCTTAGGGGGTCTAGTTTCCAAAATGGTGTCACTTGTGGGGGGTTTCCACTGTTTAGGCGCATCAGGGGCTCTCCAAACGCGACATGGCATCCAATCTAAATTCCAGCCAATTTTAGTTTGAAAAAGTCAAACGTCGCTCCTTCCCTTACGAGCTCTGCCGTGTGCCCAAACAGTGGTTTTCCCCCACATATGGGGTATTGGCGTACTCAGGAGAAATTGCATAACAACCTTATCTGTCCATTTTCTCCTTTTACCCTTGTGAAAATAAAAAAAAGTTTGTAAAAGATCATTTTTGTGGCTAAAAAGTAAAATATTCATTTTTTCCTTCCACGTTGCTTTAGTTACTGTGAAGCACCTGAAGGGTTAATAAACTTCTTGAATGTGGTTTTGAGTACCTTGAGGGGTGCAGTTTTTAGAATGGTGTCACTTTTGGGTATTTTCTGCCATATAGACCCCTCAAAGTGACTTCAAATGTGAGGTGGTCCCTAAAAAAAATGGCTTTGTAAATTTTGTTGTAAAAATGAGAAATCGCTGGTCAACTTTTAACCCTTATAACTTCCTAACAAAAAAAAATTTTGGTTCCAAAATTGTGCTGATGTAAAGTAGACATGTGGGAAATGTTATTTCTTAACTATTTTGTGTGATATATTTCTCTGTTTTAAGGGAATAAAAATTCAAAGTTTGAAAATTGCAAAATTTTAAAAATTTTCGCCATATTTGCGGTTTTTTCAAAAATAAACGCAAGTTATATCGAAGAAATTTTACCACTAACATGAAGTACAATATGTCACGAGAAAACAATCTCAGAATCGCGAAGATCCGTTGAAGCGTTCCAGAGTTATAACCTCATAAAGAGACAGTGGTCAGAATTGTAAAAATTGGCCCGGTCATTAACGTGCAAACCACCCTTGGGGGTGAAGGGGTTAAGTTCTGTTTTTCTATCGTATCAATTGCTTATTTCATGCAATAAAATGCAAATTAATTATGTAAATACCAGACTGTGATTTTCGAGATTTCTTTTTAAGATTCTGTCTCTCACAGTTAAAGTATACTTACAATTCAAATTACAGACCTCTTTGTAGGTGGGAAAACTTGCAAAATTGTCAGTGTATTAAATACTTATTTTCCCCAATGTATCTAGGGTTATTAAGCTTGTCAATGCATTAAAAACACCAAGGTTACGTACCGGTAGCCGGTTTTTCCGGAGCCCATAACGGCACACATGAGAGAGGGGATCCGCCCAGCCAGGACAGGAAACCTTCTGAAATAAAAGGGCTGTACCTCTCCCTCGCTTCAGTTGGTTTACAGAGCATGAGAGGCTCCCTTGGTTAGTACACATGGTAAAACTATCATCACATTTTATTAACTAAAAATACACTCAACTCTAGTGCACACCAAAGAAGTGATAGGGGGGGAATATACAGGTGCCGTCATGGGCTCCGAGAAAAAACGGATACCGGTAAGTAACCTTGGTGTTTTCCCGTCTCCCATGACGACACACATGAGAGACTTTTGTAGAAAGAAATACCTTAGGGAGGGACCACCGCTTGTAGCACCCTTCTACCAAAGGTTAGGTCAGTAGAGGAAGATAGATCTAGCCGGTAGTGCTTGAAAAAAGTAGAAGGTGAGGACCAAGTAGCGGCTTTACAGATTTGCTCGATCGATACCTCAGCCTTCTCTGCCCAGGAGGTAGCCACGGCTCTGGTGGAGTGAGCCTTGATGCCTTCAGGAACCGGAGCGCTGCTCGCTGAATAGCATAACATGATGGCCTCCCTGATCCATCTGGCAATGGTACTTTTGGCTACTCCATATCCTTTTCTACTACCCTGAAAGTCTACAAATAGGGCGTCCTCTTTCCTCCACTGACTGGTTACTGACATGTATTGAAGTATAGCTCTTCTTACATCTAACGTATGGAATCTTTGCTCCCCAAGATTTCTAGGATTATTGCAGAATGATGGTAAGATAATCTCCTGAGTCCTATGGAACTTGAGTACCACCTTGGGGAGAGAGGCCGGATCTGGTCTTAGAACCACTCTATCAGCAAAAATTTGGGTATATGGGGAGTGTACCGATAGAGCCTGTAGGTCGCTTACGCTACGTGCCGATGTTAGGGCTACCAGTAATACTGTCTTAAGTGTGAGGATTTTTGGTGATATTTCCTGCAATGGCTCAAAGGGACCTGTGGTTAATGCATCTAAGACTAAATTTAGGTCCCAGGGTGGTATCTTGGGGATAATAACCAGCCTAGACCTGCCACAAGCTTTTATGAACCTGGAAATCCACCTATTAGATGCTAGATTGCAGTTATATAGGGCTCCTAGAGCCGAAACCTGGACTTTGAGGGTGCTGGTTGCTAACCCGAGTTGTAGCTCTGCCTGCAAGAATTCCAAGATGGGCCCCACCGGAGCTATATCTCCCAAAGGTTCTCCCAGGAAGTCTAGGAACTTTTTCCATGTTCTACCGTAAATTCTGGATGTGACAGGTTTCATACTCTTCAACAGGGTGGAGATTAACCCTGGTGAGAACCCTTGGCGATTCAGTAACGCCCTCTCAAGTTCCAGGCTGCCAGATGGAAGCCCTTCACTTGAGAGTGGATCACCGGTCCCTGGGTGAGCAGATCTGGAATTTCTGGTAAGATCCATGGATCTGTAAGTGACATATGCCTTAGAAGGGAGAACCAAGGCCTCCGTGGCCAAAATGGAGCTATGAGAACTATTCTCGCTTGATCTTCCCTGATTTTCCGGACTACTATCGGAATCATTGTCATCGGGGGAAACGCATATGCCAGGGAGAACTTCAAGGGTATTTGTAAGGCATCTACAGCGACTGGATGTTCCCTTGGATTTAGTGAGCAGAATTTCTTGACTTTCCTGTTGCGTGCGGTGGCGAACAAGTCTATTTCTGGTTTTCCCCAGGCTTGAACTATTTGCTGAAAAACTTGGGGGTTTAGGGACCATTCCCCTGTCTCAGGTGTCTGTGACTCAGGAAATCTGCTTGAATGTTCTCGACACCCCTTATGTGCAGTGCTGTGATGGATAACAGATGTTGTTCTGCTAACTGGAACAATAGATTTGATATCTCCATGAGTCCTCGCGACTTCGTTCCCCCTGGTGATTGATGTAGGCTACTACTGCATGATTGTCCGTCATTACTCGGGTATGGCGGCCTTGAAGCAAGGGTAGAAAATATCTCACGGTCTTTTCCACGGCCCACAGTTCCTTTGTATTTGAGCTGTAACTCCTTTCGTGCGAGGACCAAGTTCCTTGCACTGAACGATATTTCAGGTGTGCTCCCCAGCCTGTAGCACTTGCGCCTGTTGTAATGATGTCGTTGACGGGTTTCTGCCACGGGACACCGGCTGTTAGATGCTTCTCCACAGTCCACCAGGCTAGAGAGCCTCTCACGTCTGAAGAAAGACGTAGCTCCCCTTCTAAATGATTTTTTAATTGTTTTTGTGCTGATAGAATCTCCCACTGCAGCTGTCTTAGGTGGAACTGTGCCCACTCTACTGCGGGTATGCACGATGTTAATGAGCCTAAGAGGGACATTGCATCTCTCAATGTCATAGCTGGTTGTTAAATTGCTGAAAGGCCTAGGCTTTTTATCTTGGCCACTTTGTTCTCCGGTAGCAGGCAGAGCTGTCGTTCGGAGTTTAGTATTAACCCTAGGAAGGACTGCACTTTTACCGGTGTTAATTTTGATTTGGGAATGTTCACTATCCATCCCAGCTCCGTCAGTGTAGACATTTTCTACTTGCTGAAGGCAGCGGTCCTCCGACCTCCCTACTACCAGCAGATCATCCAGGTATGGGACAATCATTATATCCCTGGTGCGAAGATATGACATCACTTCTGCCATTATCTTGGTGAAGACTCTGGGAGCTGTAGACAGGCCGAAGGGTAGGGCTGTATACTGATAATGTCTGATCTGACCCTGGACCTCGAGTGCTACCCTCAGGTATTTCTGGTACTCCTGATGGATTGGGATATGATAGTACACTTCTTTTAGATCTATGACTGCCATGAAGCAGTGCTGGAACAGGATTTTTATAACCGTATTGATTGACTCCATCTTGAAGGAGCAATTGTCTACCCACTGATTGAGTCTCTTTAGATTTAGAGAACCATCTGGCTTTTGTATCAAGAAGAGGGGGGAATAAAACCCTCTTCCTTCCTCCTGAATTGGGACTTTTCTGCAGGACTTTTTCCCTATCAGACTTAAGACCTCCGTCTCCAGGGCCCGTTGTTGATCCTGGGACCTCCTTCGGGGTGTTGTAATAAAGGATTCCTTGGGTGGACGGATGAATTTTATTTTTAATCCGTCTTTGATTATATTTAATAACCAAGTACTGGGGGAAATATTTGTCCAGGCAGAAAGGAAGAGAGAAAGTCTCCCCCCTACTTCTGACCTGATGTCATTGGGGAGACTTTTTGGAGGATGTGGAGGGTCCCTTGAACATGTAGCCCGATCCTCTTTTTTCTCTAAAGTCCCAATTTTTCCTATCTCTTGGAGGACGAGCTCCGTTAAACCTTCTCCTCCGAAAGGGCTGGTTCCTGGATTCTCCGGGAAATCGAGAAAAGGTCTTCTTTTTGTCCCCCGCATATTATAAAATTTCCTCTAGTTTTTTGCCAAAGAGAAATTTATCATCACATGGAATGGAACACAGCCTATGTTTTGATGGTAAATCTCCTGGACATCCTTTAAGCCATAAGGCTCGTCTTGCCGCATTGGATAAGCCGGCTGCTCTGGCTGTTAGTCTTGCCGAATCCGCCGAGGCGTCCGCTAGAAAGGCTGCTGCTCCATGTATTAGTGACATATCTTTTACGATCTCAACCCTTGGGACTTTGTCTCTTATTTGCTCTTCTAGCTGCTGTAGCCAGATCATGAGGGCACGGGCAGTACAGGTGCCGGCTACTGCTGGTTTTAAACCTCCTGCCGACACTTCCCAGATGTGTTTCAGGAAGCTATCTGCCTTTTTGTCGAGCGGATCTTTTAACATGCCCGAGTCCTGTAGCGGCAGGGAAGACTTTTTAGATGATTTTGCCACATCGGCATCAATTTTTTGGATTTTTTCCCAATTTTCAGTGTCCTTCTCGTCAAATGGGTACCTCCTCTTTGATGTAGAGGGTAAGGTACCTGACTTTTCTGGCCTCTTCCACTATTTGTCAATTAACAAATTTATTTTGTTATTGACCGGGAAGGTGCGTTTCCTTTTTTCCTCCAACCCTCCAAACATAATGTCCTCTAGTGACCTATGTGTCTTTTCTTCCTTAAGGCCCATTGTAGATCTGACCGCTTTCACTAGTCTTTCTATATCTTCTGTTGGGAAGCATGGCCGACCCCCTATATCGCTATCTGAGGAGGAATCTGAGGGTTGAGGGGTAGATGATGCTGCGGAGGGAGTTTGGGATCTTTCGTGACTTCTCTGTTCTAGGGAGGTCTCTGAATCAGAGTCTCTTTTATGGCTTCTTTTCCCTGTTTTTTTAAGGGTTGCCTTTAAGGCGCCTTTGACCTCCTCCTGTACCATAGCCTTAAGGCCAGCGACCAAGTCCGGGGTTTCATCCCGTATGGTCTTGGTAATACAATCGGCACAGAGATCTTTTTTCCACTGAGTTGCCAGGGAATTTTTGCATATGGCACATTCCCTGTTCTTTGTTTTGCCGCTAGACTTCTTCCCCTAGTGATGAAGCAGAAAATATAGACCCTGTTACCACAGGCGACATTCACGAAGATCACTCACCACCTCTGACCGGTGGGTACCGGTTTTGGAGGCTGCACAGATGCACGTGTGGCGTCCCTCCTGGACGTCAAAGGTTCCTGCCGGTTAGAGCGACTACCGCCCTTACCACTGGAGCGACTCCTGGTATGCTGGCGGGCTGGCAGGGCATCTGATGAGAGTTCCTGCAGAAAGCGATGCTGCTGCTCCTGCTGCTGCGGTTCCTCTTGCCCTTCTTCCATGTTTGAAGAATTGGACATGAGTGCCTCTTCTGTGGATATCCGTCTTTTATGAAGGATCCACTGCACTCCGGTCTCCTCCGGTCCCCCTGTGACTTCCTACCCCTCCCCTCCTCACCGCCGAGATAGGGTTTCATTGGCAGCGTTTTTTCCCCCTGGGCGCCGCCATCTTGGATCCGGCGCCGCCCTTTGACGTCACACGGGCACGCCCATACCCAGTGTGCCTTGCGTGTGACGTCCGGCCCACGTGACCCGGAACCGGCGCCCAGGCCTGTAAGGAGGGGAGAAGGAGCGGCGTGGCCGCTATGGAGAAGTCCCTGGACCCCTCCACGCTGCCTAAACGCCCGCTCGGACGCTGAGCCCCAGAGGACCCGCGGACGGCGCTTCCAGCCCCTGACGTCCGGTGCACAGGCACTGCCCGTTCTTCCACGGCGGCACAGGATGGGTGATTGAACCGCCGTGTTCAGCGTAAGGTCCCTGTAAGGACAGGAAACCCAACTGAAGCGAGGGAGAGGTACCGCCCTTTTATTTCAGACGGTTTCCTGTCCTGGCTGGGCGGATCCCCTCTCTCATGTGTGCCGTCATGTGAGACGGGAAAACCAGCCCTTACTGTTCAAAATGAATGAAACTAACAATACCTATTCTCTTACCCAATAATTCAGCCAGGAACCTACAATGGTGATGCCAGTAGTATGGTGCATGATTGCTGTGAACACTGATTGGCTGCAGGGGTGTTATGTTACTAATTCAGTATATTTTTTGCACCACAGAATTTGCTGCATGCATAATATATCATTTTCATGCACACAATATTTATGTTACACGGATGTTGAGTCAGGTTTGCAACAGGGGATTCAGCTACACCAAGGTAAAGGACTCTCCCCTAACTATATAGAAAACCAACAAAACATGGGAGCACCAGCTAATAAATTTTAAAAGATTTTATATTTTATTAAATTCCAACAAGCTCTTTGTGCTAAAAACAACAAATAAAAGGGGAAATATAGCACATAGGCTTTAGCCACACCATGTACTACAAGAGTAAATACAGCCATTGTTACAAAAATATTTTGGCTCCGATGGGAAATGTATTTGAGACATAAAAAGGGTGATTAAACCAAAAGATTATAAAAAAATTGTGAAATGCTATCCTGCAAAAATAATGAAATATAATACTACTCAGAATATGTCACAAGCAAATATAGCCACATAAATAAATTAAGGAGCTATAAACTAATTATATTTTAAACAGTGATAAATGAAAAGCTCCTGAATATACACCTTATTGCTGCTGATAGACATAATGCAGAAAGAATTGTGTGGCTATATTCACTGTAACAATAAAGCAAAGATGATCATGAAATGCAGTACAACGACTGAAAACATATGACAATATTGTAAAGATTAAAAAAGACTTGAGTATAACCTGTTTGGCCGCCAAAGAAGCACCCCTGACACGTGTTTCGCATGCTGCTTCTTCCGAGGTTGCAACAGATTTAACTTAAGTATCTCTAAAATGTGCTGAAATTCGCAGAAGAAAAAAAAAATCTGTTCTTGTAGGGAAAAAAAAAAAAAAACATTTACTGAGGAAACACTCAGTAATTGCTGCGTGTTTGACGCTGTGCGCTGGCGCAGCGTCAAACACGCAGCGTCCAGATGTTACAGCATAGTGGAGGGGATTTCAAGAAATCCCGTCTCCACTATGCTTAAAAATAAGCAGGCGGCAGACCTGCGTCAACGGACATGCTGCGCGTCTTTTTAGATCGCAGCATGTCCTATTCCCTTGCGGCGACACTGCGTCGCCGCAAGGGAAATAACACAGGCCTGTGTAGCCCTGCGGTCATTCCGCATGTGTTCAATGAATACATCTGGATTGACCGCGCGTTCACTAGGGGGCTGGGCTTTGGGCGGAGCGGACTTTCCTGATCATGGAAACACAGCCTAATGGATTCAGACATCCATGAATCACTGTCCAGGTTTGAAACGTAATGCACAGACTAGCCGCAGTTGTCCTAACAGTATCACGGGCATATATGAGGCTGTTAAGCTCAGGTTGAGAGACCTATACACTGACCATGTTTCATAGACCTCTGAATTGACTGAAAACGTACAAAAGAATCAATAAATGTACCGTATTTTTCAGACTATAAGACGCACCGGACTATAAGACGCACCCAGGTTTCAGAGGTGGAAAATAGGGAAAAATATATTTGAAGCAAAAAATGTGGTAAAATATTTAATAACATAAATAACACACAGTTATATGTGGTGTTATTATATATAATAGTATGTTATTATATTGGAAGCTACGGGTAGGAGATGGTGCTGCGGGACCAGTGTGGTGTCTGTAAAGTACTATGTGAAGACGCTGGAGGGTGAGTATATTCCTACATACACTCCACATTTTTCGTTAATGTTTATTGTCTTTTGTTGATATTTAAGTCAGGACATGGCTGTAAGACCTTGTTCACAAGATGATTGTGTCAGGTTGAAGGCATGGATCCCTGGCACAACATGCCTGTGCTCCTCCAGCAATTCAAGTGAATGGGATATGTTATACCCCTTTTCATATTTGCATGAAAATAAAGCACAAGATAATAACTTCACTACGTGTTTCATAACTGATGCAGATTTACTGAATTACAATGGGGATAAAATGCCCACATATATCTGTGTCACAAATTAGCTATAACAAAAATATCCACAGTACATATGCCTATGGCTTAACCATTTCGGGTACTTATTTCTACCCATGCAACTTTTTTCCGTACTGTTAAAAAAAAAAAAAAAAAAAAGTTCTGTGGCACTGTAACATTTTCAGCAGCGTTCATGTGCCTGTTAGCGCAGCATTAGATATGCTCACAAGCCAAACTCGACATGTAAATGGTAATGTGTATGACTTACCATAAGGGCGGCCAAGGACATAAATCCTATCAGGTTGTTCCATAGTTTGTCTATATCCTTCAATAAGAATTGCAGTTTCTCACTGCATACGGCTGTGGATTTTATACCCAATTCCACCCGCTTGGTTACTCTATACACCTCAATTACACCTGTGAAGTCAAACAATATTATGGGTAAGCAGTCATGCAATGCCAACATCAGCAGAATTATAACTATTATTTAACCCCTTCCCTCTCCGTAATGGTGTGCCAAATTGCAGTGGATCACCTGCAAGCCTGACCAATGGCTCCGTCATCTCACCTCACATGATTTATATGGCCAGCCAAGTAAAGGGAGAATTGTGATGCAACCCTAAAGCAGCAAGGATTAAACATCAGAGCATACTTTTTTTTTTTTTAGATATTTAACACGTAGATGCAGTTAGCAAGCTTTTAATAAATGTGTAATAAACCTTTTATGGTTAGCCTTTGTGACAAACACATTTACAGAGATATACTATCCTGTGATTTGCTTACCCTGCGCCATATCACCATGATAAGGACGTTACTGAATGAACAAATGTTCCTATGAACATTTGCTCACAAATAATTGTTACAGTTATCCACCCAACACAGGCATCCAGTGTGAAACGAGAAAAAATCCCAGAATAAAGTTTTATTACTTGTCTTTGCAAAGGCTCTCTGCGCAAGAAAGTGCGGTCTGCTGCCCCTTCCTATACAGTAGCGGTGGACACTAAAAGATCTCACTTTAGATCTCTTGTAAATGGAGGCCTGAAAGCTGATGACGTGCACTGTAGGCTTAGCGCACATAGTCTTACATTTTTTGGAGTGGCTATGACACCAATTGTCCCCAAAGCTATGGAAATCACCCATGTACCTTGGAAAAGCAACGAGGGGCAGATAGGTGGATGTTTTGACGTGTACAGAGAAGATCAGAGATTCAGACATAACCTTTTTATAAAATGTTCAAAATGGAAGCCTGTCACTTCCAAATGTGATATCTGACTGCATACATAGTGGTAATCAGCAGGTTAATAAAGTTTAAGCCGTTAGGCTTGTTTAACACTCGTATTATCACAGCCTGTTTTCACCTTCCTGACTAGCCAGATTTTTTTATATCTGACATGTCACTTTAGGGCCTGTGCATACGTTGCGGATTTGACTGCGGATTTTTCCGTGCCGAATCCGCACCTCTTGGCAGAAAACGCATGTCCTTTTTTTTACGCGGTTTTGGCGCGGTTTTTCATGCTTTTTCTCATGCATTTTTGTATGCGTTTTTGACAGCTAAATAGATATGTTGTTTAACAAAAAAAAAAAGATTTGTGATGTAATTTCTTGTCCAACCTCCTCTTTTACATTTGTCCAACCCACACTCCATTACACACACACAGATAGAGATAGATAGATAATAGATACCAGTAGTTACAGTAGATAGATAGATAATACATAGATAGATGGATAATAGATAGTTAGAAATATAAATAGAAAGATAGATATATAGGTAGACAAAGATATATAGGTAGATAGTAGATAATAGATAAAATGGTACATAAATAGTTAAAGACACACGCGTACACACACACAAAATCTAAACGCAATAAAGTTAATAAAAAAAAAAAAATAGGAAAAAAATGGCGTGGGCTCCCGCGCAATTTTCAACGTAAGAGCGGGAAAGCAGACAGCCGGGGCCAATATTTCTAGCTTGGGAAGGGGTTAATACCCATGGATCTTCCCAGGCTATGAATATCAGCCCGCAGCTAGCCTTCACTGGCTATTAAAATAGTGGACCCCACCAAAAAAAATGACTTGGGGTCCCCCTATAATTTATAGCCAGAAAGGCTAGGCAGACAGCTGCGGGTTGATATTCATAGCCTAAGAAGGGGCCATGGATATTGGCACCCCCCCCGGCTAAAAATACCAGCACCCAGCCGCCCCAGAATTGGACGATGTGCCAATTCCGGCACTTAGCCCATCTCTTCCCACTCCCCTGTAACGGTGGGATATGGGGTAATAAGGGGTTAATATCACCTTGCTATTGTAAGGTGATATTAAGCCCGGTTAATAATAGAGAGGTGTCAATAAGAAGTCTATCCATTATTAATCTTATATTAATAAACGGTTAAAAAAACCCACACGCATAAGAAATTATTTTAATGAAATAAAACACAACACGGTTTTCATATCTTTATTATACGCTCAGATCCAAGCGACGCCCTCGATCTCCTGTAATAAAACGTAAAAAAATAAAACAACCGTATACTTCCTGTCCGACGCAGTCCAATTAATAACGAGAGTCCCACGACGGTCTCCCCTATAGAACAGTGACATCAGGTGATGCCACTGCTCTGTAGGGCCTCCCAGTGATGCACTGACAGGAGACAATGGCTCCTGCAGTGCATCACTGAGGTTACCTGAGTTCATTTTCTCACTTTATGGCAATGCTGCGTGGGAATTTTCTCACCCAGCATTGCCTTGAGAGAATGAACTGTAGTGACGTCATTCTCTCCAGGCGGCAGAGCTGTTGTGAATATGCTGGAGGCGGCTTCTGAGCTGGGGCTCCCTCCGGTGGTTGCTGAGGGTAATGAACTGATTACTGAATGGCCTTCAGCTGGCGCTGAATGGTAGGATATAAGTGGCCTGAGTTCCCAGCAGCCTTGCCGGTTATTAATTGTTCCTTCTGGTCTTGCTTGAAGCACTGCTAGTTTCCTGCTCTCCTTCAGATAAGTGTTTGCTGTTTTTTTTCCTCTGTTGGATTTTCTCTGCTGGTTTGCTGCTTGCAGTGGACTGCAGCCTGTCCCCTTTTGGGGGTCTGGCACTGCAATTGTGCTCCGTTTTTGTCTGCACTTTTGCTTTGCTCCTTTGTTACTTTTTATTTGCTGAATAGTGTTTTGTTACACCAGAGATCTGATTTAGGTGGATGAGATCGTGTGATCTCAGAAGTGTCGGTATTTTTGTTAGGGTTTTTTTTGGATTGCAGTCAGAATTCTTTCCTGTACTTTTCTGTCTAGACAGATTGGGCCCCAGCGTTTGCTCATTCTATTTTCTGTCTGTGTTTGTGCTTTCTTCTTGTCTAACCGCCATTACATGTTTGGGGACTTCCTATTTTCTTTGGGGATCTGCTCCGGGCAGATAGCTTTCATCTTTCTGCCTTTAGGTGTAGTTATCTCTCAGGCTGTGACGAAGCGTCTAGGATCATCGTAGAAACGTTCCACGGCTACTTCTAGTTGTGTGGTTAGTTCAGGTTACTGCAATCCAATAGGTTCCAGCCTCTCTGGTGTATTACCGCTTTTGCTGTTTTTTGCTATTTCTCCTCAGTTACCGAAACATAACACAGAGCGATACACAGATCGATGGCGTCGGGGAATAGGTGAGTATGTGCTCAGTGTTATGTGTTGTATGTCATGTGTATGTTCTGTATGTCGTTGTATGTTATATGTTGTATGTAATGTATGTGTTTTTTGTTTTTTTTTACATTCAGCACATTAGCCGGATGATGGGACTACTACTGTCCCATCATTGGCTAATGTGTCAGTCACTGTCACTGTAGCAGGCATAGCCGGATGGGACTTGTAGTCCCATGCGACGATGCCTGCATACGCGGAGACACACACACAGCCCCGCACACCGCCGCACATACACAGATTACGCACACAGCCCCGCACACCACAGCACACAAACCGATCACGCACACAGGCCCGCACATACACCGATCACGCACACAGGCCCTCACACTGCCCACACACACAGCGCCGCACACTATACACGCCCATGCTCCGCCCACACACATAGCACCGCACACTATACACGCCCACGCAAAACATAGCGCCGCACACTATACACGCCCACACTCCACCCACGCACTTCCCTCCTCCCGAACTACAGCGGTTTCACCCGCAGCAAAAAACGCAGATCTTTTTAGACCTGCGGTTTTGCTGCGGAAGTGCCCGACTCAATCCAAGTCAAAGGGCGCAGAAACGCTGCAGTTCCGCACAAAGAATTGACATGCTGCGGAAAATAAAGCGCGGCAAAACCGCGCGGTTTTTTCCGCAGCATGTGCACAGCAGACCTGCGGTTCCCATTGGATTACATTGCATGTGCACTGTGCTGCGGGTTGGATGCGTATCCGCAGTTGAAAAACGCAGCGGAAACGCATCTAAAAACGCAATGTGTGCACAGGGCCTTATGTGGTAATAACTCTGTAATGCTTCCATGTACATCAGTGATTCTAAAGCCATGTTCACAATGCGTTTTTTTATGAAAATGTTCAGCTGCATTTTATAGTACCAGCAAAGTCTATAAAATTTCAGAAATCTCATGCACACAGCTTGTTTTTTTTTCCTGACGGATTTGGAAAACTGCTAAGTTTTTGCAAACAGTGCAATGTCGCTTCTTTCAATGTTTTTTCAGCCATAGAAAGCAAAGAGAAAGTGCAAAAACGCGGCAAAAAACACAGGTATCAGGTTTGGTGCAAAAACCTCAGGAAAGTGAATCATATTTTTTTAAATGCACTACGCTTTATCAGGATGCACAAGAGTACCTGATAAAAAAGCAGCAAGTATGCAGCAAAATCTGCTTTTTGTAAGCAGCTTTTTTTTACTGCCGAGAGCAGTTGTTGCCTGTGGGAAAAAAACACAGCAAAAACGCAAGGTGTGAACATAGCCTAAGGCTGCTTTCACATATCAATTTTTTGCCGTCAGTCAGAATCCATCGCAGATTGTGAAAAACTGAGGCGACGGATCCGTTTTTTTCGTTAGATCCGTCGAAAAAAACGGATCCGTCGCCTCAGTTTTTTCATCTGTTTCTTTCGGTTTTCGAAGGATCCGTTTTCTTTAAAGCCGGCAATTCAGTGCGCTGTACAATAAAATCACACTGACATAGTAACATAGTTATTAAGGTTGAAGGAAGACTTTAAGTCCATCTAGTTCAACGCATATCCTATCCTAACCTGCCCTAACATGTTGATCCAGAGGAAGGCAAAAAAAAAAAACCCATGCGGCAAACAGTCAGCTTCACATTGGGGAAAAAAAAATTCCTTCCCGACTCCACATACGGCAATCAGACTAGCTCCCTGGATCAACGCAATATCTAGGAAACTAGTGAATATAGCCTGTAATATTATACTTTTCAAGAAAGGCATCCAGTCCCTTCTTAAATTTTAGTAGGGAATCACTCATTACAACATTAGACGGCAGAGAGTTCCATAGTCTCACTGCTCTTACAGTAAAGAATCTGCGTCTGTGATTATGACTAAACCTTCTTTCCTCAAGACGTAGAGGATGCTCCCTTGTCCCCGTCACAGATCTAAGAGTAAAAAGATCATTAGAAAGGTCTTTGTACTGTCCCCTCATATATTCATACATTGTAATAAGATCACCCCTAAGCCTTTGTTTTTCCAAACTAAATAACCCCAAGTGTAATAACCTGTCTTATTATTGCAGACCCCCTAGATCTCTAATAACCTTGGTCGCTCTTCTCTGCACCGGCTCCAGTTCAGCTATGTCTTTCTTACACACCGGAGACCAAAACTGTTCAGAGTATTCTAAGTGTAGTCGCACCAGTGACTTGTATAGAGGTAAAATTATGTTCTCCTCATGAGCATCTATGCCTCTTTTAATGCATCCCATTATTTTATTTGCCTTTGCAGCAGCTGCCTGACACTGGCCACTAAATGTGAGTTTGTCGTCCACCCCATTCACCCAGGTCTTTTTCAGTGACAGTTTTGCCCAGTGTTTTACAATTCAGCACATAACTATACATTTTGTTTGTTCTACCCAAGTGCATGACCTTACATTTATCCCCATTAAAGCTCATTTGCCATTTATCAGCCCAAGCTTCTAGTTTACATAAATCCTCCTGTAATATAAAATTGTCCTCCTCTGTATTGATTACCCTGCAGAGTTTAGTGTCATCTGCAAATATTGAAATACTAACTACTCCGTATGCCCCTTACAAGATCATTAATAAATATGTTAAAGAGAAGCGGCCCCAATACTGACCCCTGTGCTACCCCACTGCTAATCGTGACCCAGTCCGACTGTGCTCCATTAATAACCACCCTTTGTTTCCTATCCCTGAGTCAGTTCTTAACCCACTTACACATATTTTCCCCTATCCACATTGTTCTCATTTTATGTATCAACCTTTTGTGTGGCACCGTATCAAAAGCTTTTAAGAAGTCCATGTACACCACGTCCACTGCGATCCCTTGGTCCAGTCCGGAACATACCCCTTCATAAAAGCTTATCAGATTAGTCTGAGAAGAACGGTCTCTCGTAAACCCAAGCTGATACTGGGTCATGAGGTTATTTTTCTTCAGATTCTCCAATATAGTATCCCTTAAAAAACCCTCCAGGATTTTACCCACAGTAGATGTTTAATAAAGAATAGATATATACACATATATATATATATATATATACACACACACACACACACACACAATGGAAAAGGACAGCATGTGACTTAAATATGAGTGTCAGCAAAGGGTCTGAATACTTATGACCAAGTGAAATTTCAGTTTTTCTTTTTTAATAAATTTGCAAAAAATTCTACATATTTCTGTTTTTTCCCAGTCAAGATGGGGTGCAGAGTGTAGATTAATGAGAAAAAATGAACTTTTTTGCATTTACCAAATGGTTGCAAAGAAACAAAGTGTGAAAAATGTAAAGGGGTCTGAATACTTTCCATACCCACTGTTTTAACACATGGAGGGACTCAGGAGGAAGGAACACAATTTGACTTTTGGAGCAATTTTTCCTAGAACAGATTGTGGACACCATGTCTTATTTGTACAGCCCCTGAGATGCTAATAAAATACAAATCCACCACATGTGACTCCATTTTGTAAATTAAACCTTTCGAGAAGTTCATCTATGGGTATATTGAGCATGCTAAACCCACGTGTGAATTAGCACAATTTTATAACATTTGGCTGTGAAAATTAAAAATTGTTTTTTGTTTGTTCAATTAAACAGGAGAAAACAGACCCCACAATTTGTTGTAAAATTTCTAATGAGTACACAAAACCTCATATGTAGTTGGAAACTAACTAACTCCCCACAAGTGACCCCATTTTGAAAACTAAACCATTCAAAGAATTCATCTAGAGGTGTAATGGGCATTTTAAACCCATATTTGATTCACAGAATTGTACAGGGGGAAATTAAGTATTTGATACACTACCGATTTTGCAACTTTTCATACCTACAAAGAATGGAGAGGTCTGTAATTTTTATCATTGGTACACCAATTGTGAAAGATAGAAAATCACATTGTACGATTTTTACATACCGTAATTAATTTGCATTCTACTGCATGAAATAAGCATTTGATACACTAGAAAAACAGAACTTAATATTTGGTACATTTGTTTGCAATTACAGAGGTCAGACGTTTCCTGTAATTCTTGACCAAGTTTCCCAACAATGCTGTTGGGATTTTGGCCCATTCCTCTATACAGATTTTTTCCAGATCTTTCAGGTTTCGGTGCTGTTGCTGGGCAACATTGAGTTTCAGCTTCCTCTAAAGATTTTCTATTGGGTTCAGGTCTGGAGATTGGCTAGGACACTCCAGGACCTTGAAGTGCTTGTTAAGGAGCCACTCCTTAGTTGCCCTGGCTGTGTGTTTTGGGTCATTGTCATGCTGGAAAACCAAGCCACGAACCATCTTCAATGCACTTACTGAGGGAAGGAGGTTGTTGGCCAAAATCTCACAATATATGACTACCAACAATCCACCCTTCAAAACAGTGCGGCTGTCCTGTCCCCTTTGCAGAAAGGTACCCAAAAACTATGATGTTTCTCCCACCATGATTCATGGATGTGGTCCTTGGGCAAGACTACTAGCACAATAAACGAGAGTGTCACGAACAAAGAGAGTCATGCCGGCTCAGACGTCGCCCGGATTAACAGAAGACCAAATGAGAGGGGATATATGAAGTGTATGAGGAAACTCTACATGGATATAAGACCTGCATGTCCACTGACTGAGAAACAACTAGTCACTCAACGTTTAAATATCATAAAGAGAAAGCTATTATCACAACTTGAGATGGATCAACTGCACTGCAGATCCACCCCACATGAAGACCTGGAAGAAAAACACGTGCAACCCCTGAAGATCCTGATCCAACCCCGCAAATAGAGAGCTCTGTAGCTGGTCTGAAACAGAAGATCAACTAAATACCATCAATACCAGAGATCGACTGCCAAGGTTGAGCAAAGAAACACCACCAGACAGTATGCTAGAAGATGCCAATACAGCACTTGCATCAATACCTACCAGCACGATAACTCAAACTAATAAGCTGATCTATGCTACTGCCTCAGCAATCATGGAAATGCTTGGCTATACAACCAGCAAGAACAACAGAAGTATGTGTCCCCCTTGGAAAAGTAGACTGGAGACTAAAATCAAGGTGACACGAAGGGAAGTCAGCCAACTAACAGAAATACAGAAAGGGGGTAAAGATCAAGAATAAGACCAAGCTGGACAAGTATAAAGGCCTGACCCCAACTGAAGCCCTAGAGACTGCTAAAAAAAAGCTCACAGCACTGGCTGCAAGACTAGGGAGATACACTACAGTAGCTGAGGCCAAGAAGATAAATGCCCTGTTCTCCAGAGAACCATCCAATGTGTCCTCCCAACTACAGAGTAACAGCACAAAGGCAGCAACTCCACCAATAGCAGAGACTGAACAATACTGGAGGAACATATGGGAGAAGGAAAAAACACACAACACCAGTGCAATGTGGCTGCAAGATCTGAGAATGAAACATAGCAACCACCTAGAGCAAGAACCAGTCACCATAACAGAAGCAGACATCCAACAGCGGGTCAAGAACATGAAAAGCTGGACAGCACCTGGCCAAGACATGATCCACACATACTGGCTAAAGAAATTAACAGCGGTACATGAACACATTGCAAAGCAGATGAACCAACTGCTAGAAGAAGCCACCACCAAGCTTGGCTAACACAAGGTAGAACAGTGCTGATAATGAAGGATCCTCACAAAGGAACAGTTCCATCCAACTACCGCCCAATAACCTGCCTTACAACAACATGGAAACTCCTGTCAGCCATCAAAGCCACCAAGATACAGAACCATATTAAACAGTGCATGAATCCAGCTCAGAAAGGCATTGGGACTGACACCAGAGGTTCTAAGCACCAGCTCCTAGTAGACAGAGCAGTCGCTCAAGAATCAAGATCCAGACAGACCAATCTCAGCACAGCCTGGATTGACTACAGGAAAGCCTATGAGACTCAATGCCACACACATGGATCAGTGAATGCTTGGTTCTCTACAATGTCAACAGGAAATTAAGAACCTTATAAAAATAAAAGGTTTGCGCTAATAAATGCCCTATAATAAAGAGGGGGAGCACATTGATATATGAAATTAGGAGATTTTACCTCTGTTCCCAATGCGGGTCCTGGGTTCGGTAAAGACAGTGAGCGGGATACTTTCCAAGAGAGATAGTGGCGATACAGTGAGGTCTTTTCTTAGGAGCGGTACCCCGGCCGGAGGCAAGCGCTTACCTAAGTCCGTGATTCCGTCCTCCAGGTGTCACAGTTCGGGAGAGGCCAGCTGTCCGGGTCTGTGAGATGCAGCTGGGCATTTGTGATGGTAAGGCAGGACCTGCCGTGACGTCTTCGTCACGTGACTGGAGGAAAATGTGGAGTACGGTGCGCAGTAAAGAGCAAGAATAGCAGGATCGCCACTATCTCTCTTGGAAAGTATCCCGCTCACTGTCTTTACCGAACCCAGGACCTGCATTGGGAACAGAGGTAAAATCTCCTAATTTCATATATCAATGTGCTCCCCCTCTTTATTATAGGGCATTTATTAGCGCAAACCTCTTTTATTTTTATCCAGTTATCACTACTCTGACGGTGTAGTGGTGCCGCCCTTTGTTTTGCTGCTTTTATCCGCCCTCCACACAGCGCCATATCCAAATATCTCTTGTGATAAATTAAGAACCTTCCTCAGAAACTCAATGGGGCTATGGAGAACAAAATTGTAAGTCAACTCAAGACAACCAGCACAAGTGTTGTAACGCTGCTGTGATACCATAATTTCCCTCGGGATCAATAAAGTGTATCGTAAGTGATCATTAGATGCGGCATATACCAAGGTGATGCACTGTCCCCTTCTGTTCTGTATATGCTTTAACCCCCACAGTCAGATAGAGTCTGGCTATGGATACAAGTTCAAGAGTGGCAGCACCATCAGCCACCTCCTCTACATGGATGACATCAAGCGGCATGCGAAAACCAAATGAGACATTGATTCACTGAACCACCTGACAAGGATCTACAGTGAAGACATCGGGATATCCTTCAGACTGGAGAAGTACAGACGTTTGGTAATAAAAAGAGACAAGGTAGTCAAGACTGATGGAGTGGAATTACCAGCAGGACACCTAGCAAATGTACAAACATGCTACAAGTACCTCGGCATCCCACAGGTATACGGTAACCATGATGAGGAGGCAAAGACAGCAGCAACATCCAAATACCATCAAAGGGTAAGACACGTCCTGAAAAGCCAGCTCAATGGGAAGAATAAAATCCATCAATACATTTACCCTGCCAGTTATCAGATACCCTGCTGGCATAGTGTGCTGACCAAAAGAAGAGACGGAAGCTGCAGATGTGAAGACACGAAAGCTCCTCACAATGCATGGAGGTCTCCACCCTAAGTCTAACACCCAAAGGTTGTATACCAACAGAAAGGAGGGTGGTCGAGGCTTGATAAAATGAGATGCTGAGGGAAAGCCTAAGGCCGCAACAACAGATTTGAAAGGAAGAACAGGAACATGAAGCGCCATGGCAAGACAAGCCGGTGCACAGGCAACATCAGAAAGAAGGAATATGAGAAGCTGGAGAAATACCAGGGCCTCAAAAGAGAACTGGAGAAGATGTGGAAGGTGAAGGCAACAGTGATTCCAGTAGCACGTGGAGCAGTGACCCCTAAGTTGGAAGAATGGCTTCAACAGATGCCAGGAGCAACATCTTAGCGCTCTATCCAGAAAAGCGCAATGCTGAGAACAGCTAAGATCCTGCGCAGAACCCTGAAACTCCCAGGCCTCTGGTAGAGGACCCAAGAATGAAAAAGGACAACAAAGACCACCCCTAGTGGGCGGTGAGAAGGAAGTTTTTTATATACATATAATATCAAGCCCGAGGTTTAGTAATTAACAGGTATCAGCCAGATACCCTCATTAATAAAACTGTACATAAAGAGTTAAATAAAGACACACACACACGCATGCACACACGCCCATGTAGGAGCATTAACCTACATATCTTGTAACAAAAGAGCAACTGTCAGAAATCTCGTGAAACGCAATAACTATTTTTCAGAAAATAAACAAATAAAAAATTGTGTGGGATCTTGCATAATCTCATAACCAGCAGAGGGAAAGCCGAGGGCTGATGTTAATATTCTGGGAAGGAGCCAATAGCCATAAAAGTTCCCAGGCAATTAATATCAGCTCACAGCTGTTTGCTTAGCTTTCACTGGCTAATTTACAGGGGAACCCCAGAAAAATTGACATGGGGTCCCCCCCTAAAAAAGAAAATTAAAATTGAACCAGCAAAGGCTAGGCAGACAGCTGCGGGCTAATATTAATATCCTGGGAAGGGGCCATGGTTATTGGCACACCCCAGGCTAAAAACATAAGCTCTCAGCCACCCCACAAATGGTGCATCTTATAGATGCGCCAATTCTGGCACTTAGCCTCGATCTTCATATCTGCCTTGTAGCTTTGGCAAGTGGGGTTGGCGTTCCCTTTGTATTGTTACGTGACATCAAGCCCACAGGTTAACAATGGAGAGGCGTCTATAATACACCTATCCATTACTAACCCCATAGTGATACTTTATTTGATTTAATCACACACTCCTTTATTGAATCTAAATTTACCATACTTACTGAACGCCTAATCCCCAACACCCTTGTCTCCTGCAAACAATCAAAAAATAATAAACCTATACTATTTCAGCCGGGCAAATGAACAGCAGTGACTTTGAGGAGATCACTGCAAGCACAGTGAGAAAAAGTCTCACGATGCAGAGGTGAGTTCACCGCAGTTCTCCGGTAGAATTTCACTGCGATGAATTTGAACAGCCCAGACTGAGGGCGGATTCAGGTGATAAGGCAAGGTATGTGGCCAGGCATCTTCACCATCAGGGTAATCTGGGGAACAAGGCAAGCTAGGACGCCCCTAGATTTAGGGACAGGAAAGGAGACCATGGTGCTGGAACACCCGACAACAGAGTCGTGACACTAGCATGATATATTTTTTTGCAGTGTTCACTGTAATGGTTAAATAGTTTGATGATTTTAAGGTATGTGCATACGTTCAGGAAATGGCAGTGCTTTGGACGCAGCACATGTCCGCTGCATCCAAAGCGCTGCCGGCTATCCACATGTGGGCACTGAACCGTGCGGATTCACTGCGTCCAATACATTGTACGGGTGAAATTTAGCTTGCGGAGATTCGTGTCCCTGCAAGATAAATAGACATGCGGAGGTCTGGAAAGACGCGCCGCATGTCCGTCTCCGCAGGTGATCATCAGGCATCTCTGGACGAATAGTGGACATGGGACATTTTGAAATCCCATCCACTATGCTGTAACATATGGACACTGCGGGTTGGAGGCTGTGCAAGTACGCAGTCTCCAACCCGCAGCGTTTACTTATTGTGTGCACATACCCTAGTAGATCCAGAACTGGCAATACCAAATGTGTTCTTTTTCGTTTGCACATAAGAATTCGGATTTATAAATATTATATATATGTACAGTACAGACCAAAAGTTTGGACACACCTTCTCATTCAAAGATTTTTCTGAATTTCCATGATTATTAAAATTGTACATTCACACTGAAGGCATCAAAACTATGAATTAACACATGTGGAATTGTATAGTTAACAAAAAAGTGTGAAACAACTGAAAATATGTCTTATATTCTAGGTTCTTCAAAGTAGCCACCTTTTGCTTTAATGACTGCTTTGCACACTCTTGGCATTCTCTTGATGAGCTTCAAGAGGAAGTCACCGGAACCTAGAATATAAGACATAATTTCAGTTGTTACACACTTTTTTGTTAAGTATATAATTCCACATGTGTTAATTCATAGTTTTTGATGCCTTCAGTGTGAATTTACAATTTCCATAGTCATGAAAATACAGAAAAATCTTTAAATGAGAAGGTGTGTCCAAACTTTTGGTCTGTACTGTATACATTTATAATTTTTTTTTATTTAGTCCCTCTATGGCAGGGTTCCTCAACTACCGGTCCGCGGCCCAGGACCGGGCCGTTGCAGTTCTGTTGCCGGTCCGCAGAGCCACGGCTCAGAATGCTGGACACAAGGGGAGTCGGCGGCTGTAACACTGTAGTGACAGCTGGTAGTGAGGGTGGGAGCGGAGCCATGTATATAGAATGGGAGGTGGGAGCGGAGCCATGTATACAGGATGGCAGGGTGGGAGCGGAGCCTTGTATACAAGGATGGGAGGGGGGAGCGGAGCCATGTATACAAGGATGGGAGGGGAGCCATGTATACAGGATGGGAGGGTGGGAGTGGAGTCATGTATACAGGATGGGAGGGTGAGAGCGGAGCCATGCGTAGACAAGGATGGGAGGGTGGGAGCGGAGCCATGTATACAGGATGGCAGGGTGGGAGCGGAGCCTTGTATACAAGGATGGGAGGGGGGAGCGGAGCCATGTATACAAGGATGGGAGGGGAGCCATGTATACAGGATGGGAGGGTGGGAGTGGAGTCATGTATACAGGATGGGAGGGTGAGAGCGGAGCCATGCGTAGACAAGGATGGGAGGGTGGGAGCGGAGCCATGTATACAGGATGGGAGGGTGGGAGCGGAACCATGTATACAGGATGGGAGGGTGGGAGTGGAGCCATGTATACAGTATGGGAGGGTGGGAGTGGAGCCATGGATACAGGGTGGGAGCAGAGCCATGCATACAGGATGGAACAGGGGAGCCATGCATAAAGCAGGGGGAGCCACACAGAGCTGGAAAGGACTGGGGGTACCACGCATACCGGGATAGGAATGAGGGGACAATGCATTCCTGGCTTATACTCGAGTTAATAAGATTACCCAGTTTTCCGTGGCAAAATTAGGCACCTCGGCTTATACTCGGGTCGGCTTACACTTGAGTATATATCTATATATATAGATATATACTCCTGGTATGAGGAAAAGAGGATAGCACTCACCGATCTTGCAATTCCAATCTTTATTCGACACAGTAAAATGTCATGGCCGGGAGGGTGGAATAGGGAGTGTGCAGTGGCAGACGACGGCCGTTTTGCGCTCACGGCGTTTCAACGGGTCAATGGGTAGGTGGATGTGACGAAAGAAGAAATACCCTGCATCGGTACACTCCTCCCTCCACTATCCCAGCCCATTGTGACATGAAATACTAAAACATATAAAACAATTTATCATTAGTGCATGTAACTTTAAAAACATCAATGGGAACACCCTGAAAACACTTTCACAAAGAATATCACTGCTTGATAAATTCTTACTGGACATTATAAGAAGATGGACATATCCACCCTATCGTTGAAACCAATTGGACCCATGGCACCAGTTTCCATGATCCACCTGGCTTCCGTCTCAACAGAGATTTATGCAAGTTTCCCCGTTGTGGGGGTAAAACAACCGTCCCAAGGCCTGCAAACGTCAAAACATTCGGATCCCCCTGTGTGTATCTCTTATGTGATTAATCAGGCGGGGGACCCCTTTGCCCGATATGATCGATTTATAGTGCTCCCTAAACCTCACATGCAGGGGCCGTATCGTTTTGCCGATGTAGTAATGTCTACATGGGCAAAAAATGACGTAAACTACGAAATCTGTTTTACATGTTATAAATTGAGAAACGGTATGACTAATTGCCCCCATTTTTAAAGTTCGATCTGTAATATGGTACTTACAAAACGAACAATGACCGCACTTATGGTCCCCTTTTGGGATCCCCATATGCAGCCGACTGTTCTGTTCCTTCCTTATGCGATTATGTACCAGGACGTCTCTTAACCGTGTACTACGTTTGCATGATATAAGTGGTCCTCTGGCTACAATGTCTGTTAGTTCCTTGTCTCTCTCCAAAATATGCCAGTTCCTTCTAATAGCTGAATGTATCTGACGGTCCATGGGGCCATATCGGAAACAAAATGCAAACCTTTTTTGTTTTTTGTTGCCAACCGTGGAGTTATTTACCTTTGACGTAGTTTCACCTATCAACCCATCAGTAACCCTTTTCATTGCTGAATTTAATAATGTCTCTGGGTAACCCCTTTGCTTAAATCTCCTGTGCATGTCAGCGGACTGAGTGGAACACCCTGCCTGTGTGTTGTTAATTGACTATAGGGCAAGGATTGTTTAGTGTAGGAGGGGTGGAAACTATTATAATGCAAGATTGAATTGGTTGCTGTAGGTTTCCGATGTATGGAAGTACAGACAGCACCATCATTAATTTCTACCAAAACATCGAGGAATTCCAATCTCTGCCCAACAAACATAGAAGTAAAGGACATCCCCATTGTCTTTCACTGATTGAGGTATCTCACAAATGCTTCGAATGAGTCTCTTGAACCCTCCCAAATGATAAATATGTCATGTCATCGACATATCTTAAATACAATTTAATTTGTCTTAAAAAACGATTATTAGACGAATAAACAAATTTTTCGTCGAACATGCCCAGGAATAAATTTGCAAAAGTACATGCTGCCGGAGTCCCCATTGCTGTCCCAACATTCTATAAGCACTATCCGTCCATAAACATGAATGCATTATGTGTGAGAATTAAATTCATACCATCACAAACAAAACTGATAAAATGCATTTCCTTGTCAATTGTACCTAAGATGTCCCTAATGACTTCAACCCCTAACTTTTGAGGGATTTTCGTATACAGATTAACTACGTCAATCGACACCAATGAAAATCCCGTTTGCCAGGTGAAATTTTGAATGTTATCTAGGAAGGCGTTGGTGTCCTTAATATAAGACGTATATCTTTCAACATAGGGTGCAGGAGCCAATCTATGTACTGGGACAGGGGTTCAGTCAAGGACCCCATCTCAGATACAATAGGGCGTCCTGGGGGGGGGGGGGGTGGGTGGGTGGGTGTTGGGGGAGTTAGGGTATTACGTACTTTATGGACGTGGTACCAATGTGGCTTCGTGGGGAACTCCGGCAGCAATCTTTCCGCCTTTCTCTGGGAAATAATCTTTAGATCCACATATTTTCTCAATAGGGACCTCAACTCATTCTGAAATTTGTGGGTAGGATCTCTCTCCAATCTAGAATAAGTGACTACATCAGATACCTGTCTGTATGCTTCCGATATATATAGGGTTCGGGGTAACAAGATTGTTTTTCCACCTTTATCTACTGGTCTCACTACGGTGTCTGACCAGCTTCTTATCTCCTTCAAGGCTTGTCTTTCCCCGTGTGTCAAATTTGGTGGATCCTTATGATACATAATTGCCTCCATGTCTTTGACAACCTGTGCTTCAAACAGGTCTATCAGGTTGCCAGGAGAAGTAGGAGGCATATATGTAGAAGGAAACCCTCCCATGAAGGGGGTTACTGTAGCTGATCCAGTGCCCCCCATGTCAATTTGTGTTTCTGTCAGACTAAGCAGAACTTTGGCATCTTCTCTTCTGTCTGCTAATGCGTTGGTGCCAGCTAGGAATCCCAAGGGACCGTGCAAGGACGTTCCCCTTCTAATACAGTGTTGCCTGCTGGTTTGGAAATAAACGTTTTATGCAGATGAATTTTCCTGACTGATTTGAATAGATCAATCTTAAAATCAGTCAGGCTAAATTCTGTGGGAACACAAAAATTGAGACCTTTATTCAACAAAGAAAGGTGCGCATCGTTCAACGAATGCTCTGTCAAATTTACAACCGATTCTTGCAGGGACACATTTAATGTCTCTGCCTCCAAGACCCGTCTCCTCTTGCGATTTCGGCCAGTTGCGTCTTTTTCTAACCCTCTTCGTGTTCTCCTCCTAAAGGGAGCTTGGCAGCTGTCGTACCGGCTGCATCTGAAGGGAATTGCTCGATAGAACTAATTGACACAGCTGTGCTTTCACTCAGACTGGAATACGATTCCGTGGTCAAATAGTCCCTTGTCTGATATTGACCTCTGTTACCATTCTTATTCCTATTTTTGGCTCTATTTCAGGTTTGGAAACTTTTTCCAGGGAATGCGTCATTGTTAAATTGCTTGCGTTGATTCCAGGAGAAGATTTGACCAGTTTCAAAGTCATGTTTATCTCGAACAAATTTATCTCGTTTCCTATATTTGATTTTTTCATGTATAGGGATTAGTTTATTGTCTATCCTTTTATTAAACTGAATCCATTGGTGCTCCGTCATTCTGGTTTTTAATTCTTCCTGTGTTCTTATCATATCAGCATTGACTTAATTCTGTTGATTAGATTGAAAAACCAATTGTAGTAAATCCTGAGAACATTTCAAAAGGATCTTTTCCCATTCTGTCTGAAAAAGTACGTTGTCACAGAAATGTGAAACTTCTTTCCAAACTCTCAAGCCACGAGGAACTCTTCCACATTCAATGTAGGACTTTAACGAATTACTAGTCCAGAAGAGTTACTTGCACTAATGATAAATTGTTTTATATGTTTTTGTATTTCATGGCACAATGGGCTGGGAAAGTGGAGGGAGGAGTGTACCGGTACAGGGTATTTCTTCTTTCGTCACATCCACCTACCCATTGACCCATTGAAGCGTCATGAGCGAGAAACGGCCGTCGTCTGCCACTGCACACTCCCTATTCCACCCTCCTGGCCATGACATTTTACTGTGTCGAATAAAGATTGGAACTGCAAGATCGGTGAGTGCTATCCTCCTTTCCTCTTACCAGCAGCATTTGTTATACTGTTTATTCACGGACAAGCACCCGGTATCTTAAGGTGTAGCCTGCAACAGGATCATTCCCTGCTTGAACACACAGCAATTGGCAATCAGCGGTGCTGTCAGCTGTTTCTCTTTATATACAGTACAGACCAAAAGTTTGGATTTTTCTGTATTTTCATGACTGTGAAAATTGTAGAATCACACTGAAGGCATCAAAACTATGAATTAACACATGTGGAAATATACATTACACTTTACAAAAAAGTGTGAAACAACTGAAAATATGTCTTATATTCTAGGTTCTTCAAAGTAGCCACCTTTTGCTTTGATTACTGCTTTGCACGCAGAAAAGGTGAACGGATGGACTCTGCATGCCTGGTTCCCACCGTGAAGCATGGAGGAGGTGGTGTGATGATGTGGGGGTGCTTTGCTGGTGACACTGTTGGGGATTTATTCAAAATTGAAGGCATACTGAACCAGCATGGCTTCCACAGCATTTTGCAGCGGCATGCTATTCCATCCGGTTTGCGTTTAGTTGGACCATCATTTATTTTTTAATAGGACAATGACCCCAAACACACCTCCAGGCTGTGTAAGGGCTATTTGACTAAGAAGGAGATGTTTGGGTGCTATGCCAGATGACCTGGCCTCCACAGTCACCAGACCTGAACCTAATCGAGATGGTTTGGGGTGAGCTGGACCTCTCACCGCTTCAATTTTGAATAATCCCCAACAGTGTCACCAGCAAAGCACCCCCACACCATCACACCACCTCCTCCATGCTTCACGGTGGGAACCAGGCATGCAGAGTCCATCCGTTCACCTTTTCTGAGTGCAAAGCAGTAATCAAAGCAAAAGGTGGCTACTTTGAAGAACCTAGAATATAAGACACATTTTCAGTTGTTTCACACTTTTTTGTAAAGTGTAATGTATAACTCCACATGTGTTAATTCATAGTTTTGATGCCTTCAGTGTGATTCTACAATTTTAATAGTTATGAAAATACAGAAGAATCTTTGAATGAGAAGGTGTGTCCAAACTTTTGGTCTGTACACACCTTCTCATTTAAAGATCTTTCTGTATTTTCATGACTATGAAAATTGTAAATTCACACTGAAGGCATCAAAACTATGAATTAACACATGCGGAATTATATACTTAACAAAAAAGTGTGAAACAACTGAAATTATGTCTGATATTCTAGGTTCTTCAAAGTAGCCACCTTTTGCTTTGATGACTGCTTTGCACACTCTTGCCATTCTCTTGATGAGCTTCAAGAGTTAGTCACTGGAAATGGTTTTCATTTCACAGGTGTGCCCTGTCAGGTTTAATAAGTGAGATTTCTGGCCTTATAAATGGGGTTGGGACCATCAGTTGCATTGTGCAGAAGTCTGGTGGATACACAGCTGATAGTCCTACTGAATAGACTATTAGAATTTGTATTATGTTAAGAAAAAAGCAGCTAAGTAAAGAAAAACGAGTGGCCATCATTACTTTAAGAAATGAAGGTCAGTCAGTCCAAACAATTGGGAAAACTTTGAAAGTGTCCGCAAGTGCAGTTGCAAAAACCGTAAAGCGCTAAAAAGAAACTGACTCACATGACGACCGCCCCAGGAAAGGAAGACCAAGAGTCACCTCTGCTTCTGAGGATAAGTTTATCCGAGTCACCAGCCTCAGAAATCGCAGGTTTACAGCAGCTCAGATTAGAGACCAGGTCAATGCCACACAGAGTTCTAGCAGCAGACACATCTCTACAACAACTGTTAAGAGGAGACTTTGTGCAGCAGGCCTTAATGGTAAAATAGCTGCTAGGAAACCACTGCTAAGGACAGGCAACAAGCAGAAGAGACTTGTTTGGCCTAAAGAACACAAGGAATGGACATTAGACCAGTGGAAATCTGTGCTTTGGTCTGAGGAGTCCAAATTTGAGATCTTTGGTTCCGTGTCTTTGTGCGACGCAGAAAAGGTGAACGGATGGACTCTAAATGCCTGGCTCCCACCGTGAAGCATGGAGGAGGAGGTGTGATGGTGTAGGGGGTGCTTTGCTGGTGACACTATTGGGGATTTATTCAAAATTGAAGGGATACTGAAGCAGAATGGCTACCACAGCATCTTGGACTATCATTTATTTTTCAACAGGATAATGACCCCAAACACACCTCCAGTCTGTGTAAGGGCTATTTGACCAAGAAGGAGAGTGATGGGGTGCTACGCCAGATGACCTGGCCTCCACAGTCACCAGACCTGAACTCAATCGAGATGGTTTGGGTTGATCTGGACTGCAGAGTGAAGGCAAAAGGTCCAACAAGTGCTAATCATCTCTGGTAACTCCTTCAAGATTGTTGGAAGACCATTTCCGGTGACTACCTCTTGAAGCTCATCAAGAGAATGCCAAGAGTGTGCAAAGCAGTCATCAAAGCAAAAGGTGGCTACTTTGAAGAACCTAGAATATAAGACATATTTTCAGTTGTTTCACACTTTTTTGTTAACTATACAATTCCATATGTGTTAACTCATAGTTTTGATGCCTTCAGTGTGAATGTACAATTTTCATAGTCACGAAAATACAGAAAAATCTTTAACCCCTTTATTCCATCAGACGTACTATTCCGTCCATGTGACCCTGGACCTAATTCCCATGGATGGAATAGTATGTCATGGGCGATCAGCTGCGCTCCCGGGGGGAGCGCAGCTGATCGCCGCCGGGTGTCAGCTGATTATCACAGCTGACACCCGTGACTGTGTGTCAGGAGCGGTCACGGACCGCTCCCGGCACATTAAACCCTTGGCACACCGCGATCAAACATGATCGCGGTGTACCCGGGGCACAGGGGAGGATCGCGCAGGGTGGGGGCTCCCTGCGCGCTCCCCTGAGACCCTCAGAGCAGCGCGATGTGTCGCGCTGTTCCGAGGGTCCGTCCTCCCTCCAGGTCCCTGGATCCAAGATGGCGCCGGGGTCCTGCAGGGAGGCGGCTTCCTCAGTGCCTGCTGAGAGCAGGCGCTGGGGAAGCCTGCAGCGATGCCAGAGCGATCTCTGGTGTGACAGAGTGCTGTGCACACTGTCACACCAGCGATCTGCTAAAATACTGTGATGTCCCACCCTGGGACAAAGTAAAAAAGTTAAAAAAATAAAAATAAAAAGTGGTAAAAAAATCATAAAAAAAAAAAAAATATTCCCCAATAAATTCATTTTTTCCTGTAAATAAAAAAAACAAAACAATAAAAGTACACATATTTGGTATCGCCGCGTCCGTAACGACCCCCCCTATAAAACTGTCCCACTAGTTAACCCCTTTAGTGAACCCCTTAAAAAAAAAAAAACGAAGCAAAAAATCAATGCTTTATCATCATACCGCCGAACAAAAAGTGGAATAACACGCGGATCAAAAAGACCGATATAAATAAACATGGTACCGCTGAAAACGTCATCTTGTCCCGCAAAAAACGAGCCGTCATACAGCATCATCAGTGAAAAAATAAAAAAGTTATAGCTCGCAGAATAAAGCGATGCAAAAATAATAATTTTTTATATAAAACTGTTTTCATTCTATAAAAGCGCCAAAACATAAAAAAAAATTATATAAATGAGGTATCACCGTAATCGTACTGACCCGAAGAATAAAACTGCTTTATCAATTTTACCACACGCGGAACGGTATAAACGCCTCCCCCAAAAGAAATTCATGAATTGCTGATTTTTGTTCATTCTAACCTCCCAAAAATCGAAATAAAAAGCGATCAAAAAATGTCACGTGCTCAAAAATGGTACCAATAAAAACGTCAACTCGTACCGCAAAAAATAAGACCTCACATGATTCTGTGGGCCAAAATATGCAAAAATTATAGCTCTCAAAATGTGGTGATGCAAAAAACTATTTTTTGCAATAAAAAGCGTCTTTTAGCGTGACAGCTGCCAATCATAAAAACCCGCTATAAATAGTAAATCAAACCCCCCTTTATTACCCCCTTAGTTAAGGAAAAATAATAAAATTAAAAAAATGTATTTATTTCCATTTTCCCGTTAGGGTTAGAGTTGCGGCTAAAGTTAGGGTTAGGGTTGGCGCTAACGTTAGGATTAGGGTTGGGATTACGGTTAGGGGTGTGTTAGGGTTAGGTTTGTGGTTAGGGTTGGGACTAGGGTTATGGGTGGTTGGGGTTAGGGTTGGAGTTAGAATTGGGGGGTTTCTGCTGTTTAGGCACATCAGGGGCTCTCCAAATGTGACATGACGTCTGATCTCAATTCCAGCCAATTCTGCGTTGAAAAAGTCAAATGGTGCTTCTTCACTTCTGAGCTCTGCCATGCGCCCAAACAGTAGTTTACCCCCGCATATGTGGTATCAGCGTACTCTGGACCACAAGAGTTATTGTGCAATTTGGCCTATTTCTCCTGTTACCCTTGGGAAAATAAAAAACTGGGGGCGACAAAATCATTTTTGTAAAAAAAAAAAAAGGATTTTTTATTTTTACGGCTGTATGTTATAAAACTTCTGTGAAGTACTTGGGGCTTCATAGCGCTCACCACACTTCTAGATAAGTTCCTTGTGGGGTCTATTTTCCAAAATGGGGTCACTTGTGGGGGGTTTCCACTGTTTAGGCGCATCAGGGGCTCTCCAAATGCGACATGATGCCCCCAGACCATTCCATCAAAGTCTGCAATCCAAAACGTCACTACTTCCCTTCTGAGCCCCGACGTGCGCCCATACAGTAGTTTACTCCCACATATTGGGTATCAGCGTACTCAGGACAAATTGGACAACAACTTTTGGGGTCCAATTTCTCCTGTTACCCTTGTGAAAATAAAATATTGGGGGCGAAAAAAATCATTTTTGTAAAAAAAAAAATGATTTTTTATTTTTACGGCTGTACGTTATAAACTTCTGTGAAGCACTTCGGGGTTCAAAGTGCTCACCACACATCTAGATAAGTTCCTTGTGGGGTCTATTTTCCAAAATGGGGTCACTTATGGGGGGTTTCCACTGTTTAGGCGCATCAGGGGCTCTCCAAATGCGACATGACGCCCCCAGACCATTCCATCAAAGTCTGCAATCCAAAACGTCACTACTTCCCTTCCGAGCCCCGACGTGCGCCCATACAGTAGTTTACTCCCACATATTGGGTATCAGCGTACTCAGGACAAATTGGACAACAACTTTTGGGTCCAATTTCTCTCTGTTACCCTTGTGAAAATAAAATATTGGGGTGAAAAAATCATTTTTGTAAAAAAAAAAAAAAGGATTTTTTATTTTTACGGCTGTACGTTATAAACTTCTGTGAAGCACTTCGGGGTTCAAAGTGCTCACCACACATCTAGATAAGTTCCTTGTGGGGTCTATTTTCCAAAATGGGGTCACTTGTGGGGGTTTTCCACTGTTTAGGCGCATCAGGGGCTCTCCAAATGCGACATGACTCCCCCAGACCATTCCATCAAAGTCTGCAATCCAAAACGTCACTACTTCCCTTCCGAGCCCCGACGTGCACCCATACAGTAGTTTACTCCCACATATTGGGTATCAGCGCACTCAGGACAAATTGCACAATAACTTTTGGAGTCTTGTTTCCCTTGGGAAAATAAAAATTGGGGTGAAAAGATCAATTTTGTGGAAAAAATATGATTTTTTAATTTTACGGCTCTACGTTATAAACTTGTGTGAAGCACTTGGGGTTCAAATTGCTCACCAAAGATCTAGATAAGTTCCTTAGGGGGTCTAGTTTCCCAAACGGGGTCACTTGTGGGGGTTTACACTGTTTAGGCACATCAGGGGCTCTCCAAATGCAACATAGCGTCCAATCTCAATTCCAGCCAATTTTGGTTGGAAAAAGTCAAATGGTGCTCCTTCCATTCCGAGCTCTGCCATGCGCCAACAGTGGTTCCCCCTCACATATGGGGTATCAGCATACTCAGGACAAATTGGACAACAAATTTTGTGGTCCAATTTCTCCTGTTACCTATGGGAAAATAAAAAATTAGTGACTAAGAGATAATTTTTGTGGGAAAAAAATAGGATTTTTTATTTTCATGCCCGGGCATTATAAACTTGTGTGAAGCACTTGGGGGTTCAAAGTGCTCACTAAAGATCTAGATAAGTTCCTTAGGGGGTCTAGCTTCCAAAATAGGGTCACTTGTGGGGGTTTCCACTGTTTAGGCTCATCTGGGGCACTACAAACGGAACATGACCCCCATCAATGTTTGTATTCCAAAACGTTACTGCTTCCTTTCCAAGCCCTGCCGTGCACCCAAACAGTTTCCCCCCCCACATATGGGGTATCGGCGTACTCAGGACAAATTGGACATCAAGTTTTGGGGTCCAATTTCCTTGGGAAAAATCAAAAATTTGGGACTAAAAAATCATTTTTGTGGAAAATTGTTGTTTTTTTTTCACACCCAGGCATTATAAACTTTTGTGAAACACTTTGGGGTTCAAAGTGCTCACAACAGATCTAGATAAGTTCCTTAGGGGGTCTAGTTTCCAAAATGGTGTCACTTGTGGGGGGTTTCCACTGTTTAGGCGTATCAGGGGCTCTCCAAACACGACATGGCGTCCAATCTCAACTCCAGCCAATTTTAGTTTGAAAAAGTCAAATGGCGCTCCTTCCCTTACGAGCTCTGTCGTGTGCCCAAACAGTGGTTTTCCCCCACATATGGGGTATTGGCGTACTCAGGAGAAATTGCACAACAACTTTATCTGCCCATTTTCTCCTTTTACCCTTGTGAAAATAAAAAAAGTTTGTAAAAGATCATTTTTGTGGCTAAAAAGTTAAATATTAATTTTTTCCATCCACGTTGCTTCAGCTCCTGTGAAGCACCTGAAGGGTTATTAAACTTCTTGAATGTAGTTTTGAGTAGCTTGAGGGGTGCAGTTTTTATAATGGTGTCACTTTTGGGTATTTTCTGCTATATAGACCCGTCAAAGTGACTTCAAATATGAGGTGGTCCTAAAAAAATGGCTTTGTAAATTTTGTTGTAAAAATGAGAAATCACTGGTCAACTTTTAACCCTTATAATTTCCTAACAAAGAAAAATTTTGGTTCCAAAATTGTGCTGATGTAAAGTAGACATGTGGGAGATGTTATTTCTTAACTATTTTGTGTGACATATTTCTCTGTTTTAAGGGAAAAAAAATTCAAAGTTTGAAAATTGCAAAATTTTCAAAATTTTCGCCATATTTGCGTTTTTTTCAAAAATAAACGCAAGGTATATCGAAGAAATTTTGCCACTAACATGAAGTACAATATGTCACGAGAAAGCAATCTCAGAATCACGAAGATCCGTTGAAGCGTTCCAGAGTTATAACCTCATAAAGAGACAGTGGTCAGAATTGTAAAAATTGGCCCGGTCATTAACGTGCAAACCACCCTTGGGGGTGAAGGGGTTAAATGAGAAGGTGTCCAAACTTTTGGTCTGTACTGAATATTTATATATATATATATATATATATATATACGTATATATATATATATATCAATCAGTACTTTGTGGGGCCATCATACTATACATAGGGGATTATAGGATTATATGTGTGCGACCATCTTGCTATACATACTACAACTCCGTCCATAGCCCCACCCCCATATGATCAAAGCCACGCCCCTGCTCCACCTCCATCCCCGCTGGGCCATGGAAGAATGGTCTTGCTTGAAGCCGGTCCCTGGTGCAAAAAAGGTTGGGGACCATTTCTCTATGGGACATGTAACTATATTTGGCTGCTCATTTCTAATGCAATGCATTAAGTATTGTAATGAATTAGATCTGTCAGTCTTACATTGGTGGATTACATCCTGCTTATCGACGGATCTAACAAGCCAGCGTACTTGGCAGACATAGAGGTCACTATTTGACCTCAGGTTGCCTTAACAAGCATCGACTGATCGCTTGGATTCCGACAGATTGAAAGAGGGACCCGCTTCTCTTTCACAACCTTCCAAATGCCACGATCACTATTGATCTCAGCATCCAGAGGGTTAAACAATCAGAGGCTGTGCTGACACCTGCTCTGGTTTTTACAGCACAGCTTAGTTATCAACCTTGGCTATCAGTTAAGCTGAGCTCCTAGGGGTGATTATGCAGGTACAGAAATACTATGACAATCACCAGGACCTACTGGTATGACCATTTGCAGAAAGTACCTGCCAAAAATACATCATATATCGGGAAGGGGTTAATGGAAGTGCGTCTACAAGGAGAAATTGAAGTTATATTCCAATCATTGGGGCGATGCAGGGAATTGTTACATTAAATACTACCACAAACTGTACTACTAGTATTGGCAGAGGTTGGTCATTACACACATTGACCAAAAACCTGTTCTGCAGCAAGTGTGCATGTAGAAATTAGGATGTCAAAGTGCCGGGAAGTGATCATAACACACTCACTGTGCACTGAATGTAACAGCTCCCTAGAAGAATAGAACTTCATTTTCTTGTAGCTGCTCTTCCAGCAAACCACTTTAACATAATTTATACAATACATATCTGCAGATTGCCAAAATATCTGAAGGTAAATAGTGTTTTAGGAGCCGATAGGTACCATTTAACACAGGAATACTAACATTTCAAACATGTGCTATGAAGTGGCACACTGCAATCTGGAGTTCACCAATTCAATGCTTTTGTCAAAAGGTAACATCACCCCCTCTTTTCACCCCTACTTGTCCATCGTATATTTACTAGGGTTTTTTTCACATTTAACAATATATCCAAGAGCGATAATATAGGATGATATCATAGTGATTATTGTTATCACTGTTGTTACAAATGATTCAATAAATATACTTTAACTTCTAAATACAATTTGGGAATCAATAATTTAATAGTGATAAAAGTTTTTCTTAAGACACCCAAAAACCATACCCAACAGATATTCCATTCCATGTGCAGACTGGATAACTTCGGTACAAACAGATGAACTGCTGATTCCATTGAGAGCATCATTAGCTTTCTTAATGACCTAAGAAATGACAAACAGTATTATGTGTTCAGTGCTGTACATATGTAGCTATAAGAAATTGTCATTATGATTTAAAAAGAGAAAGCACAGTAGTTTGACAATAAATGGCTTCACCCAACAACTAACCATGAGTGGAGAAAAAGATTTGGTGTTATCATTCATATTCTCTGAAAATAGGCAAAGAAAGCAAAAATTCTGCCAGGGTATGTAGACTTTTGAGCACAACTGCATACATATACATAATTTTTATCGTAGGCACACTTCAACTGACAGACAGAATCTGAAACTAAAAACCAGAAAATCACATTGTATGATATTTAAATAGTGAAATTACTTTTATTGCATGAAATAAGTATTTCATCAGCTACCAACCTGTAAGAATTCTGTCCCTTACAGACCAGTTAGTTTTTATTTAAGAAGCCCTCCTACTCTGCACCTCGATGGGTAAGGATGATTCTAAGAAAGGTCAGGAATCAGCCCACCACTACATGGGGGGACCTGGTCAATGACCTTACGAAAGCTGGGACAACAGTCTCAAACCTTACCATTAATAATTCACAGTCACAGTCATGGATTAAAATACTACAGAGGACACAAGGTACGCCTGCTCACGCTAGCACATATCCAGGCCTGTTTGAAGTTCACCAATGACCATTAGGATGACCTAGAGGAGGTATGGGAGAAGATATTGTGGTCAGATGAGATGAAAATAGAGACCAGATGAGACCAAAATAGAATTTTTTGGTAACAGCTACCCTCACAGTGTTAGGACAAAGAAGAAGGATGAATACAATCCCAAGAACACCATCCCCACCATGAAGGATGGTGAGGGAAACATCAAACTTTGGTGGTGCTTTTCTGCAAAGGGGACAGGATGATTGCATCGTTTAAATGTAATTACGAAATAGCAGTTAAAAGGAACAGTGGAGGTCAAGATAAGGTCTGGAGGACCAAGCAAAAATTTCAGTGAGAGCTGCTCATTGGATTGCTAAAGAGACATCAGAACCCCTGATTGACTGCTAAAGACCTTCAGAAACATTTAGCAGACTCTGGAGTTGTGGTACATTTTTACTATTCAGAGACACCTGCACAAATATGTGGCATTCAAAAAGAGTCATCAGAAGAAAATCTATCCTGCGTCCATATCATAAATTTCAGCGTCAGAAGATCTAAAGAAGCCTGAAGCATTTTGGAAACAAGTACTGTACACAAATGAGGTCAAATAGAACTGTTTGGCCACAATAAACAAAAAATATGTGTGGAGCAAAAAGGGCACAGGAAAAGAACATCTTCCCAAGCATTAAACATGGGGGTGGATCAATCATGCTTTGGGGTTGTGTTGCAGCCAATGGCAGCAGGAATATTTAACTGGTAGAAGCAAGAATGAATTCAATAAGATTTCAACAAACAAGTATAACATCATTTGTAAATAAGCTGAAGTTGAAAGGAGGATGGCTTCTACAAATGGATAGTGGTACTAAACACAAGTCAAAATCCACAATAGACTACATAAAAAGGCACAAGCTGAAGGTTTTACAATGGCTCTCACAGTCCCCTGATCATTGAAAATCTGTGGCTTGACCTCAAAATAGCAGTGCATGCAAGATGACCCAGAAATCTCACAGAACTGGAAGAATGTTCCAAGGAAGAATGGATGAAAAGCCCACAAACAAGAATTGAAAAACTCATGTCTGGCTCCACAAAGTGTTTAGAAGTTTGTGATACTTTCAATAGGGGGTGCATCCAGGTATTAACAATGCAGGGTGCCTAAACTTTTGCATTGGCCCATTTTCCTTTCTATAATTTTTAAAATTTTAAAGATGAAAATGTATATTTTTTTGCCTAAAATATAAAAGAAATGTGTAATCTTTAACTTTAGGCCTCTTAGAGATCATTAATGATCAGTAATTTTGACCATGGGTGCCCAAACTTTTACATGCCGCTGACCCAATTTAGGAAACTAAACTCCTTAAGGAATGTATCTAGATTTGTAGTGAGCACCTTGAAACCCCAGGGGATTTACAGAAGTGTATAAACGTAAAGCCGTGACAATAGAAAAAAAAAATCCCACGAAAATGTACAGGTGCGTCTCATAAAATTAGAATATCATCAAAAAGTTAATTTATTTCAATACAAAAAGTGAAAATCATATTATATAGAGTCATTACAAACAGTGATCTATTTCAAGTGTTTATTTCTGTTAATGTTGATGATTATGGCTTACAGCCAATGAAAACCCAAAAGT
>JARQOD010000002.1:426101469-426146291 GCA_033576555.1 Oophaga sylvatica
AATCTATGAGATTGCAGTACCCTGACTAACCACCACAACTAGAGGCAGCCGTGGAGCGTTCCTACGTTGGTCCTAGACGCCTCGTCACAGCCTGAGAAACTAACTACACCTAAAGATAGAAATAGGAAAGCTATCTGCCCCGGAGCAGAACCCCAAAGATAATAGAAAGCCCCCAAACATGTAATGGCGGTTAGACAAGAGGAAATACTGACACAGAAAGAAAATAGTATGAGCAAACGCTGGGGCCCAAACTATCTAAATAGAAAAGGACAGGAAGGGTACTTACTGCAATCCCAGAAAGCCTGAAAAAACACCAACTCTACTAATTTCAAAATCACCTGAGATCACACGACCTCTACCACCTAAATTAGTTCTCTGGTGTAACAAAAACAGCAGCCACTGAAAAAACTGGAAAAAGCAAAAGTACAAAACACAGTGGCTGGACTAAACTGAGAGGGCAAAAGCCCCCGGAGGGGACCCAGAAGGCCCCCACAGAAGTGCAGGACCAAATGCAAAAATATAGCAAAAACACAAAATAAGAAATTGTCTTATCTGATAGCAGGAGATGCAGACACGACACAGCAGGCTACAAGGGAAACTGGAAAGAAGGATTCAGACCAGAACAATTGATCACCGGCAACCCTGATGGGAAAATTACTCCCTTATATAAGACCAATCAGTAACACCTGATTCCCAGTCCTCACAATCCTCACTAGTACCGCTTGTAACCACCAGAGGGAGCCTCTGCTCAGAACTCATCTCAAACCCATTCACAACAATATTCCTTACCAATCGTTATACCGATGCCTCTACCTTGTGCCAGTCATTACACTGGTTACCCATCCACTACAGAATTCAGTACAAACTTATTACCCTCACTCACAAAGCACTCCATGGCTCAGCACCACTCTACATCTTTTCCCTCGTCTCAGTCTACCATCCTACCCGTGCCCTCATCAGAACCTCCCACTCCCGACTCCAAGACTTTTCACGTGCTGCGCCAACTGTTTGGAATGCACTACCCAGGTTAATAAGATTAAACCCTAGTTTTAGGCGTGCCAGTAAAAACGCATTTGTTCAGACTGGCATACGGCCTCAACGCATTAACCTAACTATCCCTGTTGGCTCATTCAAAAAAAAAATTTCTACCATAATCAGGTACCTCTTATTATGTTCTCACCCGCTTTATGCATTTAATAGCCCTCTGTGTCTGTACTGTTACATACATTGGCTGTTAACTGGTTCATGCAGAATTACATGAACACCCGATTCTTACACTATGCTGGTCCGAACAATGAAAGCAATTGTTACCATCCACCTTTTGTGTCCCCCCTTTTTCCTCATAGATTGTAAGCTTGCGAGCAGGGCCCTCATTCCTCTTGGTATCTACTTTGATCTGTGATTATTGTTATGCTGTAATGTCTATTGTCTGTACAAGTCCCCTCTATAATGTAAAGTGCTGCGGAATATGTTGGCTCTATAGAAATAAAATTATTATTATTATTACTACTATTATTCTGCTTCCACAAAAATCAGAATAGGAAGCCATCAAAAAACGTTATGTGCCCAAGTATGGTACCAATAAAAACGTCAGCTCGACCGCAAAAATTAAGCCCGCACATAACTCTGTCGCCCGAAATATGGAAAAATTATAGCTCTCAAAATACAACGATGCAAAAATTTTTCAAAAAATTCTTCCAACAAACCATCTTTTACAAAGTGTGTGACAGAAGCTAAACATGAAAAAAGGATGTATCGCTGTAATCGCACCGACCCGAGGAATAAAGTCGCCTAATCACTAATACCACAAGAGGAACGGCGTAAAAAATAAAACCAATTCTTCACCTTATGTGGATTTGTTCATTCTGACTCCCAAAGATCGCAGTAAGGCGATCACAGTGGTTCCCCCACATATGGGGTATCCGTGTACTCAGGACAAATTGCACAACAACTTTTGGGGTCTTATTTCTTCTGTTACCCTCATAAAAATAAAAATTTGGGGGTAAAAAGATCATTTTTGTGCAAAAAAATATGATTTTTTTATTTTCACGGCTCTACGTTATAAACTTCCGTGAAGCACTTGGGGGTTCAAAGTGCTCACCACACATCTAGATAAGTTCCTTGGGGGGGTCTAGTTTCCAAAATGGGGACACTTGTGGGGGGTTTCTACTGTTTAGGCCAAAGTCTGCATTCCAAAACGGCACTCTTTCCCTTCCGAGCTCTGCCATGCGTCAAAATAGTGGTTTACCCCACATATGGGGTATCAGCGTACTCAGGACAAATTGCACAATAACTTTTGGGGTCCTGTTACCCTTTGGAAAATAAAAATTAGGGGTGAAAAGATCATTTTTGTGGAAAAGAATGATTTTTTAATTTTACGGCTCTACGTTATAAACTTCTGTGAAGCACTTGGGGGTTCAAAGTGCTCATTACACATCTAGATAAGTTCCTTGGGGGTTCTAGTTTCCAAAATGGGGTCACTTGTGGGGGGTTTCCACTGTTTAGGCACATCAGGGACTCTCCAAATGCGACATGGCATCCAATCTCAATTCCAGCCAAAAAAGTCAAATGGCGCTGCTTCCCTTCCGAGCTCTGCCATCCGCCCAAATAGTGGTTTACCCCCACATATGGGGTATCAGCGTACTGAGGACAAATTGCACAATAACTTTTGGGGTCCTGTTATCCTTTGGAAAATAAAAATTGGGGGTGAAAAGATCATTTTTGTGGAAAAAATATGATTTTTTAAATTTTACAGCTCTATGTTATAACCTTCTGTGAAGCACTAGGGGGTTCAAAGTGCTCACCACACATTTAGATAAGTTCCTTGGGGGGTCTAGTTTCCAAAATTGGGTCACTTATGGGGGGTTTCCACTGTTTAGGTGCATCAGGGGCTATCCAAACGCGACATGGTGTCCGCTCTCGATTCCAGCCAATTTGACATTCAAAATCTCAAATGATGCTTCTTCCCTTCTGAGCTCTGCTGTGCGCCTAAAGATTGGTCTTCCTCCACACATGGGGTATTGGTGTACTCAGGAGAAATTGTACAACAAATATTGTGGTTCACTTTCTCTTGATGCCCTTGACAAAATTTAAAAAATTGTGTAGAAAGAAAAATTTTGGGGAAAAAAGTTAAATGTTCATTTTTTCCTTCCACATTGCTTCAATTCTTGTGAAGTACCTAAAGTGTTAATATACTTCTTGAATGTGGTTTTGAACACCTTGAGGGGTGCAGTTTTTAGAATGGTGTTACTTTTGGGTATTTTCCGCCATATTGACCCTCAAAGTCACTTCAAATGTGAGGTGGTCCCTAAAAAAAATGGTTTTGTAAATTTTGTTGTAAAAATGAGAAATCGCTGGTCAACTTTAAACACTTATAACTTCCTAACCCAAAAAAATTTTGGTTCCAAAATTGTGCTGATGTAAGATAGACATGTGGGAAATGTTATTTATTAACTATTTTTTGTGACATATCTGTCAGACTAAAGGGCATAAAAATTTAAAGTTTGAAAATTGCAAAAATTTTTTCATAAATAAACGCAAGTTATTTCGAAGAAATGTTACCACACACATGAAGTACAATATGTCACGAGAAAACAATCTCAGAATCGCTAAGATCCGTTGAAGCGTTCCAGAGTTATAAGCACAAAGTGACAGTGGTCAGAATTGTAAAAAGAGGCCTGGTCCTTAACCTACAAAATGGCTTGGTCCTTAAGGGGTTAACCTTGTCATTCAACGGTTTTCAAATGTTACCCGGAGGTCCGGATCTGCTTGTGAAAGTACGCCACCTGTGTGCCCATTTTATAAAGTGAGCTACAGCTTCAGTCGCCCTTGCCGTGCTTCAGCAGCGTTTACAGCGTTTCCTGAGTCCACATAAAGAATCACATTCATGCACTGAAAAAGAAATACCTCGGGGATTATATTACACGGTTGAGGAGATTATGGCATCAGGGGCTATGTGTGTTAAGGGTGAGTCACACCACCTTTCCCAAATTCTATGGAATTTCTGGGGACATCCTCTGTTTCTGAATAATATGTTCTCATACGGAATTGTATCGTTATGCATGGCTGACTTTATCTTGCGCTGCCTCTCCCACGACCCTCGCATTGTCAAAATTTTGGGTGACATTCATTACTGGTTGCTGACACTTCTAGACCCACGCTACAAGGAGAACTTTCAGTCTCTTCTTCCAGAGGTAGACAGGTGTACTAAAATGGTGCATACAAGGAGGCCCTTTTTGCAAATTTATTAAAAAAATTCCCATCTGAAAATGCTGGCGGCAGAGGTCACAGTTCATTGGACAACCAAGGAGTACAAGCGAGAGAGACAACTCCAATTCAGCAGAGGTAGGGGAACACTGGCAAAGTTCTGTGAGAGTTTTCTCAGACCCTCCCATCACATGGCCCTAAGGTGCAGGGTACTCTCATAAGAAGTGCAAAGTTTTAGAAGATGCTGAGGGAGTACCTTGCTGACCGTCCCAACGTCCTCAGTGATTCCTCTGTGCCTTTTAATTATTGAGTATCCAAGCTGGACATGTGGCATGAACTGGCTCTCTACGCCTTGGAGGTCTTGGCTGGCCCTAACGCTAGCGTTTTCTCAGAGCGGGTTTTTAGTGCTGCTGGTGTAATTATAAATGATAAATGCATCCGCCTGTCAACTGAAAATGCTGGCAGGCTGACTCTTATAAAAATGAACAAGGGCTGGATTGGGCCAGACTTCTCTACACCACCGAATAACAGCGAAACCTAACCTCAAATCCAGTGTCTTTTTTTGGGAGGTGTATTCCCATGCACCTCTTCACACTCACACATGGGTATACACTTCCTGATTTTGGCTATTTGGTGTTATCCTCCTCCTTCTCCTCATCATCCAACACCACTTGATCACCGGGGTAAACGTGTTCCGTAATGCAACAGCCGCGTTAGTGTTTTCAAGGGTGTTAAGGATGGCCGTAAAAAAAAATGTTTACACAGTATGTTGATGTGTACCCCCCCAGGGGAAAATGTTTATTTTATAACCCCAGGGGTTATTACAAATATAGGAGACCCGCTCATTTATAATGGGAACATTTTTTTTTTCTGAGGCCCTCCTCCACGTCATAAGGCACTCCTCTACGTCGCTTCCAAGGGGCATTGAAGAGTCTCCAAATTTTTGGCAGCCCTAGGCCAACAATATGGGCAATGGGAACTTTGTTTTCAGGAGGCCCTCCTCTACGTCTCTTCAAAGGGGTATTGGGTGCAAGTAAATTTGGTGCAGGGCAGGCCTTCCATTCAATGCATAGGCTAACAGTATGGCAGAACCAAATGAAAAAAATGGGAACTTTTGGCTTCATGTAGCCATCCACTACGTCTGTTCAAAAGGTTATTGGGGTGCGTGTTACTTTGGTGCAGAGCAGGCCTTGCATTCAATGCAAAGGCTAACAGTATGGCAGTACCAAATTGAAAAAATGGCAACTTTGGCTTAATGTAGATATGCACTACGTTGGTTCAAAGGGTTATTGGGGTGCATGTAACGTTGGGGCAGGGCAGGAATTACATTCACTTCATGGGCAAACTTTATGGGAGTACAAAATTCATAACAATGGGAACTTTGGTTTCATGTGGCCATCCAGGACGCTGGTTCAAAGGGTTATTGGGGTGCGTGAAACTTTGGGGCAAGGCAGGCCTTGCATTAAATGCATAGGCAAACACTATGGGAGACCCACTTTCTTATAATTGAAACATTTTTTCATGAGGCCCTCCTATACATCTCATGAAAGGGGTTATTGGGGTGCGTCCTAACTTTTGGCAGCCCAGCCACTCATTGCATAGGCAATAATAGTACAGGAGACCCACTGTTTAATAATGGGAACAACAAAGCATAGCCAGCTGATGGCCCTTTATCAAGATTAATGCTGCTTGATGCCCCTATAAAAATAGGCTCTGTGACTTTCAAAGTCCCTCATTCATAAATGAAACAGGATGTGTCTGATGATGTGTCACACACCACATGGCCACCTAAGGTTGGTAAATGTTAAAAGGACATTTCCCAGTGAATGCATTTGTATTGTATTGTGTTGAAATCAATGCTAAAGTTGAAAAATGCATCAAAACCGCTAAGTGTGAATATAGCCCAAGCGGTGGAGGTGCATTTTTTGCGGGGTTCTATATTTTGCATTACATACAAATCATTACCCTGTAAAGGGTGTTTCTTAACATATTTCCCAGGAAAATCCATTTTGCTTTCGTTTTTGTATGTTTTAGGACCCTTTCACACGTCCTGATAATTCCGGTACCGGAAAAAACGGTACCGGAGATATCAGTGTCCGTGTGTGTACTACGTGCGACACACGTGTGGCAATCGTGTGCCGCATCAGTACCACACGGATGGCCGCTGGGGAAGTAGCGCTATTGTAAGCCGCTGTCCCCCTGCGTCTGGTGCTGAAGCCTGCAGTCATCATTCTCCCTGTTCTGCCTGCGAGCAGAGGAGAACGATGAGCGGTATACTAATATTAATATACCGCTCATCGTTCTCCTCTGCTCGTAGGCAAAGCAGAGAGAATGACAGCCGGCTTCAGCACCAGACGCAGGGGAACAGCGCTTACTATTTACAAACAGTCGCACTTTATAGGTTATATGCACTAGTGCACTTTATACCTTTAATGTCTAAAGATGAAAATACATATGTATAATCTATAACCACATGTTTGACTTTAGCGTACTATAGAGGTTTCTATTTTATTTGTTTAACTGGTTCCCAAGCACAAACACTTTATACTTACAAATGTTAAGAGCCATCTGCTGGTAAGATCAAATAATTATGAATTTCTATATTAAATTTTGGGAGTTGTAAGTACAGAATTAGGAACTAGAAGGACGCAGCCTTTTTAGTGATGTCATAAATAACCCTTTACGCAAAAAACTTTCAGATTTATACTTTATATGATTAACTGTTTATATGACTAACTGTAATTGATATAAATTCAGCTATTTGCTGGTAGTTTTGATAGAATTATAGACGACCACATGTTTATTGTGTACCTGCGATGCTACTAACATTAAGAGATTCAGTACTTCGTTTTTTCCAGTACCTGTTCCTGATTTTAACCCCTTAACGACCAATGACTGATCTATCCGTCATTGGACGCCTCCCCCTGTTTGGTGCGGCCTCCGGCGATGAGCCAGCACCTCTCCCGGCACATGTCAGCTGTTTTGAACAGCCGACATATGCCGCTAACAGCCGCGGGATGAGTCGCAATCCTCCGGCAGCTGTTAACCCATTAAATGCCATGGTCAAACGCTGACAGTGGCATTTAACATGCATTTCCGGACATCGCGCCGGAAATCTGTCCATCGGTGATCTTAGTCACGTGATAGCAGGTTACCGATAGGTTGGCATGACAACCAGAGGTCTCCTGTAGACCTCTATAGTTGTCATTGTCGGATTGCTATGACTGGTGGTCGCCACTCACAGCAAGTCTGCAATTCTGCTATATGCAGGCGATCTGATCATCGCATGTATCTAGCAGAGCCGATCGGGTTATGGCAGCTTATAGTCTCCCATGGAGAATATTGAAGCTTGCCAAAAGTGAAAACAAAAATGTTTTTAAAATATAGATAAAAAATGTAAGTTTAAATCACCCCCCTTTTACCCCATTCAAAATAAAATAAAAAAAAATAAAAAATAAAAAACATACACACATTTGGTATCGTTGCATTCAGAATCGTCCAATCAATAAAAAAAAGGATTAACCTGATCGCTAAACGGCATAGCGAGAATGAAAGAAAAAATGCCAGAATTACTTTTTTTTGGTCGCCACGACATTGCATTAAAATGCAATAATGGGTGATTCAAAAGTACGTATCTGCACCAAAATGGTATCATTAATCATGTCAGCTCGGCGAGCAAATAATAAGCCCTCACCCAACCCGATATTATGAAAAATGGAGACGCTATGGGTATAGGAAAATGGCGCAATTTTTTTTTTTTAACAAAGTTTGGAATTTATTTTCACTACTTAGATAAATCAGAACCTATACATGTTTGGTGTCTATGAAATCGTAATGACCTGGAGAAGAGAATCATAATGGCAGGTCAGTTTTAGCATTTAGCAAACCTAGTAAAAAAGCAAAACAAAAAACTGTGAGATTGCACTTTTTTTGCAATTTGATTTTTTTCCCGCTTTTCCAGGACAAATATGTTAAAACCAATGATGTCACTCAAAAGTACAACTCGTCCCGCAAAAAACAAGCCCTTACATGGCCATATTCACATAAAAACAAAAATGTTATGGCTCTGGGTAGAAGGGTAGCAAAACACAAAAAAGCAAAACCAAAAATACCTTCGGTCATGAAGTGGTTAAAATGGTGGTAAAAATGATTTTTCCAAATAAAAAATAAAATTAAACTTATCGGTAATTCGGTTTCTAATAACTCGCCAGGAGATCACACAGGAGGATGTAATCTCACCCTAATCGGGACAGGAAACACGAAAGAGGTCAAATAGACCCTCCCACCTCTTCTCCCCATTGTTATTATAAAGGACAACAATAGAATAAATGCTTCAAATTAAATTTATTATTACTGCATCCAAATAATGAAATAATTAAGCAAGGGGAGGGAATTACAAATCGTCGTGCTGTCGTTGTGGGTTATTAGAAACCAAATTATCGGTAAATCTAATTCTATTTTCTCTAATAATCCCCATGATAGCAAACAGGAGGAATAACAAAGACTAATGTCTAGGGAGGGACAACAGCCTGGAGAACATTTCTCCCAAAAGACAAATCTCTAATGGATGCCAAGTCAAGTCTGTAATGCTTGGAAATAGTGTGGACCAAAGACCAGGTAGGCAGCTCAGCAGATGTGGTCGATGGAAGCATTGGCTTTCTCAGCCCAGGAGAGCGCTACCACCCTAGTGGAGTGAGCTGTCAGCTTCTGTGGAGGTGAGAGATTCTGGACCTAGTAGGCTTCGGTAATTGCTCTTTTCACCCAGTTAGCCTCTGTGGTGTTGGAAGCCTTCTTCCCCTTATTCTGGCGATAAAGGTGAACAAATTTTGGTCTTTCCTCCACTTTTCAGTCTCCTGGAGATAACGAAGGACCACTCTCCTTACGTCAAGAGTGTTGAATTCTTCTTCCTTCTTGTTCCTTAGGTCTGGCAGAAGGAGAGTAGAATTATCTCCTGAGATCTATGAAAGTCTTAGACCACCTTAGGTAGAAATGATGGGTCGAGACGGATCACTAGTTGGTCTTCCAGTATTCTTAAGTATTGTTCTTTTATTGAGAGAGCCTACAGTTCGCCCACCCATCTGGCTGTCATGAGTGCTACTAGAAACGCCGTTTTCCAGGACAGTTTGTCTAGATTTATTGATGATAGGAGCTCAAATGGTGGAAGAGTCAGTCCTTTGAGAAATATATTAAGGTCCCAGGGAACTATATTGATCAATCTGGAATTGGGAGGATGCTGTCAAATCTTTTCACCCAACGATGTTTGGACAGGCTCTGGTTGAAATAGTAACTCAACGCCGCCACCTGAACATTAAGGGTACTGGGTCTGAGACCCTTCTTAAGGCCTTCCTGCAGGAAGTCTAGGATCTGGACACATTCAAGAAAAAAAGGTAGCACACTGTAGCGCCATAGCTTGCGGACACAAAATATGAAAAATTAATTGCATCACTGCCTTAGAAATATGAAAAATTGAGAAGTCTTAGCGCATAAAAAGGCCAATTTATGTGTACCTGGAAGCCAAGTTAAGGCTCTTCTCGTATTCCAGTTCCTAACTATGCCAATCCTCACTTAGAAAAGTCTGTCTGCATGGGAACATATGAATCCTCTCTTCAGACTAAAATCTACATCTCTGTGGAGGGGTAATGAACCTGGTATAATTAAAACGCCTGTGACCAATAGGTGGAGTGCTCAGGTAGAAGGTAAATTAATACATATCAAAAAACTTACCAGCACATCCAAACATAGATCCAGTGTAAACAGGTGCTAAAACCTAGATCTGGTCGACATTTGCTTGCTGAGGATCTGGATATTCAAGCACACACCATGATACGAACGTCTTCCAGGTTTTGTGATGCATAGCATTCGGTACTGGCTTCCTACTTTTCTGAAGGGTCTTAATGACTCAGTCCAAGAGGCCCCTGGCTTTTAACCCCTTTCCGACGTAGGCCATAATAGTATGCCCACGTCAGACTCCCTTCTTTTCATTTGGGCTCCAGCAGTGAGCACACATCTTTCCTGGCAAGTCAGCTGTTTTGAACAGCTGACATGTGCCCAAAACAGCAGTGGCTGGAATTGCAATCCAACAGAGTCTACTAACCGGTTAAATGCCGCAGTCAAACGCTGGCAATCGCACCGAAAATCCGACCATCAGTGACCCCCGTCACGTGATCGCGGGTCACTGATGGGTCGGCATGACAACCAGAGGTCTCCTGGAGACCTCAAAGGTTGTCACTGACGGCTAGCTGCGAGTGCCACCCGCTGGTCAGCGCTCATAGCAAGTGCGTAATTCCGCTACATAGAGGCGATGTGATCATCATCTGTATGTAGCAGAGTTGATTTTGGCAGCTTCTAGTCTCCCATGGAGACTACTGAAGCATGCCAAAATAAAAAAAAATGTTTTTAAAAATATAAAAAATTTTAAAAGTTCAAATCCCCCCCCTTTTACCCCATTCAAAATAAAATTAAAAATCAAACATATACGTACAGGTGCTTCTCACAAAATTAGGATATCATCAAAAAGTTAATTTATTTTCAGTTCTTCAATACAAAAAGTAAAACTCATTATATAGTCATTACAAACAGAGTGATCTATTTCAAGTGTTTATTTCTGTTAATGTTGATGATTATAGCTTACAGACAACAAAATCCAAAAGTCATTATCTCAGTGAATTAGAATAATTAACAAAAAACACCTGCAAAGGCTTCCTAAGCATTTAAAAAGGTCCCTTAGTCTGTTTCAGTGGGCTCCACAATCAGGGGAAAGACTACTGACAGGACAAATGTCCAGTAGGCAATCACTGACACACTTCACAAGGAGGGTAAGTTACAAAAGATCATTGCTAAATAAACTGTCTGTTCACTGAGAGCATAGTAATGGAAAGTTGAATGGAAGGAAAAAGTGTGGCAGAAAAAGGTGCACAAGCAATCGGGAAAACAACAGCCTTGAAAGGATTGTGAAGAAAAGGTCATTCAAAATTTTTGGGAAGATTCACAAAGAGTGGACTGCTGCTGGAGTCCTTGCTTCAAGAGCCACCACACACAGACATATCCAGGACATGGGCTACATACAATTGTCACATTCCTTGTGTCAAGTCACTCATGACCAATAGATAACACCAGAAGAGTCTTACTTGGGCCAAAGAGAAAAAGAGCTGGACTGTTGCTCAGTGGACCAAGGTGTTGTTTTCAGATGAAAGTAAACTTTGAACTTCACTTGGAAGCCAAGGTCCCAGGGTCTGGAGGAAGAGTGGAGAGGCACACAATCCAAGCTGCTTGAGGTCTAGTGTGAAGTTTCCACAATCAGTGATGATTTGGGGAGCCATGTCACCTGCTGGTGTAGGTCCACTGTGTTTTATCAAGACTAAATTCAGCGCAGTCGTCTACCAGGAAATTTTAAAGCACTTCATGCTTCCCTCTGCCGACCAGCTTTTTGTAGACAGAAATTTCATTCTCCAGAAGGACTTGGCACATGTCCACACTGCCAAAATTACCAATACCTCATTTAAAAACAACAGTATCACTGTGCTTGATTGGCCAGCAAACTCGCCAGACCTTAACCCCATAGAGAATCTATGGAGAATTGTTAAGAGGAAGATGAGAGACACGAGACCGAACAATGCAGATGAGCTTAAGGCTGCTATCAAAGCAACCTGGGCTTCCATAACACCTCAGAAGTGCCACAGGCTGATCGCCTTCATGCCATACTGCATTGATGCACTAACTGATGCAAAAGGAGCCCCGACCAAGTATTAAGTGCATTTACTGAACATACATTTAAGTAGATAACAATGCAACGTAAGAAAGGAAAAAAGGCAGTATGTGAAATAGTAAAATATATCAGATCACCATATAATAATATAAAAATATTGTAGCAATTAAAAATGGCACCTACTGGCCAATTGGACAATATAAAAAACGACTGGGACAGTCGGAAAATAGACCAACACCACAGACAAACAAACATATTGACCAAAAGTCCCCAAGGTAATAATATTAAATTTTATTAATAAGCAGGCAGATGATAATGAGAAAAATGACAGCAAAAAGATAAAATCTGTACATAAAATTATGGGCAATGCTAACCAGAAAATATAAATGCACAAGGGTATACCCAATATAAAGAGATAAAAGACATTTTTCTCATTATCATCTGCTTGCTTATTAATAAAATTTGATATTATTACTTTGGGGACTTTTGGTCGATGTGTTTGTTTGTCTGTGGTGTTGATACATTTAAGTAGGGCAACATTTCGGATTTTAAAATCATTTTTCAAGCTGGTGTTAAAAAGTATTCTAATTTACTGACAAAATGACTTTTGGGTTTTCATTGGCTGTAAGCCATAATCATCAAAATTATCAGAAATAATTACTTGAAATAGATCACTCTGTTTGTAATGACTATATAATATATGGGTTTCACATTTTATATTGAAGAACTGAAATAAATTAACTTTTTGATGATATTCTAATTTTGTGAGAAGCACCTGTATGTTATGTCAAAATGCCAGAATTACATTTTTTTTTTTAAATGCAAAAATGGGCGATCAAAAGATTGTATTTGTACCAAAATGGTATCATTAAAAACGTCATCTCGGCGAGCAAAAAATAAGCCTACGGGTTTTGGAAAATGGCACAATTTTTATTTATTTATTTTTTTAACAAAGTTTGGATTTTTTTTTCACCACTTAGATAAAAAAAGAAACCTAGACATGTTTGGTGTCTATGAACTTAATGACCTAGAAAATCATAATGGCAGTTCAGTTTTAGCATTTAGTGAAAGTAGCAAAAAAGAAAATCAAATAAGTGTGGGATTGCACTATTTTTGCAATTTCACTGCTCTTGGAACTTTATTCCCATTTTTGAGTACACGATATGGTAAAACCAATGGTGTCTTTCAAAAGACGGATTTTGGTAAGAACTTACCTGTAAAATCCTTTTCAGCGAAGAAGGAAGGGAGACACACACTAGTCATTACTAGTGGGGGGTAGGCGGAGCCCAGATGAGATAGACACCTCAGATTAAAAAGAGTGTTGACCGGCCCCTCCAGCTCGGGCTCCTCCTACTCAGCTCTCCAGTCGTACACAAGCTTAAGGAAGAGCAAATATCACCAGCGGAGCAACATAACCCCTTCTGAAGGACTTCAGAAAAGAAACAAGAATACAGGTTATGCATGTCACAGTAAAAAAACCACACAGTTCCAGGTACTACTCACTGAACCTGACTACTGCGATGAGCTGGCGATGCTGGAGCAGAGCCTTAGCGCGCCGACCTCAGCCCAGATAATCGCTATCAGAGGAGGGTCACGCCGCATCTGAAACACAACAACACACTTCTGCCATGGGAGGGATGTGTGTGTCTCCCTTCCTTCTTCGCTGAAAAGGATTTTACAGGTAAGTTCTTACCAAAATCCGTCTTTCAGCAGCAGATTAAGGAAGGGAGACACACACTAGTCATTACTAGTGGGACGTCCCAAAGCAGTCAAAAAAATTAAGGGTGGGAAAAAACCAGAAAAGGCAGAACCCAACAACCTAAATTAATGCGCAACCGGCGCTAACAAACAAGTTAACGAGAACTTTTAAACTACAGCTGCCTGCAGGACCCTACGTCCTAGGGCTGCATCAGCGGAAGCACTAACGTCCACCTTGAAAAAATTTGTAAAAGTGTGGACAGAGCGCCAGGTCGCAGCCCGGCAGAGCTGAGCTGCCGAAGCCCTTGGTGAAAAGCCCACGATGAGCCTACAGCTCTCGTGGAGTGAGCTCGAACCTTAATCGGGCAAGGATCGCCCTTAAGTCGGTAAACCTCCAAGATAGCCGACCGAATCCAATGAGCTATGGAATCCTTAGAAGCTCGTTGACCACGTCGACGACCTGCTGGAATCACAAACAGAGAGTCTGACTTCCGAAAACTTTGGGTAACAGACAAATAGAACTTCAAAGCCCGCACCAAATCCAATGTGTGCAAAGCTCGTTCCTTCGCATTCCCCGACCTCGGACAGAACGAAGGTAATACAATATCCTGATTGACATGGAAATGTGGCACCACCTTAGGCAGAAAATCACCCCGAGTGCGAAGTATCACCCGATCCGGGTGAAACTCCAGAAAAGGAGGCGAACAAGAAAGAGCCGCCAACTCAGAAACTCTTCTCAAAGAGGTGACCGCCACCAGGAAGACAACCTTCCAAGAAAGCAACGAAAGGTCAACGGAATCCATAGGCTCAAAAGGCCCGTGTTGAAGAGCCTCCAAAACAAGATTGAGCCGCCAAGGAGACACAGGCGCCTTCTGCGGCGGAAACTGCCGGGTTATTCCGCGAAAAAAGGAACGTACGTCCCTACGCGAGGCGATACCCTTCCTAAACAGCAAGGACAGAGCATAAACCTGACTCCTCAGGGTGCTTACTGCCAAACCTTTGTCCAGTCCGAATTGCAGAAAAGCCAACAAAGTGGGAATGGAAAAAATCCTCGGGTTCCTTGAAGAACCCGAACACCACGAAAAGAAAGTTTCCCAAGTCTTGTGATAAATCCTTGTAGTAGCCGGACCTGTAGTAGGCAGCCCGTAAAGTGGCAATGACTTCGGCTGAAAAACCTCGACAGGTCAATATTTCGGTCTCAAGAGCCACGCCGTCAAACGCAGAGACTTCAGGTCCGGATGACGAACGGGCCCTTGGGTTAACAGGTCCGAGCGAAGAGGAAGCGGAAACGGCGTCGTTGCCAGGAGCGACATCAGTGTTGAGAACCACGTCCTCCTTGGCCAATCTGGGGCTATCAATATAGCCGAGATTCTCTCCAGTCTGATTCGACGTAGCACCAGGGGAAGTAAGGAAATTGGCGGAAACACATAGTCTAGCTCGAATTGGTCCAACGGAGCCACTAGAGCATCCACCGCCAAAGCTTTCGGATCCTTGTACCTGGACATGAAAGTCGGTACTTTGGCATTGAACCTGGATGCCATCAGATCCACTTGGGAAGTTCCCCAACGGGAGCACAGCAGTGCAAAAATTTCCGGATGAAGACTCCATTCTCCGGGATCCATCTTCTCGCGACTGAGAAAGTCCGCTGTGATATTCTGAACTCCTGGAATGTGGATCGCAGAGATGACTGGTACTCTGGTCTCTGCCCATACCAGGATCCGGGATACTTCCACCATGAGTCTGGAACTCCTTGTCCCGCCTTGATGGTTGATATATGCGACCGCCGTCGCATTGTCTGTCTGCACTCGGACTGGTAGACCGCTTAAAGGGACCGTCCAGTGTTGGAGGCAAAGGAAAATTGCCCTCAATTCCAGGATGTTGATCGGCAAGACAGACTCCTCCGATGACCATACTGTTATGATCTGCTACAAGCACTAAGGAAAGGTGGGAATTCTGTCCCTACAATAGGACTGAGCTGGATCCCTACGATGTAACGGGGAACCTGATCCTGCGACCAGACCCGCTAAAGTCCTCAGCTAGTCTGAACGAAGACCTATAGTTGCGAGGGAGGAATCCCTACAAGATCTAGGGACTGGGTGAAAAGGTGGACACCTCCTAACAGAAAGTGTAGCAGGGAAAATAAAACAGAAAACAAATACTAAGAGATACTAAGATCTAGCAAAACTGACAGAGTAAGGCACCTAAGCACCCGGCTAGCTTAAGAGTAGATAATACAATGAAGTCCAGCAAGGCCAGAAGGGCGGAACCAGACCAAATAGGGTAAAAAGGTCATGTGACCAGCAAAGTGAAACAAAACCTAACAAGAGGGTTCTAACACATACTCCCTGAGTCCAGAGATCGTTCCAGACACCCCCCCAGCCCGTCAGGCTGGCATCTGTGGTTATGACCGACCACTTTGGAGGGAGGAAGGACTTCCCAGGGATAGCGCCTCCGACGTAACCACCATTCCAGAGACTCTCGTACCCTGTGGGAGATGATGACACTGCAATCCAGTGAAGTCTGCGCTCGATCCCAACGGTTCAGAATGAACCTCTGGAGGGCCCTGGAATGAAACTGAGCAAATGGAATTGCTTCCATGGACGCCACCATCAGACCCATAAGGCGCATACAGCTTCGAAGGGACATTGCTGTCGAAGACTTCATAACCTGTGCATGTCGAAGAAGACATGCTTGCTTGTCTGGAGGCAGGGATACCACTGCTCGTACCGTGTCGAAATGCATTCCCAAAAACAGGATTGACTGCGACGGTTCCAGAAATGACTTCTCCCAATTGACCAGCCACCCGAAGTCCTCCAGGAGCTGAAGGGATAGATTGCGAGCAGTTACCACTTCCTCCTTGGAAGACGCCACAATCAGAAGGTCGTCCAGGTAGGGAAAAATCGTGACGCCCTGTCTTCGGAGAATCGCCATGAGAGGCGCCAGAATTTTTGTAAAAACTCTGGGCGCTGAGGCCAACCCGAATGGCAGAGCCACAAACTGGTAATGGTTCTGGCCTATGGCAAAACGAAGGAAGCGTTGGTGAGCCCTTCCAATTGGAACGTGTAAATAAGCGTCGCGAATGTCGATTGACACCAAAAAGTCGTTCCGTGACAAGGCTGCTACAACGGAGCGAAGCGACTCCATGCGAAATTTTTGGGCGTGGACATGCCGATTCAATCTTTTGAGATCCAGGATGGGGCGAAATCTGTCCTTCTTTTGGGGACCACAAAGAGGTTGGAATAAAATCCTCTTCCCCTGTCCTCTGGCGGAACCGGTACTACTACACCCTTCTGCAAAAGGGAGTCGACCTCTCGCAGCAGAGCAGCACAAAACTCGGGTTCTGACGGAATGCGAGACTGGCAAAAACTGTTCGGGGGTCGAGAAGAAAACTCTATGAAATAGCCTGCCGACACGACCCGCGTTACCCAGGTGTCCGGAACGCGGGAAAGCCAAGTCGCTTTGAACTGGAGCAGGCGACCCCCCACTCGAGAGCCCTCGAGTGGGACCCTGGCGTCAGTCCGCCTTGGCGGGCTTTTTGTCAGCTTCCCGCTTGTCTTGACGGAAATTTTGTTTCCAGGGGGTGCGGGATTTCTGAGAGGACTTCTTTCCCGAAAAAGAGGGACGACCCGATCCCCAAGAGGACTGACCAAATCGTCCCCTGGACCGAAAGGACCGCCGAGCACTACTGGCACTAGGCCTGCCAGACGCAGAAGCCATAGCCCTTCGCTGCGGTAAAGCCGCTTCTTTTGCCTTGGCAATCAGCTCTGTGAGGTCAGACCCAAATAGCTGACCACCCTTGTAAGCTAAAGACAGCAAACCTTGCTTGGGAACCGCGTCCCCGGTCCACTCACTGTATAAGCCACAGTGCTCTTCTGACTGTGACCGCCGAGGATTGCGCCCTGGACAACAGAGACGCAGTATTCAGACCTGCATCATAGCTATATTTGGCTGCAATCTCCAACAATTCGAGAAGTCCCTCTATCTCGGATAACGGATATCTATTTTGCAACGCCGTCCGTATACGGACCAACCAGCTCAGGGAAGCTTTACAAGCACACATGGATCCTAGCACCGCCCTGAATCCATGACCCGCGGCCTCGTAGGTGGATTTCGCCGCCACCTCCGTTTTTTTGTCTAGCGGGTCCTGCAGACTCGCCTTCCCTTTAATAGGGAGCAACGAGGATTTACTAAGCTGTGATAAAGGAACATCCACTTCAGGAGAAGGAATCCAATTATCTATCAACTCCGTAGAACACGGGTATAATGCCTCAAAGAAACGTGTCCCTTGAAAACGTTTATCTGGACATAGGCGTTCCTTCTCCACTGCTTCATTAAGCTCAACCAAAGCCGGCAATGTTGATCGCGACTTACGGTACTCCTGGTACATTCGGGCCGACTTACCAGGACGTCTAGTTACCTCTTCCGGTAACTGTAACGCCTCTCTCATGGCTTCAATGAAAGCCTCTGTTCGGCTCACAAGAGAGGCAGAGTGCCCCTGCCGATCCTCCTTATCCGAATCGGATAACTCCCCATCCGAGTCTGAAGGGGAACCCTGTCCGCATTCCATATCAGAGACCTCTGATTCGCTACGCGGAAAGGATGGAACCGGTCTGTGTCGCTTCCTGTCATGAGAGGATCTAGCTGACACCCAATTACCTAACAGGTCCGACAGGTCATCAATAGAACGAGCGATGGCATCCAATTTGGCATCGCTGTAACCTCCGACCGCTGCACTTGACGCCGTCGAGGTCTGCGTATCGGATACGCGCGACTGATCCTGAAGCGGATCTGAGAGATGGTCTGCACCTTCTGGACTCTGTTTCGACATGCCCTCACACAGTATATGGCAGGCCAAAACCTGTCAGTAATTAGAGAAAAGTGTGGTTTCTTAAGTGGACGAAACCAATACGCTGAAGGGTTAAAGCTCTTAAAGTAGAGAGCTACCCCAGCTAACTCTAAAATATCAGCAGAATGTCAGCAGTAAGATTAACCCTTTATGTTCTGATCCGTACCGGTATAGAACCTACGGCGGGTATCGCTGGACTCTTGCTGAAAAGGGTTAACCCTTCATAGGGGTTAATGTCGCAGGCTCCCCACAACTCCCTTATTAAAATAACAGGGAGTGTGCGAGTCCCAGGCGAAACAAGGTCTCTATATGAGACCGCAGCTGCAGGATAGCGCTATCTGCCACTTGTCATACAGATAGGTCCTGCGCTGTGGGGGTGATGACTTTCACTCACCCAGCTGGCCGCTGTGATGCATAATATATATCAGGAGGAGCGGTAGTATGAGGAGCCCTGGTAATGGCCGCCGCGCTGAGAGAAGCCGGAAGAGAAGCACATAATCGCGCGCTTCTGCCCCAGAAGACCGGGAAACATGAAGCCACGCCCCCTGCCGGCTTCAAAAAAAGAGCGCGAACTCCCTCGCTCTCTGCTCTCCTCTGTCCTGCAGGCATCTGCCTGCGGACAAAAATACAGTCACCATGTACACTCACATACATTTAGAAAAAATGCGGAGTACTCACCAGCTTAGCGCCACAGGGACCCCCAGGGGTTTGTGGCGCTGTGCCCATCGGTTCCCCCCCAGGGCGGGGAACGCAGTGACCCCCGATGTGCGGTTTGCGTCCCCGCCAGGGAAGCCATCCTCATCCCCCAGGGCCGGCATGATTCTGCAGGGACCACCATACAGGGTAAATACAGATCCGCCAAGGGAGAAGTGGGAGTCCAGCAGCGCTGAGACCCCTGAGACCTCTAGACCACTTCTGGTGATCCAAGTCTCTTGTCCGATTTAAAATAATAAAATCTTCTGAGGAGCTGCTTCCAGCAGCGACTATCTTCTGAGACCTCAAATTTTAGACTGGAGAGCTGAGTAGGAGGAGCCCGAGCTGGAGGGGCCGGTCAACACTCTTTTTAATCTGAGGTGTCTATCTCATCTGGGCTCCGCCTACCCCCCACTAGTAATGACTAGTGTGTGTCTCCCTTCCTTAATCTGCTGCTGAAAGTACAACTTGTCCCGCAAAAAAACAAACCTTCACATGGCCATATTGATGGAAAAATAAAAAAGATATGGCTCTGGGAAGAAAGGGAGCAATTCTCAACGTCTGGATGGCAGTTTGGTCCCTAGTGCAGTAGATCTCTGACTAGTGGACGTATTAAGGGAAAAACTACAAACAGGTTCCTTATGGTGCCAAACCAGCTTCTTTTGGGCAGAGTGATGCTATCAGAATTACTTTGGTCCACTCGGTTCTTGTCTTCTGCAGAGTTCTTGACAGAATGGGGACCGGAGGGAAGACGTATGCCAGATTGAACTTCCACTAATGGGCAAAAGCATTGTCTGGGTTCAATGAGAAGTACTGGGTTACCTTCACATTCTGGTGTCAAGCGAATAGATCCACTTCTGAGTAACCCCACTTCCTGGTCAATATGTGGAAGACCTCTGAATTCAGACGCCACTCTGCTGAGTAAATATCTCTCCTGCTCAGGAAATCTGCTTGTATATTGATTGGTTCTCTTATATGGAGGGCTGAAGAAGATTTTCCTCAGCCCAGGAGAATATTCTTGCAGAGATCGCCTTTAGGTCTTCATTCCTTGTGCTTCCCTGGTGACAAAGGTGCTGGACCATAGGAATATTGTCTGAATAGACTTTTACATGGTCGTCTTGAATGAAAGACGTTGTTGACCTGAGTTTTCTTCTACCACCTTTAATTCCCTGAAATTGGAAGACTGTCTGCTGACTTCTGCTAACCAGGGACCCTGGAAGGAGGTCTTGGAGACCATTGCTCTACAACTTCTTTACCTGGTATCTATCTTTATGGTTATCAGCAGGTCCTGGATCTAAGGGACTCCTCTGTTTAGGTTTCTTGAGTTGCTCCATCAAGATAAAAAGGCATTTATATAGGTATTTGAGTTTTCTTGTTCAGGGACTTTGGGGATCCATCTCAATTTGTCAGAACATACAATACAGACCAAAAGTTTGAACACATCTTCTCATTTAAAGATGTTTCTGTATTTTCATAACTATGAAAATTGTACATTCACACTGAAGGCATCAAAACTATGAATTAACACATGTGGAATTATATACTTAACAAAATAGTGTGAAACAATTGAAAATATGTCTTATATATTGAAGGTTCTTCAAAGTAGCCACCTTTTGCTTTGTTGACTGCTTGCACACTCTTGGCATTTTCTTGATGAGCTTCAAGAAGTAGTCACCGGAAATGGTCTTCCAACAATCTTGAAGGAGTTCCCAGAGATGCTTAGCACTTTTTGGCCCTTTTGCCTTCACTCTGCGGTCCAGCTCACCCCAAACCATCTCGATTGGGTTCAGGTCAGGTGACTGTGGAGGCCAGGTCATCTGGCGTAGCACCCATCACTCTCCTTCTTGGTCAAATAGCCCTTACACAGCCTGGTGGTGTGTTTGGGGTCATTGTCCTGTTGAAAAATAAATGATGGTCCAACTAAACGCAAACCGGATAGAATAGCATGCCGCTGCAAGATGCTGTGGTAGCCATGCTGGTTCAGTATGCCTCCAATTTTGAATAAATCCCAACAGTGTCACCAGCAAAGCATCCCCACACCATCACACCTCCTCCTCCATGCTTCACGGTGGGAACCAGGCATGCAGAATCCATCCGTTCACCTTTTCTGCGTGGCACAAAGACACGGTGGTTGGAACCAAAAATCTCAAATTTGGACTCATCAGACCAAAAGCACAGATTTCCACTGGTCTAATGTCCATTCCTTGTGTTCTTTAGCATAAACAAGTCTCTTCTGCTTGTTACCTGTCCTTAGCAGTGGTTTCCTAGCAGCTATTTTACCATGAAGGCCTGCTGCACAAAGTCTCCTCTTAACAGTTGTTGTAGAGATGTGTCTGCTGCTAGAACTCTGTGTGGCATTGACCTGGTCTCTAATCTGAGCTGCTGTAAACCTGCAATTTCTGAGGCTGTTGACTCGGATAAACTTATCCTCAGAAGCAGAGGTGACTCTTGGTCTTCCTTTCCTGGGGCGGTCCTCATGTGAGCCAGTTTCTTTAAGGCACTTGATGGTTTTTGCAACTGGGGACACTTTCAAAGTTTTCCCAATTTTTCAGACTGACTGACCTTCATTTCTTAAAGTAATGATGGCCACTCGTTTTTCTTTACTTAGCTGCTTTTTTTCTTGCCATAATACAGATTCTAACAGTCTATTCAGTAGGACTATCTGCTGTGTATCCACAAGACTTCTGTACAACACAACTGATGGTCCCAACTCTATTTATAAGGCCAGAAATCCCACTTATTAAACCTGACAGGGCACACCTTTGAAGTGAAAATCATTTCCAGTGACTACCTTTTGAAGCTCATCAAGAGAATGCCAACAGTGTGCAAAGCAGTAATCAAAGCAAAAGGTAGCTACTTTGAATAACCTAGAATATAAGATATATTTTCAGTTGTTTCACACTTTTTTGTTAAGTATATAATTCCACATGTGTTAATTCATAGTTTTGATGAATTCAGTGTGAATGTACAATTTTCATGGTCATGAAAATACAGAAAAATCTTTGAATGAGAAGGTGTGTCCAAACTTTTGGTTTGTACTGTAGCTCTGAAGGATTCTAGTGTGTGCTTGGGCTCAGGCAACTGTCGGGATGCAGGACGTCATTGAGCCGAGGACTGACATAGCGAACCTCATTGATATTGATCTTTTGCTCCGTAGGACGTTTATACTTGATTTTAACTGGATCTGTCTCTGCTTGGGTAAAAAAGATGTCTGCCGATGAGAGTCCAGAAGAACCCTTAGGAACGTCTTCTTTGTGGATGTGACCATATCCGACTTCTGTTTGTTCACTAGCTACTCCAGAGATGTCAGAATCTGGGTGGTCGTTTGTTGATGCTTCTGGAGTAATGGGACAGAGGGGGCCACAAGCAAGAAGTCGTTGAGATATGGTATTATACAGATATCCTGCCTTCTGATGTGAGCCACGAATACAGCCATAATATTCGTGAAGATCTGTGGAACCAAAGTTATTCCGAATGAGAGTAGTTGAATTGATACTGTATTATCTGCTTCCCCTGGACAACCGAGAAGATTAGAAATTTCAGATAGATCGGGTGAATCTGGACATGATAGCTTGCGTCCTGCAGATCGATAGTAGTCATGGCAAAATTTTGTCCTATCAGGGGAGCCTTTGATCTGATGGATTCCATCTTGAACCTCCTTTATATAATGTATTGGTTCAGGGGTTTCAGATTGATTAAAATTCTGTACGGTCCACTGACGGGAGTAGTGTCCTGTTTTTTTCATCTCTGGGACTAATGAGAGCACTTGAAGAGTTCTGAAATCTTTGTGAATAGAGTCAGGTTATTCTCACTCTGTGTGTGGGAGGGGAGGGGGAGATAGGATGCAAACTTTTTTTTACGCCTTCATGGATGGATTTTAGAACCCACAGGTTTGTGCTCACCTTTTGCTTCTGTGGAAGGAATCCTGCAATACGACTCCCACTTTCGTTTTGGCATCACGGCTTGTACTGACGATGGCCCTGGGAGAGAAATACATTTCTGCCTTAGCCGCCTTTTGGGGTAGCTCCACCTCCCAGTCTTCCTTTTACCTCTGTACTATGGAGGTTTTTTCCTTAAGGGGCCGAAAGGACCTTTCCCTAGAACTGCTCGGCTCAGGAAGCCTTCTCCAGTAAATAGTCTAGGGCCGGTCCAAACATGTACTTTCCTTTAAAGAGGATAAAACACAGCTTCATTTTTGACAACCCCATGACTTTAGCCAGAGTGAACATCTCACCGAATTTGATAAGGCTGATGATCTTGCCACCACTCCTAGTGATTCCGCAGACGCGTCTGCTAGAAATCCTGTAGCCTTCAGGTGGAGAGCTAATGAAACTAGAAGGTCTTTTCTGGAAGTACTCACAGAAAGATGTTCCTCTAACTGAACAAGCCAACGAGACATTGATCTAGCTACACACAGAGACTACTTTAGTGTTCAGCAGCGCTGTTGAGGTTTCCCAAGATTTCCTCAGGAGGCCCTCCATTTCGGGCTCTAGGGGATCCTTTATCTGGAAGAAATCTTCAAAGGGCAAGGTCATTTTCTTAGCTACCCGTGCAACATGAATATCTACCTTCGGCAAATCTGACAAGCATTCCACAGTTTCCTCATCCACTGGAAATCTGTGTTTTATCTCTGGAGAATCCCATTCCTTCAAGACGAACTCCCAGAAGTTCCTATGTATGGGGAACACTAGCTTTCTTCTCGAATGAAGATCACTTAACATTTCTTCTTGCACCATGGGTGTAGTCTTCTCCTCTTCCACCTCCATGGTCCTCCTTACAGCCAAAAGTAGTCCTTCCATGTTCTCAGAGGAAAAAATATTACTTCCTATCCTGAATAGCTTCAGGGCCAGGGATTAGCTCACTCTCCTCCAGAAGTTCTTCCGGCATGGACATCTCCTCCTGAGAGTCCGAATCCTCTTCTTGGCACACCTTCCTCTTTTAGCGGCTGGAGGGACATTGGGAGCAGGTACTGACTGGGAGGAGGCCAGGGAGAATTGTACTTCCTGGCGGACTATCCCTTTAAGCTTTTCACTTGAGGGTTGCTCCGTTCTACCAATTTTATCAGTGCATTCTTGATATAGGAGCTATCTATGTAAAGCTACAAGTTTATTTGCACAGAATGCAGACTTGCGACTCGTGGTTTTGGATTTGCTCCTTGGTACAGGTTCCTTGTCCCCCTGAAAGAAAGGGGAGAAGTAAATAAGCTCTCATTCCCTGTACCTACACGATGGAGGGGAATCCCAATGCCTTGATACTTACAGGGACCATAACAGCACTGGGCTCCGCAGATGCAGAGTGGGTACGACTTAAACTCTCCATGCTACCACCATAGATTTGCTACCTTAATCTGTCCTCTGTCCAGGGCTCTTTATACAGGCGACCAGACTAGAGCCTCCTCTGCATTAGAGGAACTCCTACCTCTATATTACCGGTTTGAGGGCAATCGATCACAAGCGGTATCCGCAGGCCTCCTTAGATTTGCGCCACTGTGTTCCACCATGGAACGCAGAAACCGGAAGGGACGTGTAACAACCCTGCTGGCATCACTGCATGGCCTCCCATTCCCCACACACCAACTTGCTCACTGATCCAGGTCATGCTGTGATTTCTGTTTGCTGCCAGCTCCATGATTTGTGCCTCTTGTCTCCTATCTGCTCTGTGCATGTTTCCTGGATGTGTCCATAGGGGGGAGGCGCCAGAACTCTCTGGTTCTTATGGAGTCAGGGTTCACCTGTCTAATTTGTCCCTGACCAATTACCATGAGCCCTCTAGTATTTAGGGCAGCTCCAACCTGTGGATCTTGCCTGTGCAGTGTGTTAACTCAGTTAGTTTTTTGCTACTGGGCTGCCAGATCTTGCTATATGTTCCTCCATCTTGTAGGCTTCACTCCTAGCTTTGCCTTGTACGTGTTTGTCCGCCCTCCAGGAGGCAGAATGTCTGTGGTTTCCTTCCCTGCTGTGTCTTACTTTTCTTTTTGAATCACTTTCTGCCTCTTGTCTGCACTCCTGCGGTTCTGCTCCGTTCCACTCTGCTTTGCTCTCGCTGCAGAACTCTTGCTAGCTTCTCTCCACATACCTTGCAGTTCCACTTTGCTCCTGCCACTGCAGAACCTCTTGCTTCTCTACAGCCCTTCTCTGCAGCCTTGCGGTTCTCCTCCTGTGTGAACAGGTCTCTACCTGTTCCTCCATACTCCATTCCTTCCAGTCAGTTCCAGTATCTGCATTTGCTGTGTGAACAGGCCTCTTACCTGTTCCTCTATACAACATTCCTTCCAGTCAGTTCCAGTATCTGCATTTGCTGTGTGAACAGTACCCTACCCTGCGTCTCAGCCGTGCCTGCCAGCCCTGTGTCCCAGCCGTGCCCACCTACCGTGTCTCAGCTGTGCCCCCCTACCCTGTCTCAGCCGTGCCCGCCTGCCGTGTCTCAGCCGTGCCCGCCAGCCCTGTGTCTCAGCCGTGCCCGCCAGCCTTGTGTCTCAGCCGTGCCACCATCTCCCCCAGTGGGATCAGCAGCCACAGCCAGACACACACCCTGAAGTGGCACCTGCCAGCTGCGTGCCGCACAAGCCTGACCTCACCATCAGAGGCTCCAGTGAAGAACGAGGCAGCGGTATTAGTCACGCCCCTTCCAGAGTAGTCTGGTTTGTGGCACAGTGGGGCCACAACCCCCTGGCTCACGCCCACCAGCCAGGACGTGAGCGTGACAGGACGTCAGCCGAAGACGCCTGGTACCTGACGTCACTTTCGGCGACTGGACTGTGTCACATGCGCTCCAGCAAGGGAAACCGAAAGCAAGATGTGCTGCTGCGTCTCAGCTTCACTGTGCCAGGGCGCGAGGAGGGAGAGGAGCAGATGGGCTGGAGAGTTCAGAGAGGCCTCCAGCCTGAAGGTCCCCAGACCTTACCCGAAGGCACGGACTGGAGGGTAAAGTCCCGAGTCCATGGAGTCAGGAACTGAACAAAGAGGAGAGACAAACCCAATCGATCTCCCGCTGTCCAGCTAGTATCTTCCCAAGTGTCTGCTGCTGGCACAGAGCACTTTAGGATGACCTCTTCTTCCCTATAGGAACAGGAAAAACCACTGAGAGGAGGTGGGAGGGGCTATTTGATATCTTTCATGTTTCCTGTCCCTATCAGGGTTAAAAGACATCCTTCTGTGTGCTGTTGTGGGGAGTTATTATAGAAAATTATGTTTTTATGAGTAATTATTTGTCACTTCTAGTTTGTGCCGGGTGTGATACCAGACCCCTGGTATAAGTTTGTGTTTTGAGTATATCATAATAAGAAATGCTGCAAAATTATTAAAGGCCTTTTTGTAAAGAGGACAATCCGTGTCATAAATCATTTTTTATTGCTTGCCTTGGTGAACTAATAGATGTTTGTAGTGTGTTTGATAATAGATTAACAGCATACTTACTTGTAGGGCACTTTCTAAGCAACGCTGCCATTCATAGGCATATCTTTCACTCTCCTAATAAAATGAATAAAATTAAAGAATAGTTACATATACTATACATATACTATAAAAGGCTAGCATGCAGTATGTTTTCCATGTTAAACCTTTTAGAAGGTGCAAGCATTTTATGAATAATTTATATAGTAAAGTTGAAAAATTGTATTATTGCGCATTAATTACATTGTAATATATTTAAGCAGAACGTTAGTTTAAAAATGTCAGACCACAGAGTTCATAAATTTGTTGCGTTGAACTAGATTGCCAAACTGAATATAAACCTCACTAAAATATTAAATGGATTTTCTGGCTTCAGAAAACCCCTGTGCCCTGACTGCAGTTTGCGAGCTTTAGGCCGGGTCAGACTTGCGAGAAACTAGTATGAGTCTCGATCCTCAATACCCGGCACTGCCGCCGGCACTCGGGACCAGAGTGTGCGCAGCATGTATTTCTATACAGCTGAACGCTCCAGTCCGAGTGCCGACGGCAGGGCTGCGTATTGAGCAGCGAGACTCGTGCAAGTTTCTCGCAAGTGTAACCCCGACCTCACTCACCCTTTCTGAATCCAGCATCACACCTCCATCGCTGCTCTCAGTGTCTGTAAGCATTGTAAGCAGTGTCTGCAGCACTGATACCATGTCAACAGCATTGTAGATCAGCTCAATGCCTCATACAGTCTACTCGGAAAGAGCCACTGAGTTCAGTTATTGGCTGCAATGTTATTGACGTGATGTCAGCACTGCAAACAACAGATACCAGGAGCAATAGCAGAGACTCTGCGTTGGACAAGAGAAGGGGAGTAAACCACAGTGTTTTATTAAAAAAAAACAAAGAAAACAAACTGCACCTGGAAAGAGGGGTACTCTGAAACCAGAATAATAAGGCATCGGTCAGGAGAAGTCTATATGGACATGTAGGTCACAGAAAGTTGAATAAACTTATACCTTGATATCTGTGATCTAATGTCTTATTGCAGAGAAATCCACATTTTTAATATATGAGCTGTTAAAATCTATGAGCAAGACAAAAATCTGCTTGAGAATCAGCCTCCAGAGCTTATTTAAAAGCACAACTCCAGTGTTTTTTTAATGTTGGAGTGGCATCCCTAATGCAAGTTCCCTTTCCCTAGCAAAAGCCTTACCAGTCGCCATCTTCTTCTGTTGTCGGTGCTGCTCCAGTCGTCTTCTGTTGGATGTGACCGTGCTTGCTGGGTTTGACGGAGATCACTTTTCAATGGAAGCCTATGAGAGCCTTATCAAGGCTCTCATGGACTTACATTGAGAGTGCATTAACATACTTCCAGGCAGTCAGGAGCTGAGGTCAAAGGATGACGGAGCAGGACCAGGCAGAGCAGAAGAGAGTGGCTGATAAGCATATTACTAGAGGCAGAGAACTTACATTAGTGACACCACTACAGCTCTGAAATTAGCAAAAATTTAAAAAACAAAAAAACACTGAAGTGGTGCTTTAACCCGAGGGGAGGAGCCAATTTTATTTAACCCCTTTACCGATGAGGGTGGTTTGCACGTTAATGACCCGTCCAATTTTTACAATTTCGACCACTGTCCCTTCATGAGTTTATAACTCAGAATCGCCAAGATCCGTTGAAGCGTTCTAGAGAATGTTTTTGGTTAGGAAGCTATAAGGGTTAAAAGTTGACCAGCGATTTCTCATTTTTACAACAAAATTTACAAAGCCTTTTTTTTTTAAGGGACCACCTCACATTTGAACTTATCTAAATGTGTGGTGAGCACTTTGAACCCTCATTGCTTCACACAAGTTTATAACTTAGAGCCGTGAAAAAAAAATCATATTTTTTCCACAAACATGGTTTACTCCCCAATTTTTAATTTTTCTCAAGGGAAACAGAAGAAATTGGGCCCCAAAAGTTGTTGTTCAATTTGTCCTAAGTATGCTGATACCCCATATGTGGGGGGGGAACCGCTGTTTGGGCACACGGCAGAGCTCGGAAGGGAAGGAGCGCCATTTGACATTTTCAAATCAAAATTGGCTGGAAATTCGATCTAACGTCATGTCGCGTTTGGAGAGCCTCTGATGTGCCTAAACAGTGGAAATCTCCAAAATTCTAACTCCAACTCTAACCTCAACACACCCCTAACCCTAATCTCAACCCTAACCATAACCCTGACCACAAACCTAACCCTAACACACCCCTAACCTTAATCCCAACCCTTACCCTAATCCCAACCCTAATTTAGCCCAAACCCTAACCATTTATTTGGCCCCAACCCTAACTTTAGCCCCAACCCTAACGGAAAAATGGAAATAAATAAATTTTTTTGTATTTTATTATTTTTCCCTAACTAAAGGTGGTGAAAAGTGGGGGTTTGATTTACTATTTATAGCAGGTTTTTATATCGGGGTTTTATGTTTGGCAGCTGTCACACACTAAAAGACTCTATTAAAAAAATAGTTTTTGCATCAACACATTTTGAGAGCTATAATTTTTCCATATTTTGGCCCACAGAGTCGTGCTAGGTCTTGTTTTTTTGCGGGACGAGTTGATGTTTTTATTGGTACCATTTTCGGGCGCATGACATTTTTTGATCTCTTTTTATTCCGATTTTTGGGTGGCAGAACGAGCAAAAAACAGCAATTAATTATTTTTTTTTAGGGGGGGGGGCGTTTATACCATTCCGTGTGCGGTAAAATTGATAAGGCAGTTTTATTCTTCGGGTCAGTACGATTACAGGGATACCTCATATATATCATTTTTTTACGTTTTGGCGCTTTTATACAATAAAAACTATTTTATAGAAAAAATAATTATTTTTGCATCGCTTTATTCTTAGAGCTATAACTTTTTTATTTTTCCGGTGATGGAGCTGTGGGGCGGCTCGTTTTTTACAGGACAAGATGACGTTTTCAGCGGTAACATTTTTATTTATATCCGTCTTTTTGATCGCGTGTTATTCCACTTTTTGTTCGGTGGTATGATGATAAAGCATTTTTTTACTTTTTTCAACTAATGGTGTTCACTAAAGGGGTTAACTAGTGGGACAGCTTTATACGTCAGGTCATTACGGACACGCCAATACTAAATATGTGTACTTTTATTGATTAGATTTTGGTTATTCAAATATTTATTTAATGATGGAATATTGATTTTTTTTATTTTTTTTAAATATTTTTACAATTATATAAATTTTTTTAATTTCATTCTTACTTTTACACTTTGTCCCACTATGGGGACACTCATTTTGTGCAGGCTGATTACTTATATGGCATGTAGATCTGCATGCCATATAAGCTGTCAGCACTGCACTCTGAGCACACTGACCTCTGAGACTTCCTTACATGCACTGAGCTCTGGTAACCTGGATGTCATCATGACGACATCAGGTTACCATGGAAGTAATCGGAACCCCGCATCATGCCACGGGGTCTCCGATCCAAAGGGGCTAGTCAGAGCTGACAGCCCCTCTGCCAACTCCCGGAACGCTGCAGTCACGTTTGATCGCAGTGTGACGGGGGTTAAAGTGAAGGGAGCGGTCCATGACCACTCCTCACACTTAGTGTCGGGTGTCAGCTGTGAGAATCAGCTGACACCCGGCAGTGATCAGCCGCGCTCCCCTCGTGAGCGTGGCTGATCACGTATGACAATCATACGGGCCCAGGGCACATGGACGGGATAGTACGTCCAATGTCAGAAAGGGGTTAAATAAAATGGGGCATATACCAGTGGGATATGTAATGGCTGCACTGTGCTCTCCTGATCTCACTACAGAGCTGTGTGTGATTATAAGGCCACGTTCACACATTTGGTATTTGGTCAGTATTTTTACCTCAGTATTTGTAAGCCAAGCCAGGAGTGGAACCACCAGAGGAAAAGTATAATAGAAACACGTCACCACTTCTGTATTTATCACCCACTCCTAGTTCTGGCTTGCAAATACTGAATGTGTGAACGTGGCCTGACACATGAGAAGGTTCCTCTCAGCTTTCATCTTACAGGCAGCCAGTGTTAGAATACAGAAGAGCTGTGAGAGCTGCAGTTGCTATGTGTTTGTAATGAGACAAGGAGTGACAATAGTTCTTGGACAATGGTCTGACGCCTCTCACACAGCCAAACCAGATCTCCGCTTTGCACTGACGAGGGGCTGAACCCCGAAACACAGTGTCTGCAAATTGAGATTCTGGTTTGGCTATTATCCTAGGTCATGTGATAAGGCTCGTTAAAGGGTCGACATTGACTTGTAGGATTGCTACCTTTCAATAGGTGGCACTAGAGTTCTAGCTCTCTTCCTCTCTGAAGAGACAATTTGCATAATTGTAATGAGACAAAAACAGTTCTGCTGTCCTGTGTTAGTTACATCTCTCACAATGGTGACGCCATTTTATTTATAAGCAGCTCCAGAGACAGATTCTCATGCAGATCAGTGTCCATCACATAGTCTTGAACAGCTCATTTACATAAAGGAAATATATGGCTTTCTCTGGAGAAAAACATTGGCTCACAGACATCAAGGTATCATTTTATTCAGCTTCCTATGTTCTACATGCCCATGTAGACGGCTTAAAAGGGTTGACCTTACTGACGAATTCCCTTCTTAAGGTCTACCCACTATTCTACAGTAAAGGAAATTCCAGAAAAAAAAATATACAGCATATTAATATGGAAAATGTGCAACAGAAGATGGCAAATACTTTTATTGTTTGTACATGCTCTGCTTTAGAATCTTTACCTCTACTTCCCCTGTAAGATCTTTGTACTTATCCCTGATTACAGGTAAAGAAGGTTTCTCAGTAACGGTATGTGAACGATCTCTAAATGGTTGCTCCACAGCAGGTGTAATTCGATTTATTTCTTTATCCCCAAGACTATGGCTCCTTTTATGAGATCCTGTATAGATATAGTAGAAAAATTAATGCACAATTGAGTGTAATCTATAATGTTATGGTAAAAAAGGGTGTTATCTAAGCACTTCTACAAATAAAACACATACAGCTCCGTAAAAAACGAACCTAAAAAGATAAATTCAACTTACCTTGAGCACTAAGATCCAAAGTCTCAAGCTCTGTCTTAATCATTTCTTCACTTGATTTAATTTTTCCTTGAGATGTGGCCAATAGAAAGTCAATTTTACTTATTTTGGGTTTTTCACTTTGGAATTCCCCAAAATCATCATTACTTCGAAGCTCTGCAGCAACAGTACGGTCAGACATACTTATGGTGTTGATACTATGTCCCAGTGAAGAAATACTGAGGCCACGTAATGGGTCACTGTTTGCCATATCACGTCCCCTGGAGCTTACATCTGGCAAGCTTTCTTCGGGAGCACTGATGAGGTCATTAGAAAATGTAGTTACCTTTGATATGGTTGTCAAAGTGAGATTTTCAGTACTTCCAAAGGAGGTTTCCTTTTTTGCAAACAAAGCTGTAGAAGATCCTGCACCATGGTCAGGGCTGAAAAAAAAGTCAGGCTGTTTTGGGGCTGCGTATGGGTTGTCCTTCTCTGACCAGTCAGAAATTGTCACACTGCTCAGTAGAGAGCAATTGTTTTCATTCGAGCCTTTAAAATCATCTACATACAAAATGACAAAGAAGAACCAATATGTAGGAAACTGCTAACATAAAAAAACACTAATAAGTAGGGTAGAAGTCAAAAATTACATCTACAAAGTAAAAATATTTTTGTACCTTATGCACGTTTCTTCCAACACTTGGTATGTAGGTAGGACTACACTGATTTCACAAATTAAACGTGGCTTCCAGACAGATTACAAGAATGAATTTCAGATAAAACACTAATTAAGCCCCTGTCTCACATAGTGAGATCGCTGCTGAGTCACAAGTTTTGTGACGCAACAGAGATCTACCCAGTGATATCGCTGTGTGTGACACTTATCAGCGATCGGCCCCCCTGCCAGGTATGGCTGATGGTGCTCGAATGCCCTGGACATTTTTTGACCATTGGTCTCCCGCTGGCCAGCACGCATCGCTGCGTGTGGCAGGCGGGAGACCACCGATCAGCAAGCTGGAGCTGGTAACCAAGGTAAACATTGGGTTTCTAAGCACGAGCAGCGCTCAGAAACCCGATATATTGTTAGATACCAGTGCGCTGGTGCAGGGAGCTGGTAACCAAGGTAAACAGCGGGTTTCTAAATGCCACACGGTGCTTAGAAACCCGATGTTTACCTTGGTTACCAGCTCCCTGCACCAGTGCGCTGGTATGCGGGTAACTAAGAGACGTTACCCGCATAGTCGCTGTTCTGATCGCTGCGGAGATCTGCCTGTTTGGCAGCTCACCAGCGATCATGTAGCGACACACCAGCGATCCTGACAAGTTCATATCATTGTCGGGATCGCTGGTGAGTCGCTATGTGTGACTGGGCCCTAAGGCATCGGCTTCATTTTGAACTCTATATGTAAACATGACAAGTTACAACATTATCTTTGTACTTCCATAATTCATCAAGACTGGCTCATTGCCTGCACAAAGAATATTCTGCTGACTTCCATGTTTGATAAGTCACTGTACAGAAACGGATGTAGGGATACCATTTTACATAGTATCTGGGTGCATTACATTACATACAGTACTGTGCAAAAGATTTATGCAGATATGGAACAAGTGCTGCAACGTGAGAATGTTTTAAAAAAAAAAAGAAGTGTCAATAGTTCATTTTTATCAATTATCAAAATGCAAAGTGATAAATGCAAAGGCAGATGCTTATCCATCATGCAATATCAGGGATGCAATAAACAAAAACCTGTCCAATAATTCAGATAGGGCACTTCATATCAATTATATGCACAATTCCCTTAATGGTTTATATGCATATGTTTTGCATTGGCGCTTATTAAGTGCACCTGTCCCTACACCCTATATTGCTACTCAATTGGGAGCATATTTTGTCATTTTTTAGCATTGGGTTTGGTGTGTGTATATATAAATACCATAAACACATTTAGATGGCAATTAGTGGGTGCTTAACCCTTTCATTATTATATCATATATGTGATGATAGTAATTTGTGAGGCATTTGGTGATTTGTAATTTATACGGAACAATTGATATTATATTGTTGGTACCATCATTGTTTTGGTGGCTACTTAATATGTTATTTGTATTATGGCTCGGTGTCCCTTAACAGTTATTCTGCTAAAAATTAGATTTTATTATCTATGGGATCTCTTCTTATTTCCCTTTATTTTGAATTTTATTAAGGTAATTGTGCATATAATGTCAGGGATGCGTCTGATTTCCTCCGAATATATCCTTCAGCAGGACAACAACCCCAAATATAGTCAACGTCATTAAGAATTATGTGCTACTGTGCTAACCGAGTGTCTTCGACGTGCTCGAAAAATATGTTCCACAGCCGCAAAACAGGGATTTCCTAACAAACAGGCATGTGATGCAGCTGGCGAGCAGCCACGAGACATGCAGCCGCAGGGACTCGAACATATTTTTCAAGTGAGCACGCCGTAAATACTCTTAGAACAAGAGCATGCTCAGATAACACCTTATCTGAGCACATTCGCTCATCACTACTGTTAACCCCTTCACCATCTTGTAATGTTCCGTTTTTGCGCTTTCATTTTTGCTCCCCTTCTTCCCCAAGCCAAAACTTTTTTTATTTTTCCGTCAATATGGCCAAGTGAGATGTTTTTTGTGAGACTAGTTCTACTTTTGAATTAAACCATTGATTTTTCTATACAGCGTTCTGAAAAAAAGGGGAAAAAAAAATAATCCAAGTGTGGTGAAACTGCAAAAAAATGTGCAATTCCACAATTGTTTTTTATACACGATGTTCACTAAATGCTAAAACTGACCTGCTATTATGATTCTCCAGGTCATTACGAGTTCATACTAAACATGTATAAGCTCATTTTTATTAAAGTGGTGGAAAAAAAACAAAAAAATAATTTGCTTATGTTTTGTGAGATCCACAGCATCTACATTTTTGGTGATCTGGGCTCAGTAAGGGGCTTATTTTTTGCGTCCTGAGCGGATGCTTTTATTGATACTATTTTGGGGTTGATGCAATGTTTTGTGCAAACGTTATTGCGCTTTATTACAATGTTGTGGCGACCAAAAATATGTAATTCTACTATTATGATTTCTTATTTACTCGTCAATTCGTTTACCGATTGATTTACTTTTTATTTTGATACATCAGGCGTTTCTGAAGGCAGCGATACCAAATACTTTTTTTTATTGTTTTATTTTGAATGGGGCAAAATAGGGGTGATTTGAACTTTTTTTTTTTTTTACTGCCTTCAATATTCCCCTTAGGCCGGGATCACACATGCGAGGATATCGTCCGACACTCGCATGTGAAATCCCAGCTCTGGCGCCGACACTCGGGAGTGGAGTGCGCGGCTGCATGTAGTTCTATCCAGCTGCTCGCTCCACTCCCGAGTGCCGGCGCCAGAGCTGGGATTTCACATGCGAGTGTCGGACGATATCCTTGCATGTGTGATCCCGGCCTTAGGTGACTTAAAGCTGCAATCATGCAATCACATGTGCTACACATAGCAGGGCTTCAGAAGCATTTAATTGGTTAACAGCAGTTGAATTGATCATGTGACGGGCGCTATTGGATGAGACAAGTGATGCAATTCTGGCCGTCATGTGTTAAATGCAGCATTTAACTTATTACCAGTCATATCCACCCGTTGCTGTTAGAGGCACACGACAACTAATCAGATCAGCTGCCATTTGCAGGTAAAGATGTGGGCTCAGAATTGGAGCCCGCTTCAAAGGCAGGGACATGACCTTGAACGTAACTAAAGGTCGTGAAGGGGTTAAAGGAAATGCATCAGCAGGTTTTTTTTATATGTAATCTGAGCGCACCATGATCTACTGGAAAAGAGCATTATTCAATACAATCAGTACTGTGCGAGGAGATTATCACTACAGGACAACCATGCCCCATCACTGATTAGCAACTGTGTCACTATACAATGTACCCAGAAAGCTGTGGTTCTGCTGCACCCAGTAAACTAAGTGACGCATCGTTAGCATTGGGGTCTGTCTCTACCGCAAGGTGCTGACAGATTACATAGAAAAAATCTGCTGACAGGTTCGCATTACTAAGAAATTTTTATTGAGTGTGATGGTAATTTGTCTCTACTTTCCTCACTTAAAGGGGTTGTCTGGTCCAAATCGAAAAGTCTACAGTCACTGTGTGAAGCACTGGGAGGTGATTCGCAGATTTCTGAGCCAGGGCCAGATTGTATGTATACACTGATGAATACACTGATATGTAAGGGAAGGTTGCGCCCTCTGGCTGTCCAGTTGCGTCAGTACGATTGATATAAGTGTATGGAGAGGCCACGCCCATGGCCAGGAGTATGTATAACTCGTCCCAGCTCACAAAGAGGCAAATACCGTACTTGTAGAGCAGAGTGCATGCACTGGGGGGGATTCATAAGTCTGCAGTTACACAGAGTTTGGCCTTTCCTTAATAATCCTTTCAAGGCTGCGGTTATCCCGGTTGCTTATGCACCTTTTTCTACCCCACTTTCTCCTTCCACTCAACTTTCCATTAATAGGCTTGGATTCAGTACTCTGAACAGCCTGCTTCTTTAGCAATGACCTTTTGTGGCTTACCCTCCTTGTGGAGTGTGTCAATGACTGCCTTCTGGATATCTGTCAAGTCAGCAGTCTTCCCCATGATTGTGGAGCCTACTGAAACAGACTTAGGGACCTTTATAAACACTTAGGAAGCCTTTGCATGTGTTTTTTGTTATTCTAATTTACTGAGATAATGACTTTTGGGTTTTAATTGGTTGTAAGTCATAATCATCAACATTAACAGAAATAAACACTTGAAATATATCACTCAGTTTGTAATGACTCTATAGAACATATGAGTTTCACTTTTTGTATTGATGGACTGTAATAAATTAACTTTTTGATGATATTCTAATTTTGTGAAAAGCACCTATAGATGACAAGTGAGGAAAAAAAATGGTCCTACTCTCCTGGATGAGAATGGGACGGATTCTTTATATGTTTGTGTGACCTCGCCTTACAAGCTCTCCTTCTATGAGAAAGATAGCGCTAGGGGTATGTGCCGACGAACCTGAAGTGTCAGCGCTTTGGACGCAGTGGATGTTCGCTGCATCCAAAGCGCTGCCATCTATTGAACGCAGGTGAATCCTCTGCTCACTGAACCGTGCGGATTCGCCATGTCCAATATATTGCACGGGTGAAATTACTATTGTAGAGACTTGAGTCTCAGAAGAGAAATTGACATGCTGTGGTCTAGAGCGTTGCGTGGCACATATTTCTCCGTGGGCGTCTCTGGACGCATAGTGAGCATTGGATTCCTATGCGTCCTATGTAACATCTGGACACTGCGGGTTGGACACTGTACAAGCATGCAGTGTCCAATCCGCAGCATTTACTGTCTGCACATACCCTAGCAAGTAGACATCGGCTTTACAGAATGCAGTTCTCCTGTTCTCAAAATAGCAGTTCATGGCTAGATATAATAATATACCCCTCTATCAACATACTACAATTAAAAGGGAACCTGTCAAGTCTCCAAACACTATTAACCAGCAGATATACAGTAAATTTGCAAGTTAACACTATCTGGTCCTTTGATTGACAGCTGTGAGCGGTGCCAGTAGCTGCTCTGTGTATGTTGCCATGACTGGAAGTCAGTGGCTCCTAGGAGTTCATTTTCTCCCTGTAGCCTTATTTTTTGTAAGGCAGCCAGGCAACATTGTAACACTATAAAGCCATGTTCACACTCGCGCTTTTTTAATGCAAATTTTCAGAAATCTCATGCACACACCTTTTTTTCATCCTGAGTATTTTGTGCCAAACCTTGGTTTTTGCAAAATGCAGCATGTCACTTTCACTGTTTTTTCAGCATTTTTCACCCATTGAAAGCAATGGGTGATGCAGAAAACACTGGTATCAGTTTTTGCTGCATTTTTGGTGCCAAAACCCGATAAAATAGAATCAGATTTTTTTTTTATGCACTAAACTTTATCAGCATGCACAAAAGACAAATGTACCATTACAAAAATGCACCAAAAAACACATCAAAAACTAAGCATAAGCTGCTTATTTGAAGCAAGTTTCTTACTGCCAAGAGAGCAGGTTTTGCCTGTGGGAAAAAAAATTATCAAAAATGCAACGTGTGAACACTGCCTTAATTTTACAGAATTATCTGCACCAAAAACGCAAGTAAAACACAGTGAAAAGTTTTTTTTTGCTGCAATTTTCTTTTCAAGAGATGCACAAACTGTGCAGAAATTTCTGCTCTAAATACTTCACATGTGCACATGTCCTTACAGCAATGATCATACTCTTGGCTGACCATAAAAAAGTGTTTTTATGCAGCTTAGGAAGAAATGTTTAAAACAGGAACACTAAATATAGAGACTCATATAGATACATTTTGGTATATGTATTGATTTTTGGAATGTGTATGGCTCAAGGGTCATCATGAAGCCAAGACTTTCCTCAACTCCCCCATATACAAAGACTGTGTTCACACATTGTGGGCAACTTAGGATTTTTGCAAAGCCATAGTATAAAATATGGCATCACTGCAACATATGAGCACAGCCTAAAAGTTGCACAAGGAATTTAAAAAAAAAAAAAAAAAAAAAAACACCAGCAGCACACGTCAGGTAACATAACATCTATAGCAATTTATTTAGGAGCCAAAAATAAATACACATGAAAACTGAATTCAGAAATTGATTCAGCTGAGGAAGCAAAGCTCCCACAATACAATACTGTTCGGTTATAGTGACTGAAGGGGCTGAAATTCACCCGTGTCCTCTCTTACAACAGAACAATTAGAAATAGAAAGATTCAGGACAGCCATGCATGGGTACAAAAAGGCTCTCCTGTCAGACAGTGTAATACAAATATATCAATGCTCTCACTGCTCAGAGGGAAAGGAATAAGGAGAACAGTTCCAATAGAAGAAAACACAAAACATTATTAAATCAACAATTATATGCCATAAATAAATACAGAAATACGAAACAAAAGGATAGCATTGCCACCGAAAACAAGTTTCATTACAGGGCAAGAAACATAAATACAGTTCCTGGAAAGTCCCATTTTATCCATACATTATCCATGGGGGAATACTATAACGAAAGTAAGGAAACAAAGAATGGCATACAAATGGGATGGTCATAGCACAGCACAACATTAGAGGGGAGAATGTCCAAACAAAGTATGTGAAAGATTATGAGCAGAGCAAAAAATGAGGTTGGAAGGAAATGGAGGATCACAAATCTGGTGTCCGAGAACATGCACATAAGGCACGGAATTCACCATGGACATGTTGGTTATTTATCTGCAGTGAGTAGGAGAATTCTCTTAGAAGCAAAGGAAGCAACTGCCAGACAATTTCAGCACCGCTCATCTCGGATGAGACAAAGGGATCACAGGTTAAAACCCAACCTGTTTATTCCACATGGAGCTGAGCCACAGGACATTTGGGTCAGAACCATCACACTGAGAAAGGTGAAGGTGTAAATGGGAAGGGTCTCACCTCTGGGCCCCATACTACTTAGCAGGACAAAGCTCCTTCACTGAAGGCAGAGCGTTACTCTCATCTATACCGCCGCCTGGAACTGCCTCTCACTCGTCATTTAAGTGGCCATGTGCTGCATAAGCAGACAATATGGATGTTGTGGGGTCGGATAATGCAGTAAATAGCAGCTAAATGTTAGCCAGACTCTCACAAAGAAACATCGGCTTAGTTATGCACTTGTGATGCAGTGTGCAAGTTATATTGCTCACCTTACAGAAAAACTGCTGGAATGTATTCGTCTAGCACTTGTCAGCCAACCCATGCCAACCCCGATCACTCAAACAGTCCGTATAGAGCAGGGGTGGGGAACCTCAGGCCCCAGGGCCATTTACGGCCCTTGATGACCTTTTATTTGGCCCCCGGGCAGATTCTCAGGACCGCAGTGCTTTGGCAGGGAGTTGTATTTTGATTGCCTGCAGCTCATTAATTTCTTCTTGCTCTGTTAGCACTCACACACAGTGTTCACTACTGAACACTGAAGGGCATGCAATGAAAGCTTACGTCCTGACACCAGTGACAGAGTCAGGATGTACTTTGTGGGCGGAGTTTGTACGGCCCCCGAAGGATTGTATAAATATCCAAATGGCCCTTGGCAGAAAATAAAGATTCCCCGCCCCTGGTATAGAGGATGGAGAAAGGGAAACCACACAGGCCAAGCAATGTATGTAGTGCAACTTTGGTACTTTGTGATAACCAATAACATAAAAATCGTTTTTGTTTTTCATGCTAAATGGGTCCATGGCATTTAATATACATTTTTAATACTGGGTGCTTAGGAAAGATGGGGAATCGTTACCTCTACTGGCAAGATGTTATCTGCAACATATGTGTTACCCAAGTAAGTCACTGGTAAGGGGTATTCTCAGAATGCATCTTCGGGAGAGCATCTCTACTTGGCTTAGTCTTGGGCAGTGTACTCCTGAAGACTGATAGTTCAGAACAGCGGCATGGTTGTACAGCTGGTGTGAACTGAGTGCTATCACAAGCTGCCAGCAGAAGCAGCTTTGCCTTTGGCGCAAAGGAAAAGTGCATGGGAACTGAAACTGGCCAGATCGGGAGATTCAGCCAACCTCAGAGTGGGGCTAGCCGACTAAAGAATACAGCCTGTTCACACTGCGCACCCTTTGGCACTCTGACGGCAGGGGGGCTGGTAACCTAGGCAACCAGCTGTACAGTACAAGATTACCATCCCACTGTGCTTCAGAACAGAGAATATTTAAGGAGGGCTAAATTGTCAATGTTTTTACAAACACTGCGTTCGTACCAATTTCTGTGCTTGAGAGACCCCGTTTAGGGGATAAGTCCCAAATCGTTTTTCACACTCCTACACAGTAAAATAAACCAAAATACAAAGAACAATGCTGATGCCAGCTTAGGCTATGCCAAAAGGCCGCACTATTGAGTATCAATGTTCTCTATTTTATTACATTGTGCATATTTAAATTAAATAATTAGTTAATGGAGTCCTTGAGATGCTACCATCATCTTTTAGTGTTAAAGATCTTACACTGGTTTAAAGGAAACCGGTCATGTCCAGAAATGCTACCGAGTTTCCGATTGGGGTTCATCTGCAAATAGGCCTTGGGAAATGCTGGCTTCCTTACTGGAGAATGTGCAGGAAGAAGATTAAGCTGCCTCCACCTTGGGGTCATTTGCTTTCAGTGATAGGGTTGGTGCTGGTAGTGGTTACAGTCACCGCTCACTACACAGTGAGGGCACAATGACTGACCGCTGTTCTGCTCACATACACTGCATACTCTGGGGAGAATAGGGAGCGGTGACTATAACAGCCTCCTGCACCGCCCCATGACTGGAGGATACGAGTCCATGTTCCTACTGTAGCTACTGCCACAGTAAGAAAAGCAGGATTTAGATACAGGTAAAACTAACAGCAGGTAGATAGCATTGCAGGTAGAGTTGAGCGATACTTTCCGATATCCAAAAGTATCGGAATCGGAATGGTATCGCCGATACCATTAAAATATCGGCGATACCCGATACCGATACCGGAAATCCAATGTAAGTCTATGGGAACAAAATATCGTAACTAAAAAAACCCCATTCTTTACTTGTAAACACTAAATATACACACATAGAATACATATATATATATATATATATATGTATATATATATATAATATATATATATATATATATATATATACACATGTCATTGTGACTATATATATATATATATACATATATTTATAGTTTATACACTTCTACATAGTAAAATAGCCTCTGATTCAATTGCCGGGTAAAGCCGGCTTTTGTGAAAAGACAGAAGCACCCGAGTTGAAATGACACTTGGTTTACATAGAGTTAACCATGTCTTTTCATGTAGTTTGATATCTGATTTGCACAAACAATTACATGAGTGTATGTGTGCAAAATTTCACACCTGTAGGGGTTAATTAAAGGTGTAAATTCGTTGTAAAAAAAACGGACTTTTTGCTACGAATTTACACCTTTAATTAACCCCTACAGGTGTGAAATTTTGCACACTTACACTCATGTAATTGTTTGTGCAAATCAGATATCAAACTACATGAAAAGACATGGTTAACTCTATGTAAACCAAGTGTCATTTCATGTCGGGTTCTGCATTTTCACAAAAGCCGGCAATTGAATTAGCGGCTATTATACTATGTAGAAGTGTATGAACTATAAATATATATATATATATATATATTATATATATATATATATATATATATGTGTCACAAATTCAATGACATGTATATATATATATGAGGTGTAAAATTGCTGAAAAAAAATGCGTGGGCTCCCGCCCTATTTTCGCAACCAGACAGACAAAGCCAGTGAGTGGGGGCAGATAATAATAGCCCAGAGAGGGACCATTATTTTTGCCCCCCCCCCCCCCGGCTACTAACATCTGCCCCCAGACACCCCAGGAAAGACAAATCTATAATTAGATTCGCCCTTTCTGGCACTTTGCCCGTCTATTCCCATTGCCCTGTAGCGGTGGCGAATGGGTTAATATGGGGTTAAAGCCACCTTGCTATTGAAAGGTGACCTTAAGCCAGGTTAATAATTGAGAGCTGTCAATTAGACAACTATCAATTATTAATCCTGTTGCATGAAATAAAAATAAAACACACACACTTTAATTAAAAATCATTTTAATGAAATAAAGACACATGTTTTTGACCATCTTTTATTTTACTGCAAAAACCAAATAAAATTAAAAAGCAAAATTATTCTTACCTATCCCATGCACAGTCAGGTCCCACGGTGTAATCCTTCAGAAAGGGTTAATGTTTACTGCAGGGACCGCAGCTAATGCTGCAGCCTCACAGTAAACCCCCAAATGAATGAGTTCCTCTCCTGGCTGATAGGAGAGTAAAGGCTGGGTCTCACATAACGATACACCAGCGATCCCGACAACGATATGCACTTGTCAGGATCGCTGGTGTATCGCTACATGATCGCTGCTGAGCTGCCAAACAGGCAGCTCAGGCAGCGATCTGGGACAGCGACACTGCGGGTAACATCGCTTAAGGGCCCGTCTCACATAGCAATATCGCTACCGAGATCGCTGCTGAGTCACTAGTTTTGTGACGCAGCAGCGAGCTCACCAGCGATATCGCTGTGTGTGACATTCAGCGACGATCAGCCCCCCTGCTGGGTATCGCTGATCGTCGCTGAAATGTCAGGACCTTTTTTTGATCGCTGGTTTCCCGCTGACAGGCACGGATCGCTGCGTGTGACAGGCGGGAGACCAGCGATCCGCTGGTAACCAAGGTACACAGCGGGTTTCCAGGCGCGGGGCTGTGCCTAGAAACCCGCTGTGTACCTTGGATACCAGCGCCCTGATGCATGGGAGCTGGTATCCAAGGTACACAGTGGTTTCCAGGCACGCGCAGCGCTTGGAAACCCGCTGTGTACCTTGGATACCAGCTCCCTGCATCAGGGCGCTGGTATCCAAGGTACACTGCGGGTAACTAAGCGATGTTACCCGCAGTGTCGCTGTCCCAGATCGCTGCCTGAGCTGCCTGTTTGGCAGCTCAGCAGCGATCATGTAGCGATACACCAGCGATCCTGACAAGTGCATATCGTTGACGGGATCGCTGGTGTAACATTATGTGAGACCCAGCCTTTAGTTACCCGCAGTGTACGTTGGATACCAGCGCCCTGATGCAGGGAGCTGGTAACCAAGGTACACAGCGGGTTTCCAAGCCCTGCGCGGTGCCTGGAAACCCGCTGTGTACCTTGGATACCAGCTCCCTGCATGAGGGCGCTGGTATCCAAGGTACACAGCGGGTTTCTAGGCACAGCCCCGCGCCTGGAAACCCGCTGTGTACCTTGGTTACCAGCGGATCGCTGGTCTCCCGCCTGTCACACGCAGCGATGCGTGCCTGTCAGCGGGAAACCAGCGATCAAAAAAAGGTCCTGACATTTCAGCGACGATCAGCGATACCCGGCAGGGGGGCTGATCGTCGCTGAATGTCACACACAGCGATATCGCTGGTGAGCTCGCTGCTGCGTCACAAAACTAGTGACTCAGCAGCGATCTCGGTAGCGATATCGCTATGTGAGACGGGCCCTTAAGTGGAAAGCTTAATTGATTGCTTTCCACTTTCACTTCAGGTCAGCCAGGGACACAATCAGTGACGTCAGAGGGAACTGATTAACAAAAATAGGGGTTCCCTTCGAAAAAAAAATGGCGTGGGGTCCCCCCTATTTTTGTTAACCAGCCAGATGAAGCAGACCACTGAGGCCTGGATTTTCAGGCTGTTAAGGAGCCAAGATCCATGGACCTTGCCAGCCTGATAATACCAGGCCACAGCAGTCTGCATATCTTGGCTGATTAACAAAAATAGGGGATCCCCTCGAAAAAAATTGGCGTGGGGTCCCCCCTATTTTTGTTAACCAGCCAGATGAAGCAGACCGCTAAGGCCTGGATTTTCAGGCTGTTAAGGAGCCAAGATCCATGGACCTTGCCAGCCTGATAATACCAGGCCACAGCAGTCTGCATATCTTGGCTGAATAACAAAAATAGGGGATCCCCTCGAAAAAAATTGGCGTGGGGTCCCCCCTATTTTTGTTAACCAGCCAGATGAAGCAGACTGCTGAGGCCTGGTTTTTCAGGCTGGTAAGGATCCAATATCCATGGACCTTGCCAGCCTGATAATACCAGGCCACAGCAGTCTGCTTAGCTTGGCTGGTTAACAAAAATAGGGGATCCCCTCGAAAAAAAAACGGCGTAGGGGTCCCCCTATTTTTGTTAACCAGCCAAGTAAAATGCAGACTGCTGCGGCCTGGTATTAAAAGACTGTCAAGGCCCATGGATTTTGGCCCTCAACAGCCTGATAATACCAGGCTACAGCAGCCCCACATTTGGCGCATCAAAAGATGTGCCAATTCTGGCACTTTACCCGGCTCTTCCCACTTGCCCTGTAGCGGTGGCAAGCGGGGTAATAAGGGGTTAATGTCACCGTTGATTGCACGGTGACAATAAGCCCGGTTAATAATGGAGAGGCGTCAATAAGACACCGATCCATTATTAATCCCAAAGTTTTTAAATGTTTAAAAAAAAGACACAGCAAGAAAAAAGTCTTTTAATGAAATAAAAGAGACAACACAGTTTTCATTTCTTTTATTACTCTCTCATTCCTGCGACGCCATCGATCTCCTGTAAAAAAATAAAAA